>JABSTQ010011317.1:600000-1101350 GCA_013358835.2 Ixodes persulcatus | reverse complement strand
CTCGCCTCCGGCCACGACGAGAGAAGGGGGGAAGGAGGAACTCCCCTCTTCCCGAGAATGCCTTTTGTGTGTCGCAGAAGTCGCTATTGTCCCCCTACAAGATTATAGAAGATTAACCTGTCACTCAAAATTCGTACAAAAGCAGCCACTTCGGTGGCTGGAACGACTAGGCCATCCTCTCGACGTCAGCCTCGCCGTAGCTTTGCTCGTCTTGAGACGACCTACGTCACGATTGCGTTGGATGTCACGTGCTCTAAGCTGGGCCTTCTCCGAGCGCTTGCCAGAGTGGGCCGTTTATAACGAAAAATACAGCCACCAGGATCAAAATACAAACGTGCGATTGTCATTTACAGATATTGTGGATCATATTCAACCTATTTTTGAACACGACGGGAATATTTCACATTTCGTTGAAGTATCCCTTTAAAGGGGCCATGAAACGAATTTTGGGCTGGGATAAATGATTTTAAATTGGGACTTTACTAATCGTATATCATTTAGTTGTCCAAAAGAAAGAGGGCAGAAAGTCAACAGCCAGCTTTTCGGTACGAACATTTGAAAATATAGCGGACTATTTTGTACCTTCTTTCTTTCGAAAGCTCTCCGCCTTTTCACCATGATACATCCGCGGTTCCCAAAGCGCGTCAGCGGTGCCAACCTGACGTCAGCCGAGCCCAGCTCACGCATTGGACACGAGAACTGCGTCACTCGGACGTATGCGCTCGTCAACAATAAATCCGTCGACGAATATTCGGATTCGCGTTCGTGGCCAATGAGTGCCCTGACGGAACTTATGGTCACTGGGGTATGACAAGTTCTATGGTGTGCATAAAAAGCACGGTGGAAGCAATAGGGTGTATTCACTGGCGGCCATATCTGTGTGCGCTAATGCTGAGCACGTGCTGATGGCGAGCTTCCACAGTTATTGTGCAACGTGCACCCCGCACTATCAAGATTGCCGGTCTTGGCAGCCTATTAATGCGAGCTCGTTTTGAGCATGCGCTCTAAACAGTGACCTCAAATATGGCGGCCAGTGAATATCCCCTATACTTCGTTTCACTTTATCTGCGAGCGAAGCCAAAGCTAGAAGCGCGAGACCAGCGCTTTTTGCATTTCTCCCCAGCTCGCGCGCTCGAGCAAAGCTTGAACGCACGGAGCTTCCGTGCTCGCGCTTCCAGTTTTGCCTTCGCTCGCACATAAGGTGAAACGAAGTATAGGAGTCATCGCACCGGTGCCGAAGAATGTCACGGCGACGTGATTTCACAATTCGCATTTGAGTTGAGGATTAAAGCTAAGGAGGAAGAAGTAGGAAAATCGTTTCATGACCCCTTTAAAGGGGCGATGCAACAATTTTTGTACTTTGCGCAAATACCGCTTAGAACGGATCCCTGACGTTAATGACCTATGAAACACGCGTTCGTTTTTCACCCCACGCAATAGAAGTCCCAGTAAAAAATTAAAGAAAAACGAGCAGCGTTCACCCCCTCAACTCGCAGCCAGAACAAGCGGCCACGTGATCTGGAGTCGATTATATGCCGCCAATGTTGATCATAGCCACGCGCTGGGGTTGGCGAAGCACAGGACACGCGCTGAGTTCCAGACATTGTTATGGCTCGGCTATTGTCGTCGTTGCAGCGATTGGACACGGGCCACTACCTGAATGCTTCTCGAGCTATCAATTGTCACGAGCCCAAATCGAGTGCTCACGCAATGCTCGGGTCCAATCTATGAGCCGCATTCAAATATCGTCCCTGGAGGATGCTGCTACCACCAGGGTACGTCATCAAAATTTGCGAAGGAGAGATTGAAAGAAAACGCTCGCTTTTCTCCTTGAAATTACAACGCAACAAAGAGGTTTCTTGGTCAGTGCCGTTGCGCGCGAGTGTACTTGGGCCCCACTAGTGCCATTAAGCTCATACAAAGTGAAAAACGCTCAAAACGAATATTGTTGCACCGCCCCTTTAAGGTGCAACCCCACCCTTGGTTAATGTGATTTTGAACCAACAGATGGCGGTGGGATCGCCTTCCAGGCCTGTACATCAACGCGAGAAATCGTGTGTGGTGGCGCTTTGATACAGTGGGGTATTTTTCTATGCCCTGAATTTGACATCCCTGGTCCTTCGCTTGTTTTTTTTTTCTGCACAAGCTTTCTTTGGAACGCGCACGGCTGCGCCAGTTCTCGTGCAAGGGGGCCAGTCGCCTACGCTCCGAGCTCACGTCTCCAGCAAATGTGGTCAGAACAAAACGCGAAAATCATCCTGAGCCAAATGGCGAGACACATGCACAACAAAACAACCGACGCGTTGAAAAATATAAAATCGCCTGTGCGCCGTTAGCACCCCGCGGGAATTTCGGAGGCCAATTACACATATTTTGATGTGATCAGATTTTATATGACGGGCAGGCCATTTTGTTGTCCATGTGTTCGGCTCTTTATAGGTTTCCAGGAAAACGTGATGACGTGATAGACTTGGGTTTCCAAAATTCTAGCTTGAGGAATTAAAAACCTAAAAAATCAGAACAAATGAACGATTTGTTTGGGCGGTCAGGTGTCTCATATCGGTAGCTGACTGGAAAACACAAAAAATAACACTCAGGTTTAGATACTGAGTTTGGTAAACCCAAAGTAAAACTGGTGCGGAGTCATAATAAAAAAATGCCAAGGTTAAAAATTAGCTCGCTGCAATAAATTATAAGAATTAATTTTAATACTAGTTCAGTGATAAGTGCAATGACTGGCCAGGCAAAGATTCTGGGTCTGTGGATCAGTGGCGTAGCCAGGAATTTCTTTCTTGAAGGGGGGGGGGGGGGGGGGCTGAGGTGTCTGGGATGTCTACAGTTGGGGTGCGGAGAGGGGGGGGGGTCCAAACGCATGTGTATATTATAGGGTCGGCTGAATTTCGGGGCGGGGGGGGGGGCTGAAGCCCCATAAGCCACCCCCCTGCCTATGCCCCTGCTGTGGATAGCTTTTGACAGCGCCACTTCTTCGTCATGAAGCGGCGGCACGTGGAACTACCCAAGAATGCGGAGCGCTCGGTACACCTACCCATATAGCCACCATACCGAAACCGCTGAAGACAAGTCCTGTACCCGTTGTCCCCAAACGTCAGTGGAGCCACAGAGCTTTCGTTAAAACTCCCTTCAGCTTTTTGTTTCACCGAGGAAGCACGAGCTGATAAAAAAACATAAGTGCCATGTTTTTTGTTTTTTTTTTTGCCACAAAGCTACGCTTTGACATTTCAGCGTACAAAAGCGACCACAAGGATACACCCTTTACGATGCCCGGTTTTCCAGTAGTTTGAGACGGCTCCGGAGTCCCCTCTTGGCCACGTTCGCAGCGACATACACAAAAGACCTGTCCACAGCCCAAAGCTATATAGAAGTTTCTCTTGAATGTAATTAAGTTTGAGTTACAGTTACCTCATAAACAACAAATATAATTACATTCTTACAAACTTGTCTATAGTTACAGATACGGGTACTCAGAAAAAGCAACAATTATAAGGCTACGTTCTAATCACTTTCAAGATATTTCACGACGTCGAGATGTGTCGCGATTGCTGTCCAAAGTTACACTTTGCAACGCGGAAAAGATATATCAGCGCACCTCCATTTTGATTCAGCACTCTGATCCATCATACATCTTAACGCTGATGATGCGATGAATGGAAACTTGCACATTTTTCAACAAAATTAAAGGAAGCTGTCTACAATTGAACTAGGTTAACAAGTTGCTCTACATTTGTGTAACTTAAAGTTACAGGTACGGAGAGAGAATGAAAGAGAGAGAGAGAGAGAGAGAGATAGAGCGAAGAAATGAAGGTTTTCGAGGGTTTGGCAACCTTAAAAATGGCACCGGCTATTCCCTAACTTGGAAGGGAGAAATAAGATAATTGTGGTGGTAAAAGAGAGGCGAACTATGACTGAAAAAAAAAGGGGAGGATCAAAAATGTGACACAGTTACAGCAGCACAAACACGAAATGGGTGGGTGCACACTATCACAAAAGCCTCGCGAAATAGCACACCACAAAACAGATAAAGCAAATGAATTCTTAATTTTTTTTGCATGATATTGTAACGATTTACAGCAACTTCAACGAGAGCTGTAGTCCTGCATATACCGCATACTAACCGCATACTATGCGCCGAGAAAGTGAGGGAGAGGAGGAGACGAGAGGGGATGTCAGAACGCCGAGGTCTGATTGGCTTGATTAGTGGGCAGAGCTAAAGCTATAGCAGCCTTTGTCTCCACTGCACCCGTCGAACGCGTTAGAACATGGAGGGCCGGCGTCCGGCGTTTGGCTCTCGCATTCGACCGCGTTCGACGAGTGCGGTGGAGACATAAGGCAGCTAGCTTTAGGTCTACCCCCTAATCTGTCCAATCAGAGCTCGGCGTTCTGACGTCCCTTCTCGTGCCCTCCTCCTCCCTCAGTTTCTCGGCGCATAGGTTACCCTATGTCAGCTGAAACGAGCGTAAGGCGTCGCACATCAGCGTCAACGTGTAGTACCCTGGCGACGCTATGAACGGGAGATGTACGTGGGAAGCCAGAAAAATATAACAAATAAAGTGCAAATTAAAAAAAAAATGACCGCATCTCCACGTGATGATTGATGATTAAGGCGAAGCTCTGGTGGTGCTGATGATATTGATTTTATTGTTCATATGTAGTGCTGATGGTGCTGATTTTTTTTTATTGCTCATAGGTACTGCTGAGTTCTGGGTTGCGTTTCGACTTCATTATTACTGCTTTATGGTCGGTGAAATGCAGAGCCAGTGGTTCTTCTAGCGGATCAGCTTGGATCCGCTAGAAGCCGTGGGAACGCATCTCCACCGCTTAAGTCAACGGTCCATGTCAGAAAGAGAATGTGTGGTATGGAACATGGTTATATACGCATTTGAGCATTTGACCGCAACGCCCTCTCCTCTATAAACGTTGAGCCAATGCATGCAAAGTTTAACGCGATTATATAAGCATTTGACCGCAGCGCCCTCTCCTGTATAGACGTTGAGCGGCTACATGCAACGTTTCATCCATGACATCCCCAGCTCTCGAGTTACTACCACATCTCAGAGCCCCCTACTCGTCCCGCACTCGTGACCGAGTGGTCAAGGCGATGGACTAGAAATCCATTGGGGTCTCCCCGCACAGGTTCGAATCCTGTCGACTGCGCAAACATTTTTTTTTCCTTTTTTTTTTAAGAAGACAGCAATCGATGTGAGCACGGACGGACGGACGGACGGGCAAGGCTAGACCTAAGGAGCTTCGCCCCTAGAAGGAACCTCCGTTTCGTTATTTGACGCAATGAGAACCACCGAAAGAAGCAAGTTCAAAAGAATGAAGAAAGATAGAACGGCACACTGTCTCTTGATGAACGCACCCACATAAATAGCGTAAACAATTTTGCAGAGGGCTTAAAGAAAAGGGGGTCCGCGTAGCCCAACCTTCGCCCGAGTGCGTGAGGAGAGGCCGTTACGCGAGCGAGGGACCGAGATCGGAACGGTGCGCATACGAAATGAATTTCGAAAACTCATTGAAAAGGTCGAGCGTATTCGTAGAAACCACTTAATCCACTTATACGTACGTACCTATAAAAAACGACAATAACGGCGAACGCTTCTCGCGAGTAGCGGTCCATATTAGTTAAACTCCCTCGCGCGTCTCCTCTTTTTTTTTGTGCCTTATTATATATATATTTCTTTCGTGGGAAATCACTGTAAAGATTGGAATGTATCTGATGTAGCTTATATTTACTTCGTTTTACATTTTTGTTTTAACGATCGGGAGGGAAAAAGAAAACCTGATACCACGTCTTTCTCTTTTTTTTTTTCCTGGGTTTTTTTTGCAAAGTGATATTTGTTTGGAGCTTGCGATGTTCTTGACTCTTTGTTCATTTCAATTAGTCTAACGTCTGGTGCTTCTCAAATGTCTGTGCTGCTCATCTTCTTCTGCCGCAGACTATTGCATCTGCCGCAGACTTTTGCTAATCAAGAAATGCTATACGACAAATTATTATTTTTGGCTTGTTTATTCGGAACTTAAAGGGATGCTGAACGAAACATTTCAGTGTCTATAATAAGTAGCGCACGATCTTTCCACGAGCCAGCAGCCGCCGGTGTGCGCGAGCACACGCAACGTAATTGACGTCATCATATCCCCCATTCACGCCCCTTCACGGGATATGATGTCGTCAATTTCGTTGCGTGGGCTCGCGCACACCGGCAGCTGCTGGCTCGTGAAAAGATCGTGCGCCACTTATTATAGACGTTTCCACTGTTTACAAAAATCACAGTCCATGGACACGTGTTAAATCACAGTCCAGAACGCGCACGTTCGTCGCTTCGGAAAGCGAGCAAATCACGTGCCATACGCACGAACACTGAAAATGGAACCTGCCAAGTGTCTTTTTTTGGAAAGGTCTATAGACACTGAAATGTTTGGTTCAGCATCTTAGCTTGTCCCCTCCTTGGTACGCGAACCACGGTTCGTCGACGCAATGTGCGAATATAAAATCCTAGGTCAACGCAGCACATTCACGGGGGCAGAGTACAACCCAAGCCTTCTTGAGGTACGTTTGCACGGACCTCTGTTACGCGCTATGCACGACACGGCTTCTTAAAGGAAGCAGTTTTTGAGAGGGCCTTAATTACCTATAGCTCATTCTTGGCAGCCATCATAACCACGCCCACGAGGAAACTAAAAACAAGGACGTGTCTTCATCGCATCCCTGTTTACGTCTGTCGAGTATGTGTCAGGCGATTTCCGTGGTTCCATATATACAAAAAAGTGGAGGGTACTTGTATATTCAGTTTCTTTTATACGTTAGCTTTTGATTCGTCACGTTGATTTTTAAGGACTATATTAGTTGGTTGCTTTCGTGTGACTAGGTAGCTGTTTTTACCCCGAATACTCTACTGGAATGATATCCGTAACCTGTTCGCTTACTTGGTAAAATATGACCAACTGTAATAAGCGACTGCCCATCTAACGTAGCGTATAGCGTTACCAAAATCATAGTGCAATAGGTCCTTTTCATAAATCAGTCTGATTTCTTAAAGGGACACTGACGGGGTATTTAAGCTTGCCAAGGTCTTTATGACATATGAGAGCCCAGATACCCAGAACCATAGCCTCCTCTATACTGACAAAGCCTGGCAGATCGCTACGAGACGCGGCCTCCGAAAGTGAAAAGGTAGTGCGGCAGACAACGGATGAGGGGAGAGGCACGTAACGGGCGCTCGATGCGACGAGACGCCGAAACACCCTTCTCCCGAGCGATGGACTGTCCGCTCGTGCTCCTCGTGTTCTTCGCGCTACCGCTTCTTTTCTCGTCGGGTTTGAAAACCATGTTTCGGGTCCTCGCCGCTGCAAAAGTTGTGCGCTGAACACCAGAAATGCTTTCTGCTACCAGATCATCGCGCTCCAAAATCTGTGACCGGGCACTCTATGGCTCCGTCGTCGAACTGCCAGGCTTTGTGAGTATAGAGGAGGCTATGCTGGAACACAATTTGCGGCTCGAAATTCGGTTTCTTTCCGCCCGAAGACCGCCGATCAAGAAGGGGCCAGTTTGAGTCGCGCCCACTCTCTTCTCTGTGGTCACGTGCCGGTTTCTATGGTATAGACCAGGGGTGGCCAAACTGCGGCTCTTCGCGTGTTAAAGTGCGGCTCGCGGCTTCGCCTCCCCCCCCCCCCTTCCCCCCCCCCCCCCCACACACACACACACACACTCCCCCTTTTCCCTCCCGGTCACACGAGCACTTCCCCAAAAAAAGAAATCGAACGCGTTTTAAATCGAAAGACAGGTTGCGGTTTGGTAGTCTTGTGCTACTGCTATCTATACGTACAGTTGGACTGCTTTTGACTCGGATAGATTGAGAGTAGTTCGAGTTTTGTTTATTGCTCTGGACAAGAAGTGTACTGAGCCGATTAACCTGTTCCATCGTCTCAATAGGTGAGCGGCGTTTGGCAACCTCCGGCTCCTTAAGAAATTTTGTGTAGCTGTTTACAAACGACGACGATGATCTGAAAGCCTGTCTAAGCACGGTCCTGAAAACTACAGTCTGGAGGTTTCAGAACCATGCTTGTACAGGCTTGCAGCTCATTGTCGTCATTTGTCAACGGTGAAGCACAATTTCCTGAGGAACCGGAAGTTGCCAAACGCCGCTCACCTATTTCCTAGACTTCTTAAATTATCTGTCACCCGGGAGGGCCGTGCTGTACTCTGGAGCGGTAGACGGGCCGCCACAAAGGTATGGGACGCGGCCGGCCGTACTGCTACTTTTTGGCTGTCTAGAAAGGTCCTTACGGCCCCTGGAGTTCAGTGTTTCAACGGGGGCTCTCACAGATATGAATGGGAGCAATGCGAGCGACCGGTGACTTTATTTACACACAGTGCTGAGATGCATTACTTCTTCGACGGGGCAATTGAAACGAAACCATGCCACTCCTCTCCATGTCCAATGAGGTCTCATGATGCAGCGCGCACAGTGTAGCATGCGGGGATTTTTGAAAGTAGTATATTCTCTCTTCTCACAAGTCCGTAATAATGGCGCCTAAAGGAAGTTTCAATAATTAATTCATAGTCGCAATGAACGCTTACTCGAGAAGGACTCAGTGCGCTCGCAAAATACATATTACATTACCAGGACGCGCCCATTATTCTTATTTAGTTCATTATAGTAATATATGCTTGGTACACTAATCTGGATTGCCTGTCGAACTACCTAGATTTAATCGGAGCTGCGCAATATCTACTGTAAGTGTAAATGTTCGGATGTCGTGGATAGAAGTAGAGTTATCAAGAAAGCCGGGATATTCTGGCTGCATATGTAGTTGATCAACGTAGAAGTTTGGGTAGTTGGTACGCAGATATAATTAAAAACAAAACAGCGCAAAGACGAGGACAAAGTAAAAGGTAACCAAGAGTACACAGCGCTGTGTTTTGTCGGTTACCTTTTATTTTGTTCTCGTGTTCGCGCTCTTGTTTTTGATTATGTCTGCAAATATACTTGAGTTTGATGCATGGCTTGCCGTTACAGGTTCTCCAGTTGGCGAAACGGATGAGTCACACGTGGACCAACCTCTTGAAGTGCTGATGTTACGAAAATGTGGTTGCGTAGCACATATTTCGTCAAGCTCCACAGATGGAACAAATTTTTGACCAATAAATTAACATTTCAGGTCGTATAAACGTTACTTTGTTTGTAATGTTTCCAATAAGTGTTCATGACTGATTTAGATAAATGCTTTGCGGTACCTTTTAACTATAAACAGTGAAAGTTATCAAATACATCAAGCAAACACTCATCATTCACCATGTCTTTAAGCTTTATTTTGTAGTTTAAAAAAAAAAAGAACTTACATAAATTTAATCAAAGATTACACGTACTGGAAAATGAAGCTGTCTGAAACTCTAACTGCCAAGCACAGCCTATATCGGAGCAAGTTACCAGGGACGAAGCAATCATTTTGTTCACGCGAACGCGCAATCCCCAAGAGAGATGAGCCGTGAAACATCCTCTGTACTGCTTTTTCCTGCGCTCCTCACGCGTTAGAATCAACGGGCGAAAAACGTATCGAATATTGGTTGTAGTAGACAAAGAATGCAGCAAGTTAAAGTCATAGCAATTGGTTTGCGTATCGGATATGGTTTGTAGAACTAAAATAGATGCTCAAGGTATAGCTGACGACGTCCGTAGTGGTACAAAAAATAAATGAAGCCGTATCAAATAAGATTTGTTGCGGTAAATATATCTTTAAGGACCCACATAACATCTTTTTAAAGGATCGCCCAGGCGGGAATCAACCAAAGGAACCCATATAAATTATTTTTAAAGGGTCGCCCAGTCGGATATTAACCAAAGAAACCCACATAAAAGCTTTAAGGTCTGGCGGCAGCTCCGGCAGAGCAGCAAATATATATTCTAAACAAAAGGCAGAATAAAAAAAAAATTAAGTTTTAAATTTTGATTATAAATTGAAATATTAATACATAATAAGCTCAATTAGAATCAGTACATTCTTGCCAATTTGAGGAAAGTTCAAACATTTTATTTTGTGACTGGAAATAGTGACCTAGCAAGGGAGGAGATGGAGGGGGGGGGGGTGGAGTTATTGTGCTAAAGAGCACCCCCCTCCCCTTTTTTTCCGCTTGTGAATTTTTCAGTATGTCTTTAACAACTAAAAAGAAATATCTAGCGTGAAAAAAGCCAGGTGGTGAGTATCCTGCACCTGTCCTTATTTTCTTCCTTTCTTTCCGTCCTTATTTTACTTTTTGAAGGAAAAGGGAGGTGGGGGGGGGGGGGGGAGGGGGGGGGGCGAAGTCGATTGCAAGTGTTCATCCGGGCCCGCTATAGCGAACCGAATACGTGCCATGCACATGGACAAACATTATCACGATAAAATTCTTGTTCTCAACGAAAAGAGCAGGCGTGAAAGATAACATTTCCATAATGCGTCTTTCGGTGCCTCCACGCTCCACGCTCGAAACCATTTGGAATGCTGTCAGCGCTCGCAAAAGTGGCATTGCAAAACGTTTTCTAGGCGGCTATTCATAAACTTGAATGGGTACACTGGAAGAGCGAAGCATGCGACCGAGCGTATTATTACCTAAAATAAATGCTTAAAAGCACGCGTCCGGTAACAGGGCTACGCGGCACCACAGTCGATTGTTGAAGACTGAATGCATCGAACCATTACCGCTACGGCCGATTGCGTTGCTCACGTGTAAAGTGCATTGTTTCGCCACTGCAATCGATGGCTGACTCGCTTCATGCGCACGCATTCCCCGAAAAAGGTCGTTGAGCCACGCTACGCCACCAACGACGTGACGTCATCGTGAAACACGGACTCTGCGTAAATACGTCCGAAGTAGGGGTGTACGAACGATGGCCCAATTCGAGTCATGCATAGCCTTTACAGGGCTAAAGTGGTCTGAATTACGCTACGGACGGACATGTACAAGTTAGTGAAATAAAGCAACTAAATACATTACTCGTTAATCGCCCAAAAAGTGACTTGGCACGTTACTCGTTGCTGGCGATTCAAAAGGAACCAGTTACCTCAGAATTAAGGTAACGCGTTATTTTCTCGTTCCTCTGAATGTGTCGTTTTTATGAAGTCTATAGTAGCCGCTTCTAATATTTGTCTTCGTAAATAATTTCCTTTGTTTTTACGCGCGTTTATTGAGGGACAACTGTGGCTATACTGACACCTTGTGCACATCTTCATTATGGTCTATCCATCGTTTTTTCGTCGCGCAAATTACAGGCGTCAGCTTGAGAACTATACTCTGTTTCGCCTCATGATGTACACATCGCGACACTGTTAGCGCGAACACGACATCGGCGCATTTTCGCATTTTACTTCTAAATAGTATTAGCTAGCACGAAATTTTATCGCTTACATTATAGAACTAAATGAGCTCTTTCCGTAGCAATAATAACTTGGATGACATCCCTTGGTTTCAAAGAGAAAAACTGGAAAAACCGGAGATCGCTTGTTCGCGCTAACAGTGTCACGCTCTGTACCGCAGGAAAGGCTACAAGCGCGAGCTCCTTGCTCTAGGGCACATCTCGGCGGCACAAGCTCTCGTGCGTTAAGAGTAGCTCCCAACGCTATGAGCTCGCGTTCGAGCCTTGTCTGCGGTACAACATAAGGTGAAACGGAGTATAGGTTGGGCTAGGATGCCTCAATGTCCTTCTGTTTAGGGTGATGCCACCTAGTGCTCTAATGCCACCCTTTGTAGTATCCGATGCCGACAGCACGCGCTCACGGGGAAAATACAAAGAAATCGACGAAAACAAAATGTCGCCATAGCACAGTCAGCGCCACAAACGCGTGCAGGGACACGCTCTTTCACGCGCTTCTGAACAAAAAATAAAAATAAACTTGTGGGACAAAATGGCGAGATGCCACCACCCTAAGCAAAGCGCACATGAAGGCACCCTAGGTTGGGCTAGGTTGGGCACTTGTGTAGTGCACGTTCCCCTCCAGAAGTATCTAAATACCAGGGCCGGCTTGCTAGAACAGCGTCTCAGCTGAGACTGGGTGAAAGAAAGCACTGCAAAGGCTGGGGCGCGCGAGCGTCTTGAGACGCAGCTTGAGTCCCGCTCAGCTCGTGCGCTGGCTTTGGCAGTGTTTTCTTTCACTCAGTCTCAGCTGAGACGCTGGTTCTAGCAAGCCGGCCCAGTACTCGTTACTTCGTCAAAAAGTAGCGAAAATACGTTACTGGTTCCTTCTCCTAAAAAGTAACTAGACTTCGTTTCAGTTTCAGGACGCAGACGATGCTACGAGCTAATGGGACCAATCAAGCCACATCAAAAGTGCAAGTCACTAGGCCTCTTCTGTTTATGATTGGTTCAGCGATGATAGAAGACGTACGAAAACACGACGAACACCATGATGGTGCGCTTTTGACGCTGTCTGATTGGCCTAATCGGCTCGTAGAGTCGGCTGCGTCTGCAATTAAGCTGAAACGAAGTATGGGTCGTTACTTTGTTACCAAAAAAAAAAAAGACGTATCTGAGTTGAAGTAACGGGTTACTTGTAGCGCGTAACGTACAAGTCTGGTTACAGGGCAAGATAAAACAAGTACAGAGCAAGAGAATTTCACGACATGCCAGGTCTCTTCGCCCTGATGACAGTACGTTATTCGATTCAAAGCAGTACTTGCACATCATTAGTGCGAAGATCTCTCTCTTTTTTTTAATGTAGGCAAGCGGAGTAATATAACGAAGTGTTGGGCGAGTTGGGGCACAAAGACGATAAATAAAAGAGCGCAAAAAAATACGGGTACAAGGGGAAGTCACACGCAAACACAGCGAAGTAATATAATATTAAAAAGCCGTGAGTCGGCGCTAGCCACGCAGCGTATCCGTGACGTGGTATGATATCACAATGCCTTTCTTCCCTTTGGCTGTCACGATGTCCTCACGGAAGTCCAGGTAGCTCCATGGGGGACCAAGGCTTGACGCCAGGTAATACGTATTTCCCGTGCTTATTACCCGGACCAAAAATTGTCAAGTAACTAAGCCGTGGAAGCATGGGAGGTGTCGGATATTCCACGAAAGAGAGACTATTGCACACGCTTAAAGTGGGCTCTAGAGCACACAGGCAACGATAGTAACGCGCAGAAGGCGCTTTTTGCAATGGTCTATTTATGGAGGTCTAGGAAATGAAAACAGAAGGGTAAAGTGCCGACCCTTGCAGAAAAACTTAAAAAAGGGTTTCATTGTGTTTTAAAGTTTTTTGGTTAAAATTTAAACTAAAGTTACGTATCGTCAAACGCCCATTAAAAGTATGAAATTGCTTTGCCACAATATAAAAAAATAATGGTTCATGAAACAAATTGTTGCGACCTGTTGTTCGTTGCGGAGGCTTTCACATTTTTAAGTGTGTTCTAAAGAGTAATTTCAGGACTAACCTTTTTAGCCCTTAAAGATACCGATTTAAAGAACTTCTTCCTCGTATTACATGTTTTGTTATTTTGCAGTAGAAAATTCGTTAAAATAAATTATTTCGCCACAATTCGAACTGTGTTTGGAAAGCTGTCCAATTAGCTTTCTATATTGGACAAATAAAATTGCAATTGCAGTGTTTAAACAATAGTATAACGAAGCCTTCAAAACGAACTTCACAGCAGAGATAGAAACAACGAACAGCTTTCTGCTGTTCCTCCCAACTCCCCCCCCCCCCCCCTTTTACCCCATCTCAGAAAAACATACACACAGACACACACATACAAGGCTGTGATATCATCAAACTTTCGCAGATATTGGCGGCTAAAATAGGGGTTGTAAAAACAGGTTGGTATGTAAGGTTTGCTATTGAGCCGTTGTTTCGCGGATGGCTGCTTATGAGGTTTTGTTTCGGCAGATAGGTAACTCTGAGCGGTGACATGTTCATGTCATTGCCGAAGAACCGAGACGGCCATTTCTTGGGAGAGCATGCAAATCCCAGATGAGTAAATAAAGTCGGCTTGGTTTACTAAGTTCATCTATCCTAGTGTTATTGTGGAGGCACTAACCGATACGTTTTGTGTCGCAATAAAATCTTAAGTTCAACTGTATAGATGTTCACACAATGTGAAGGTTCAATACAGTGCAAAGGCAAGGGGGCGAAACGACTCGTTTCGTCCCTTTGCAAGTTGACTGAAGTACAGAGCACGGCTGCTAATATGATCTCTTGTATGGACATTACGCAGCAGTTTCTGCACGAATTCACACCAGTATAGTGCTCTATTATATTTAATCATGAACTAAAGCAACTTGAATATGCCGCATGTAGCCTTCGAGATTTTTATAATTCAGTAGCTTGAAGGGCCACCCTCTTCTCTCTGTGCTTGTCGTTCTGCTCAATAGTCTTTTTTTAAAACAACAACAACAACAACAAAACAACCTTAGACACCTAAGTCGGTCGTAGTCCCGGTACCTCGTGTATGGCGGTAACCGCACGGGTCCCAGACCAGAATGACCCTCATCCGTCCATGGTGCCCCACCGTCACCGTTGACGCGCGGCTGTTCTGCCGGCCCTCTCAGGACCGCTGCGACGTAGTACCCTGACCAACCCGACAACATTGCGCCGAAAATACAGTGTGTGTGCTGGCGAGCTCGTAGATGTTGATCATGGTGAAATTTACCCGAGACTGTGGTAAAAGACGGCAAACTCAATAGAATAAAAAGCACAGAGCAAAAAGGACATCTCCTACTATTACAGGGTGATACAAGGCGACGCCAGGCTCTTTAAATCGACCGGAAAATTCGGTTTCTTAACCTATCGCGCTAAGACTTTGTGCAGCGTTGGCCACAGATGGTGCATTTTTTTTTTGTAAAATTTGCAAAGAGCGAACTTACCCGAGGAAAAAGTAAAGAAAGAAAAAGGCTCTAGCTCTATATGGAAACGCAGCGACGCCACCGGTCTGCAAACAACACGGCGCCGTTTCGCACGGGAAACAAGAGATGGCGCAACGAACGTCGCCAACGAACGAGCATACGGCGCCGAGAACCGGCGTCTTTTCTTTAGCAGACGATCTTTTCGACTCAAAAGCGGCGCGCGTTCTGCAGGGGGCGAGAGTCGCAGAAACAAAAACAACAACTGATATGAAAAAAGCTCGCGCCGCTTTTGATTCGAAAAGATCGTCTGCTAAAGAAAAGACGCCGGCTCTCGGCGTCGTATGCTCGTTCGTTGGCGGCAGTTGGCGTCGCGACCGCTTGCGCCATCTCTTGTTTCCCGTGTGAAACGGCGCCGTGTTGTTTGCAGACCGGTGGCGTCGCTGCGTTTCCAAAGGAGCTAAGCCTTTTTCTTTCTTTATTTTTTCCTCAGGTAAGTTCGCTCTTTGCAAATTTTACAAAAAGAATGCACCATCTGTGGGCAACGCTGCACAAAGTCGTAGCGCGATAGATTAAGAAACTGAATTTTCCGGTCGATTTAAAGAGCCTGGCGTCTCCTTGTATTGCCCTGTAAGTTTCTTATATTTTACCCCTGTCTCGGGAAAATGTCGACGTGATCAACATCGTGCCACCAGCACCCGACCATCCAGCCTGGCTACTACAATTCATCTGTCTGCTGTGTGAGCGAAGTCTTTCTCCACGCGTCACACGAGGTGTTAACGGGGAACTGACACGTCAAACTCATTTTTTAGTTATCGGAAACGATTGAAAACGGTGCCTGGACATTATCCTAAAAATTCTAAATTTGGAAACTCAGTATTTGTGAAGTAAAGAAAAAAAAAAAACTCCAAAAGTCGAATTTGAAGTTCCCACGCTATCCGCGCCAGTGCAGTGACGTCAAAGATTGAGTAGTCCTGTAACTAGAGTTTCTCTCCCGCCTCCGAACTGTCCCAACCGGAAGTGTCGTGTTCGCCCGCATAACGCGATCAACCGCGCTTCTCCGTGTGTGCCGCCTATCGCTGTGAGCAGACGACGCTTCACTTTCGTGTTTGAAGCTCTTTTAGGGCAATTTCAGTGATCGGTGTGAGGTCAAAGAGGACGCGCAGTGGACTTTTATGAGTGACGTGAGGGGCCATGTCGCGCCGGTGTGGCGTGAAAGGCTGCCCCAGCGGAGTTATTACCGAAAGTGCGCCGCACAGGTTCCCGAAGAATCCGCCAGAGAAGGCGTCCTGACTATCAACAACTCCTGAAGGGCTACCGAAGGGTTTCTGATCGAAGTCCTTTATTTGTTCTCAACACTTTGTTGACGAGGATTATAAGGTCAGCTGAAGCGTCTCTAGAGCGTTGAGGGTCCAAATGGCACTTCGGTTGAGGCGTGTTGTCGTTCTGACGAACGTGCCGCAGCAGGTCACATCACACGAAGCAAAACGTCCAAGGCTAGAGGTGATTCTACCAAACATAGACAGCTTCGTCCGATTCCCCGAATCCCCGATCATCCTCACTGCTACAGGTGCCGAGCGTCGCCATGTTTTCAGAGGAAGGATAAAAAGCCAGGAGGCGACATCACTTCCGGACTTCGGTTTTTGATATTTAAAAAAAAGGGGCGGGGCGGGGCGTAGTGCGTTCGCGATTGCGTTAAAAAAACATGTTTTTCCAATGCCGTTATTAAATATTTGAGAAATATTGCTAACAAAGCTTCTAAATTTCATAATCGATTACATCAGAAATAAAAAGAAGCGAGGCAGTGCGAAGAAAAAAAGAAAAATGCCAAAAAAAAAAAAACCCGCGCGCGTGGGAATTGTTTTTCTTTGCGTTGTAATAATTTTTGTGACTACAACTTGAGTTGCTTTAAAAAAAAAACAAAAAAAAAACAAAAAAAAACGACCTTTGAGGTGTCAGTGCCCCTTCAATTTTGACTATTTTAGACTAAAACGTGAGACGGTGTTGGAAGATTATATTATAGAGGCCCTAAAGTACTATTAGAACCAAATTTACGAACAACAGGTTGTGTACTTGGACATTGGTGTGACGAGTGTGAAGCTTGATTTCAGCTGCCATATCTCAAAACTAGCGTGAAATTATTCTGCCTTGGGAAAGTAGTTCTAAACGGTGACACTGGCGGTTTTAACTCACGTCAGCTGGACCTATAGTTTACGACATAGGAGTAACCCGGCGCGTCAGAGATCAGCTTAAGCTCATGTAAACCTTCAATAGAGAGTTTTAGCAGACTGTTTAGTCACTCTTGCTACGCTATAGGCAGTCCGCCAGGACCTCCGCTACATATACTGTAGCGGAGCCGCGCTTTCATGTATAAGAAAACGTTCGCAACCCGCTGCAAATAATAGCGCCACGAGAGCTGACGGAACGCCACAAGCGACTCGTTCAGACACTAATGTTCACGTAAGATAAAAAAGTTCGTAAAAAAACGCTGTTAGTCATAATTTATTAGCTTACCTACCTAAATTTAATATTAACTTGTTATAGATTAAAATACAAATTTTTTAAGTAAATGATTAGCATGTTTTTAACTGAACACAAATAATGACCAAGCTAGCCGATTCGATCTTAAGCGTCAAGTCATCAAGAAAAAAAAAGCTATTGGAAACGATATTCGTTGCTCTTCAGTTGTGATCCGGCTCTTTTCTCTTGCCCAATGTTCTCCAAAGCTGAAAAGCCGCAGAATCTTCTCGGATCTGCTTGCAAGCTCACTTCTTGTGACGAATTCAACTGGTCGATCTGGAGCGCGCCGGGATCAATACACCAGATCCGAAATCAGCACGCGATCCGAACGGAGTCGCACCGCCTCCGGATCCCCGGTGGAACATGATGACCACCCCTCCGGGATCGGAGGGGGCATTTCCGGGAATGTCCTTCCCGCGGTCCCGGATCTCGAAGCACACGTTTTCACAATCGCTGCGCTAAAAACACGTGCTCAACACACGTGTCAAGTTAATCCTGATGCGAAAGATGCGTGTCGATATAGTCGACATAGTCGCCTTGCCCACTTGCCTCTTCATTGGAATACTCGTGAGCTGTGTCCACGTATAGTCTCGCATTTCGGGCTCTTGTGTGGAGGTCCCTGAAGACAGTCGAATTAATGTGGGATATACAAGCAATCCTCGTCGCCGCTGCTACGCGAGCTGCTGCAGCTGGAGGGGCTGCTCGAGCAAACTTGACGACGAACTGTCATCACGCAGCAGCAGCAGTAAAGCGGGCGGCACTTAGCGAGCGGCCATTACGAATTCTTCCGAGGCGAGATACCCGGCGAGAACGGAAGTCACGTGTGCGCGCCGAAGGCTGGCCAGACTGGCTTCCGGCTGTTAAGAATGGAACCTTCGGCAACCTTCTTCCGAGTTTCAACGCTGCGGAAACGAGTCCCGAAACGAGTCCCGACGTGTTCAGGACTGACGCCCACCTGTCGAAGGCTGCCCAAAACGTGTCTCAACGCGTCCGTGACGTCAACGGGACGTGTGTGTGTGTGCGTGTGGGTTCGTGCGCTCCGGAAGGGGAGAGAGGCCTGGCCTAACTGCGGAGAACCTTGGCTATGACTCATTTCTGACTACGTCGCGGCGGACCCAGCTGCAAAGCACGTGGCGGTCGCACCTGCTGCCCTGGCGGAGAGAGAGGGAGAAAACGGACCCCTATATAAGGCGGGGCGTGAGGGCTCCATTTGTTCTCTTGGATTTGACGACTGTATCGCTACCATGTAATTAAACCGTTCGTTACGTTACCAATTCTCCCACCTCCACTGGACCCCTGGGTTCTTCACTTCGGGGAATGGTCGTCGTCACGAGCCAGGAAGCTCCCGGACGTGCGGCCTAAGCCCCGCCTCGAACAACTGGTTGGCAGCGGTTGGGATCGGACCATGCGACATCGTGCTACATCTGCGGGTGAGCGTTTGGACTTTGCTTTGAGATTCGCCAGGCTTCAGATTATGGGTAATTAATTTTGAACTGCTGGGAATCCTTAGTGTTTGACTCGTGCGCTAGGTTTGTGTACAACCTCGCGACAAGTTTTATTGCAAAGCCAAAGCTAAAGAGCAGCGATCATGGATCTGATGAGGTTACTGAGAACAGATTTACTCTGTTTATGTGAAGAATTGGGTGTGGAGGTAGAGCAAAAGATGAAGAAATCTGAGATCAGTAAAGCGATTTCAGAGAGCGCGGAAGCAGAGGAAATTAAAAATACGTGGGAACTGCTTCAGAACGCTAAGAGTGAAGCTGCAGCAAGAGAGGAACGAGAACAGGCTGCAGCGAAAGAGGAACAGGCTGCAGCTAGAGAGGAACGAGTACAGACTGCAGCGAAAGAGGAACGAGAACAGGCTGCAGCGAAAGAGGAACAGGCTGCAGCTAGGGAGGAACGAGCACAGACTGCAGCGAAAGAGGAACGAGACCAGGAGCGAGCGCTGAAAAGGCTAGAGCTCGAAATTGAACGACAGCGATTAAACTCGCAGAGCAGTAGAGTTGGGGCTCCGGTACGAGCAAGTGAGACCGAGTCGTATCAAATGAAGAAGCTCATGCAGCCGTTTAAAGTTGGGGAAGACGTGGGCCTATTCTTAGTTAACTTTGAGAGGACATGTGAGAAGTTGAGCTTCGCCCCAGAAACGTGGCCGCAACGGCTTTTGACTCTGTTGCCCTGTGAGGCTGCAGAGGTTGTCGCGCGCCTTAGTGCTGGAGACGCGGACGACTACGACAAGGTGAAGTCCAGCCTTTTGAAGCGGTACCGCCTTTCTGCCGAGGCGTTCCGTCAAAGGTTTAGAAACGCATCCAAAAAGAGCAGCGAGGGCTACTCGGAATTCGCGTACGGGCTTAAAACCAACCTGATAGAATGGTTGAAGAGCGAGGAAGTGTACGAAAACCGAGACAAGGTAGTCGAGTGTGTGTGCCTCGAACAGTTCTTTCGTAGCATTCCGCAGTCAGTCAAGCTCTGGGTGCAGGACAGGGTGGGAGTCGACTCTGTCGAAAGGGCCGCTGAGCTAGCCGAAGAGTACGCAACGCGTAGAAAGCTGAGCGATGAGGAAAGCGAATCCGGCCGGAGCGATCAGCGCAAGACCTTCCGACAGGGGAACGGCTCGCGAGAAAACGGGCCCGAGAAGCCCGAAGCAGGAAAAAAGGTCCCAGAAAAGAGCGCAGAACACTCGAACGGAGACGAGGCGCGGAAAAGCCCAACAGGGCAGTTCGAGGCAAGGAAGCCGTTCCTGTGCTACAACTGTCAGGAGCCGGGACACACAGCGGCCAGATGTAAGAAACCGCGGGTGGTGTTCTCGTACGTGAACGGTAGTGACGAGGACCTGAAGCTCCTTCGTCCCTATCTTCACGAGCTCCAGGTAAATGGAAAGCCGTGCAGGGTGCTTCGGGACAGTGCAGCGACGATGGACGTTGTTCATCCGTCGTATGTAACGACCTCCGAATTTACTGGAAAGGTAGTTTGGATCAAGCAGCTGCTTGAAAAGCACAGTGTCTGTCTGCCTATGGCGACAGTAAGGATAACTGGCCCGTTCGGAGAGCTAGTGACAGAGGCGGCTGTCTCGCAAACAGTCCCGTTGGAGTATCCTTATTTGTTTTCTAACCGGTCAGATTTCCTGCTGCGCGAAAGGGGTCAACAACTGGGAGAAGGGCTAGTTCAGTCATGTACGAGGTCCAAATCGCGTCAGGTCGCCCCTGTGTTGACGAGTGATCCAGAGCCAGAGGCAGCTGACGGGGAGCAAGCACTCCCAGAGTTGGAGGCAGAAAACCGGGATGAGAGGGACCAGGTTGTAGAACAGCCTGACCTCGTAACACTAGAAAGCGTACGCCGTCCCAACGAGCCCGCGAAAAAGGCGGAGGAAGACGGGATCATTAAAGGATCTCTCGTAGCTCCGAAGTCACGTAATTTGGATCGTCTGTTACGAGTAGACAGAGTGTCTTTGACAGTCGAGCAGAAGAGCGACCCTAGTGTGTCAGGGTTTCGCTGTACAGCTCAGGAGATTGCTAGGACCAATGTGACGGGGAATGAAAGAGGCGGATTGTTTGAAATCACATGAAAATCGATCACTATGACTTCAGCGTAAGAAAAAGGAAAGGCAAATTTAACGGCAATGCCGATGGGTTGAGCAGATTTTTCTGACATCACGAAAAATAGTAGGGATGATCTCAGAGGTCTTCGTCATCCACGGGAATGAGGATCTAAGTGGGGGCACTTCGTTGAAACCCCAAAATGACCTCACAAATTGCGAAAAGTTTTTGTCTTTTGTCTTTTGTTCTTAGTGACCTCGTTGGAAAAATGAGTTTTTTTTGGCGACAGGGGGTCTCGATACCCGGAATTGTACCAAATTTTGGTAATCCGTAATCCAGTCTGGCGGGTCTTTGGCGAATTCCGAGCGTTTGACTGCGGTGTGGCGTGGTGTTGTGGGGGACGTTTCCGCTGATGCCTCCGTTGTGAGAGGTTTGGGAGTTTGTTTGGTGCTTGCAGCGTCTTCTCAAGGCCTACTCCAAGCCCACCTCTTCAGGCCAGCGATTGTACCACCGGCCATTCGAGGTTTCCCTGGCCCCGGAGGGGCTGTTAAGAATGGAACCTTCGGCAACCTTCTTCCGAGTTTCAACGCTGCGGAAACGAGTCCCGAAACGAGTCCCGACGTGTTCAGGACTGACGCCCACCTGTCGAAGGCTGCCCAAAACGTGTCTCAACGCGTCCGTGACGTCAACGGGACGTGTGTGTGTGTGCGTGTGGGTTCGTGCGCTCCGGAAGGGGAGAGAGGCCTGGCCTAACTGCGGAGAACCTTGGCTATGACTCATTTCTGACTACGTCGCGGCGGACCCAGCTGCAAAGCACGTGGCGGTCGCACCTGCTGCCCTGGCGGAGAGAGAGGGGGAGAAAACGGACCCCTATATAAGGCGGGGCGTGAGGGCTCCATTTGTTCTCTTGGATTTGACGACTGTATCGCTACCATGTAATTAAACCGTTCGTTACGTTACCAACTCTCCCACCTCCACTGGACCCCTGGGTTCTTCACTTCGGGGAATGGTCGTCGTCACGAGCCAGGAAGCTCCCGGACGTGCGGCCTAAGCCCCGCCTCGAACACGGTCGAATCCGCCGAAATCGGCGGAGCGACTTTTCTCGGATCTGGATCCAAATGTGGAGTGGGAGCTGATCCAAAACGACGGGTGGAACACGTCCGTCTCGATCCCGATCACCCAGTAAAATAAAGCGCTCCAGAAAAGTCGAATCCGGCGCGCTCCAAAACGACAAGTGGAATTCGCCATTAGGTAACTTCTGTCCTTTCGACGAAAGCGGCCGAGCAGGAGGTCGCGCCTTCTCACACAGTACGGTTTAGTTTTTTTCCCGTGGTCTTATTTAGCGTGTTCGTGATAAATCGCCACCTATCGCAGTCCCGGAACTTATTGGTCGTGGGTACTCCTCGCATGCAGCAATAATATTTCACCCGGCACTGGGAAACGCGAAGCGGGTATATATGTGGCGTGGCGGACATCTTGAATGTTGTACCTGTCCCTGGCCCTTCCCCATCTCGGAAAGACTCGTTCTCCCGAGACCCGCGCTACATTTCTCGCAATTTTCGTAAAATAGCGCATCTTTGCCAGCCACCTCAACTACGCAAATCATTCGCTAAAGCGCGCATGCGCAGTGGTGGCGTCTCACTTGCGTATAGCTTAGTGACTAGAGCCAAAAAACGGCCTGCTAAACCTATTTAATTTTTAAGGTGCATGTTACGGTTCGCGTTCGTTACTATTTGCGCGGTTATGACAATCGCCCAACTTTATAAAAAATGTCGGAGCACAGTACACGATCGGCCGGCGTGAACATTGACGGAACGAACTGGTTACAGAACAGGTGACAGCTCTCCAGCTCTGATCACTCAGCCCTCCAATGCCTGGGCTGAGAAGGCATGCACGGCGTCGGAGACTCCGCAGAAGTGAGCGGCTTCGGGTGCTTAGTACGAGGTTTCCACCGCCGGGTGGACAAAAATCACAGCGCGCAAAAGGAGTGTATTCGAATTCTCTACGCATTATGAGTAGAATGGATTAAATCCAAAACGAGTTTAACCAAAAGTAAATAATAATAATAATTATAATAAAAAAAAAGTTTCTTGCGAACCGCGTCTAGATAAAAAAAAAAAAAAACGGGAACTGTTTCGCTTTTAAGGCAAAAGCCTTATATGTCTCATCGTTCAATCGACTTTCAGAAAACACGTTGGCGACACGAAAGGTACAAAAAAGAAAGGCACCAATGAAACGGTGCCCAAAGTGCGTCGTCAGAGAGCGCGCTGTCTTCGAAGGTTGGCTATCACGTTTACGTGACCACTCAGGCGAATTAGAGGCAATGAAATTAAGAAGGACGATAAAGCGAATTATGAGGAATCAAAGTGAATGCAACGCAACGGCGCTTGGGCTTTCGCCTTCAAGTCGTCTATCCACAGGAACACTGTGAATTTTTTCTCTTTGGGTGAGGTAATTATAACTTCACACCTTCTTTTGTGGTTAAGAGTCGTGGGAACCCTTTCCGGAAGTTGCTTCTCGCCTCCTGCTTTCCTTCTCTCCTGTTTCTGCTCTTGTCCGTGCCACCTGATGTTACGTGTCCTAATTCTCGGGAATGAGTTGACTGAAAGCCCGAGTGTGGTCCAAAGGGGAAGGTCGCGTGGCCAAGGGGGCGCTGCAAACAAAGGGGAAGTAGAGTAATTTTATATGCTCCGCTTACGGAGCAGAGTGTCACAATAATGCTCCCAGGGTGGACCTGTTGGATTCAAGCTGCACAGCGGGAAGCGGCCGTCATTTCTGCAGGAGTCCAGGAGGCGCGAACGGCGTGGCTGTGAGGCGGCGTGCTGCGGCGTGGGAGCAGAGAAGATATAGTGCCGCGGCACGTCGCGCGTGCGCCGTCGTCCCGTCATTTGTTTCCCGTTTCTCTCGATACCCTCGATAGAAAGTAGTGGCCACGAAAACGTCGTCCCTTCGCAAGCCGTGGCTGCGCGTTCACAACGCGACTATAATGTACCCAGTGGCTACACATAATGTTCAATGGTCTAGGAACATTCCAGTTAATTCGATTTTAGTGTAGGATGTCTATTTCGCAAACGCAAAGCGAGAAATATGCTCCGCTTGAAACTCGGTGCCTGCAAGGTAGCTTTCTCGCATGAAATTGGATCCAGTTTTGCGCACGCGACCACTTCTCCGCCAATACGTAGTTGGCGGAGAAAGAAAAAGGAACGCGATACTCTGGTTTGGTAGGCAGAGCCGACACAGGGAAAGAGCTGATAACGGGAACGAGCGACCGGTGCTGGTTCTCTCTTTACCGGACTCCGAAGAGTGAAGACCCTGGCTGCTGGCGCGAACCCATGAAGACGTCTACGAGGGAGAAGAGACCCTCGTGCGACACTGGAGCCTCGCTGAACTACCGCGACCCGAGCCCCCGCATGACCATGACGTGAGCGAATAAACAGTTACGTATGACCTTGTGTGCGACGTGATTCCACTCGGAGGCAATTGGTTGAGAACGTGGAAGACTAAAATATATGTTTTCCGAATGCGTCATGGTAAAAAAAAAGGCAAACTCATTGCAAAATATTGAACTCCACTAAATATTTGTTTTATCTTGAAAACATAGAAGAGATGACGTATGTACACTCGGAAGAACAAGCGCAGAACTATGTGTTTTTTCCGAACGAGAAGGTACACCGAGTAAAGAATGCTTTGAAAAAGATAGATTACGAACTCGAGAACGGCTATTTCTTTTGATGAATTCGTCCGTCCGAGGTTATTTCCCCAAAAGACCAGTTTCTCGCATAAGCGAAACGCAGTTCTTGAATTCTTTTGTCTCTCTCTCAGCTCACTCCGAATACCCGTGTCTCCGAAAAAGAATCTTTGTAAACCACTGCGCCAAAAAAAAAAAAAAAAAAATAGAGAGCGTTTATATTATTATTTCTGGCTAGATGTACGCGTTCGCTTCTTTTTTTTTTTATGCGATCTTAAATATTGAGTTTTCAAACACGCTGTCTTGAGCTCGGTACATTTATTTGAAAATAAAGAAAAGGGACGCATCGACATTAGATATAACAACCAAAACAAATAAACATTGACGTGTTCTTTTTTCCACAAAACGTTGTTTAGAACTAAAGCTTGAAGAAAGAATAGGTTCCAAGACTCGTTTTATTCTAAAAAGAACAAACAAGGTCACTTTTCTAAACTTTTCGCGGTTGCTAAAAAAAAAAGAAATACGAATAAGACCCAGAAGATTGGACTTTATTCTTGAACTACGCGGTAGGTATACAAATATTAACATAAGCACGTAGTACCGTGATTCACAAAAATAAAAATAACAAAGTACACAAAAAAAATCCGAAATCTTTTTTTCTTTCTTTTTTTTTTACGTTGAAGAAACTGAATGGTAGCAGCACTACTTTTAAGCCCCGCGAACAAAGCGATGAGCAATGATGGCCCCTCGGGGCTCCATAACGCGGCGGTAAACCTCAGTGGCATCGACATCAATAACCGGGCTGTCAGCACCGCACAGCGGCGAAAAGAATCGCCTTTTCGTGGAACACTTACCAACGTTGTTACCCGCCGCGTAAAGGTCTATAATATACACTTAGGAAGTAGGAAATAGGAGTGAGGGAGTTGTTTGGGGGGGGGGGGGGGTTAAAAAAAATGTGCGCCGCTCGGAAATATGGTTCTTGTACGGTGCGCTTTGTAAGACACGGCGTTCCGCAGACGCAACCCCAGCGGGTGGTTTGGGACGCAGATTGTGTTGAGGAGCGGGGAGGAAAAAAAAGGTAGTATATATTGCCCCCTAGGTGTGGTATAAGAGGTGCTTTGTGAGCAGCTCTGAGAGAGAGTAGCAGCACCGGTGTGAGGGATGAAGGATCTATCCAAACAAACGCCGGTGAAAGGTCGGGAGTGGTCGGCATTGTTCGGACGTTGGCCGTACTGGGATCTGCCGAGGAGAGCTGCCGGACGTTATTTGTCATATAACACGTCATGCGCTGTTCTTGCAACGCGCGATGAGCATTTCTGAAGGTTGCACGGAAACTGGATTGCGGCGAATATTTTTTTTTTATTTCTCAAAATATAAAATTGTAGTTTGTTTTTAATTGAACGTTCGTTAGACTCTTTGACTACTTTGGAAGGTGTTTCTCGTGTCAAAATGTCACTCATATTAGAGTGTATTTTATGTATATTTTATAATTTTGAATTTACGCAGCGACATGTTTTTTGTAAATAAGGAAAAAAAATGCCCGCAGAGGTTTACACAGTTAGGTTTTGATAGAATGCTCCGGAATGTAGAAACAGCTGTAGGTATTTAACCCAGTTAAACAAATAATCATCAACATATCTTTCGCGTTTTGTTTATTCTCATCCTCAAAGCTGTCCAGGTCACAAACACACACGCACGTGAACATTAAAAAAAAAAAAAAAACCTACCAAGATCATTTTTTTTAATATGATATAATTAACCGAAGTAGGACACCGCGCGTAGCGACGAAAATAGCCAGGTAGAAACCCAGAAAGCGGGGGATGACGTGTTCGTCGAGCGGAGAAACGGGGTGCGGGGAGTACCGGAAGACAACAACCTGGCAAGTTTCCCTAACGGACACGATGGAGTTGTGTGATTTCGGGCAAGAGGCGCAAGCAGCAAAACGCGGGACTCTAGGAAACAGCAGTCTCCAAATCGGGAACCGTTCCTCCCCGTTTCGTTCCCAAAGCATCCTTCTTTCCCCGTTTTTCCCTCCTTTCGACACCTTCCGCAAAACGAAGCGCAGCGCGTACACGGTTGCATGTCAGCCGGCGCGGTTCACAGGTGGTGTTGAGTCCCCCACGGCGCTGCTTGTTCGCGGACGAGGCGTCAGAGGTCACTAATAGCTTTTCTCTTTGCCGACGGACGGGGACGCGCGGCTAATGACCGAACGCAGCGGGAGTTTGGGGAGACGCATCGCGGGAAGAGGGTTGCTGCGTCAGCGGTGGCTACGCTCCGTCGGATTGATTTAAGAGATCGTTTGGGGATCAATGAAGCGCTATTGGGGAGAGCGGGACGAAAACTCGTCGGATGTGGGATGATTCGAGCGAAACGAGACGATTAAGGTCAGTCGTGTGTACGGTCCTGCAACACAGCTGTGTGAGCTGCGTCTTAATGAAATCCGGGACGGACGCCCGCGGGGCGTGTGACCGAACAATTCAAGTGGAGAGAAATGCGAATCCTAACATCTCCTGTGTAAGTCCTCATCGAACGGCTTGTTATATCACCGGTAACGCTACTCTCGTCTTTTGGCACAAAACAGTTCGCATCAACGATAGTGACAATATTTTAAAATCCCAAAAAACAGGAAAAAAGGCCGCAAATGTTGGCGCTTTGTTACTCCTATTTTGTTTACTGTTCAGAGGACAAAACGATAGCTTATTTTATAAAAAAAAAGAGAAATAAGAAGGAGCACTAGGGGCGCCGCTTGGGCCTTTCAAGCACCTGAGATGTACAAGTGGGCTGTCACCCTCAATATTTTGCAATGCAACACTCGTGCTCCGGCTCTGTAAAAATATCGCCGGGCTTAAAGGGCAACTCGGCTTCATTTTTTATATTTAGGAAACTATGCAGTCCTCTTAAGTATCATATAGGAAGACCACATGACAAATATTACGATCTAATTCCGTCTCTA
This sequence comes from Ixodes persulcatus, assembly GCA_013358835.2. Lineage (NCBI taxonomy): Eukaryota > Metazoa > Arthropoda > Arachnida > Ixodida > Ixodidae > Ixodes > Ixodes persulcatus. The sequence goes on along the minus strand of JABSTQ010011317.1, from coordinate 1,073,828 downwards.
TATATAATAAACTGGGCAGCAAACTTTCAAATGAGCCAAGTTGCCGAAATCTGCCAACTCTAGCGTGCGACGTGAGGCGCAATCATCAGCGCATGTCAATGCCACGGAGCTGGAGCGGCCAACATTGAGCCACTACGTCAGAGGCATGTCTACGTCATTCTCACGTTTTGTTTGTTTTTACTTCTCAGAGCGAAATTGAACGATGACGTCATGAGTTTCTCCTCTCGGGGTTGGCTCAACGGCGTCCACGTGATTATGGGAACACGAATGCGCTAGTTTGCGCTGCCCTGCGCGCTTCTCGGAGCTGAGAGCTGGGAGCAGTCTGTCTCGTCTCGCCACTGCTCCAGCTTGAGAAGGACGTTTTGTTTACGATACTAGCGCGGGTTGCATGTCCGATGCCTAGCTGCGATGAATGTCGAAAGATCCATAGGCTCATGATGTTGTGTGGCTGCCTGCTCGAATTACCAGTTGACCAGCCCGGGAGGTGTCTTTCACAAGTTTCCACACGATGTTGTAGCAAACTACATTGGCGAAAATTGCGGAGCAGAGAACACTTGCGCTTTGCTCTACGTTCGCTCGCCATCGCATAGAGGATCACTTTGCCTTTGAGACTGTGACGATCCCCGTAGGGGAGGCACAGACGCGCTGTGGTGGGCAAACACTGAGGTGAGGAGAGACGAGGCGAAAACAATATTTACTGTTTAATAAGAAGAGGAGTCGGTGCTGGTGCCGCCCGCAGCTCACCGACCGTCGTGGCGTTCTGAAGGGATGGTGACCGTGATGTCCGTCACTGTGCTGGTGCGTGGGCGAGTTGGCTCCGGGGCTCACAGGGTTCAGGGGCTTGGAGCGCTGAAGCTAGCGGGTGGCCCTGCGATTGAGGCGATCCGGGCTTCTCGGGGTTCGGAGGGTTCGGGCGCTTGAGGCGCTGACGCCAGCGGGTGGCCATTGTGTTTCTCTGGTTGGGCTTACATGGCTCTAAGGTTTGAAGCGCTGACGCAAGCGAATGGCCTTGCGGTTGAGGCGATCCGGGCTTCTCAGGGCTCGGGGGCCTGGAGCACTGACGCCAGCGGGAGGCCTTTCCGTTGTGTTTCTCTGGTGCGCTGTTTCCCGCGCTCTCTCCAGCGCACTCCCTGGCACTTTTCTCGGCGCGTCTTCCCGCTCGGACTCGCTTCCCCCGACCTGTCCCAACTTGGTCCCCATATCCGGTTTCTCAGCTCCCCCTCTGCCCCGGGCCGTCACTGTTTACGCCATCCGAAGCGGCTTTGTCGCGTCACGTGTCCTGTCCTCGCCCCCCCCCCCCCCCCCCCCCCGAACATCACAAGACCACGTGGTTTGACGTGACGTGGCCATGACTCTGACTGACGACACGAGACCAATGTTGCCTGACGCAACAGAAGTTTCGGTTTTGGTGTCTGCTGATGTTTAAATTAAAATTACACGAATAATATTTCACATTTTGCGAATTCGAAGACGTAGAGCTGTTTAGTAGTGCTTTGGGAAACGGAATCGCATATAGGCCTAACATTTTTGGAATTGAGCGGAGTTTCTCTTTAAACATTCCGCCAAGTGCACTGAAGGCGCGATAGCACTCGACGGGGTTTTGAAAGAGCTGCTCTTGCTAAAGGAATTTAGCGGAGGGATTTCCCCGCTAACTTTAGCGTGGTAATTGATACGTCACGTCACGTGGGCACTGTTGCGTCACATGGCACTGCGACGTCGCGTGACATAATGGCGTCACGTGAAACTGCGACGTCATATACAACATGATCTTTCGTTACATTTTGACGTCATGCGGTGCGACCAGCATCAACACAAGCAAGCAAGGTCCGCGGAGGGATCCCATATAAAGTTATCGCTTCAAAAATTGCACTGCATGCGCCACGCGTCTAGCACGTGAAGCTCTCAGTGAATTCGACCTTCTGCAAAAAATAACTCTGGTCAAGTAACGGTTGAAACATGCCAAGCGTTGGAAGTTGGTATATTACAGAAACGTTGGCCCAGGTTAGGGTGCCCAAATAGAATAAAACTAAACTTTGCAACCTTGAGCAGGGGCAAGGAATGCTTGAACACCAACTTGCTCGCAATATATATATTTATATATATATATTATGAAATGAGCGAAAGTTTTGAAACGAACAATGATATTAGTTACGAAGGAATCCTTTATAACTGGGGTTCCGTGTTTTCGGTATTTATTTTTTTTTTTAAATCCGGGGTTTATTTATCGGTGCTTATATTTTCCCTTTGAATCGGTGTTTTTTTGTGTCTCATTTCAATACCGGAAAGAAATCATTGTTTATCGGTCTCGTGTCGTAAAGGGATTGTATAATTACTGGAGAAAATGTTATAATTTATAAGTAATGCGTAATATTATTTTCTCCCGGAATGCCGGTAAAGATAAGAGAAGGGAACGGGGCAAGGAATGTGGTTTCAATAGAAAGAAACAAACCCAGGGACAGTTAAGTGCGACTCTGTTCCGGGTCAACAAAAGAAAGTAGGCTAGAAACGTTTTCCCCATAAAGCTGGCGTCTTTTGTTTTTGATGACAGTTTAATTTTTTTTTCACCTATTCAGAAAGAAGCGCCTCGGGGTTTAATTTCTTTGTGCTTATCGGTATGCACCGAAAACACGGAACTCTATTTATGACTAAGGTAACTAAAAAAACTAAATAAAAAAATTACAGGAAGGAGCTTCAGCTTCGACTTTAAGAGTGGAACGCGATAGCCCAATAGGCCTTACAAATGTTGACTATAAAATATTAATGAAAGTCCTCGGTCGCCGTTTGCAGCGTGTGATAACGAGTGTTGCTGCGCCTCATCAGACATGCGACATACAAGGCCGGACTATTTTGACCAAAATTCATGTTGCGCGCAGTATCTTGGAGTGCTGTGACGCTGAGCTGAGAAAGGTCGCTATGTTTCAAGTTCACTTGGAAAAGGCCTTTGACCGGGTGTCTCATGACGTTCTAAGTCAAATTCTGAAGCATATAAATATAGGATCTATTATTTTTGAAGAAGTACAGGGTGTCACAAAAGAAAATTTACACGGTTTTGTTTACCGCAAAAATAAACTAGGCATCGCCGAACGCTCATTCTCCGCCCAAAGGTAGCGCTAGAGGTCACAGCCAGATGCCAAAGTTTCAACCCGATCCGATAACTTAATCAAAAGTGATAACTGATTTTCTAAAAATTGCAATGGGAAAATGGCGGCCGACGGAGTTTTCGAATACATGGGGCTCTATGGCACCAGAAACCAAAAACGGGCAAAAATGGGCTCCATTTTCCCATTGAAATTTTCAGAAAATCACTTATAACTTTTGAATAAAGTATGGGATCGGGCTGAAGCTTTGGCATCTGGTTGTGAGCTCTAGTGCTACCTTTGGGCAGAGAATGAGCGTTCGGCGATGCCTATAGTTTATTTTTGCGGTAAAAAAGACCGTGTAAATTTTCTTTTGTGACACTGTATAAATGGAATATTATAATTGTACAACGAGTTTTATAGTTAATAACCGAGTCAGTGAACACATTCCTGTAAAATCTTCTGTTGGGCAAAGTTTTCAGCTCGAGCCATTACTGTTTGCATTGTATATTGAACCAGTCTTCCCGAGTATTACTGAAAGTGAGTATATTCACGGTTTTACCTTGAATGCGCGCGAGGTTCACTTTTTGGTCTATGCGGACGACATTGCAATTTTTTTTTTACAGACAGAGCATTGAAAAGGCCGACGAAATCACAACAACGTTTTGTTCTCGCACCGTATGCTCCGTGAACTGGGCTAAGTGTTCGGGTTTATGGCATGGCCGATCGGCATCCAAGCCACCATTCCTCGCTCCTGTTGCCCAGTCAACCCTTTCCACCCGCTATCTAGGCGCACCATTAAAATACTATAGTGACAACGCAAGTTTGTGGAGCGAAGAGACTGATTAGCTGCGAGGAAAAGCGGCCCCCGGTGCAAGAGCTTCAGTGTAGAATTTATATTTTGTCGCTAAGTTGTGGTATCTTCTACAGGTCTTGCATTGCTCTCAATTTGACATTCAAAAGCTGCATTGTGTGTTCGCTGTATATGTGTGGGCGTCCAACTGGGAGTATAATCCGAATGATGTTGTTTTGACGCGTTCGGCATTGTGGTCTTTCTTTATCACAGCATTTTATACGCCAAGTTGTTTACCGTGCTCTTTTCCTGCGAGATCAAGAAGGTTCCTTTCTGCATACTGTTCTTCAGGTTCAATTGTTGGGTGTCTTGCCCAATTTGATTGTTTCATCTAGTGACGGTGTTACGAGACCACTGAGTGCTTATTAAGGCGAAAACCTTATATGTCTCATCGTTGAGTCGACCTTCAGAAAACACGTCGGTGACACGAAAGGTACCAAAACGACAGGTACCGATGAAACGGTGCCAAAAGTGCGTCGTCAGAGAGGGCGCTGTCTTCGGAGGTTCGCTGTCACGTTTACGTGACCACTCAGGCGACTTAGAAGAAATAAAATTAAGAAGGATGACAAAACGAATTAAGAGAAATCAAAGTGAACTAAGTAAATCACGCGTCTGTTTTAATGCATCGGCGCTTGGGCTTTTGTCTTCAAGTCGTCTTAGGGATAACATAAGCGACCCTGTGAACTTTCGAATGAAGTTATCGGTGCGTACAAAATTTTAACCGCGCGTTTTTTTGTGTGTCTGAGTACTGTTTCTCAAAAGCGTTTTACAAGAAATTTATTAGAAACGTCGTTTGCAACCTCTTTGTATCGAGCTGCTTACGGTGCATCTTGAGGACAGGATGTACTTTGTCACGTTATAAAAATTTAGGTCCCGGCCACAATGAACATCTTTTTCTTTCAACTTCACAGTGGAACACTTCCGGTTAGAACATGGCTTGACAATAAAGGCACATTTGTGCACTGGGCTGTAAATTGTATCTTGTGCAAAAGGTCTGAGTCGATGGAGCATGTGTTTTTAGATTGTTGGGACGCAGTGTTCTAATGAGATGTACAGCAGCGGATCTTTTCTGCCTGTTGCCCCAACCGACTCTGTGCTGTATTATTTACTTATGGTTATTGGCTTACACAGTATCTGGAAGAGCCGCATGGCAGTGCGGCATGCCGATGTAGATGCTCGACCAGTGTGTCACTATTTTGCCCAGAGCATTTGTCAGATTAGTGAAGTGTGTAAGGTTTTGGGAGATGGGCCGAATTGGTTGCCAATCCTGTTAATCAGTATGCGTCAGTCGTAATTCAGCTTACACATTTTTATGAGCGTTTCTGAAAGTGCATTTTTTTTTGTAAATGAATAATGTCTGGCAATAAAGAAATAAAAAAGTGTCGGGGTGGCCTAGTCGGTAGCCTGTCTGGCTACCGACTACTGAGTGAACCGATCCCGCCTCCCCTTGAAATTTTTCGAATTTTTTATTTAAGGCAAAGGAATTAATTCATAAAGTCAAATCATTTGCGACATAAGGCGAGCTTTCATTCGCATTACATGTCATGTTTTTATCACTTTCATTCCACGCCTCACGTCACGTTTCACGTGGGCGTTGTGGGTTGTTTAAAATTCCCGCGCGAGGTCATGTGGCTATGACGTCATGACCCTATCGACCAATCAGGATTTTTTGTTCCGCTAACACCGACGCCGGATTTTCTGCGACACGAGATCCTAAACGCTATCGCGTTAATAAAGAGCAACTCTCTTAAACAGGTTGAGAGCGCAACTTTGAAAACAAAAGTAGGCTTCTCCTCAATAAGACAATTGCTGCAGTGGTGCACTCTTTACAGGAGCCTGCAGCCGCGTCTCTTCACATTGTTAGGTTGATTGCGCAAAAAGGTTGAAAATCTCTTTTTATGCTGCAAAAAGAATCCGTTGTGTGCACAAAAATATTAGCAAGAGAAGTTTAATTAAAAGCGATTTACTGAAACACGAGTCGTTCAGAAAATGCATCACTAATAAAAAAAATATAAAATACAAAAAATAAATAAAAAGTATAATTGTGAGGCAATAGACCCTTTTCAAAAGGCCATCAAGCAACTTTCATCAAGCAACAAAATAACAAGCAACTTTCATCAAGCAACAAAGCAACAAGCAACTTTCATCAAGCAACAAAACGCCATTTCTAGGGCGCGATGCGTGTGATTGGATCCGAGTTCTGGCCGAACACTGACGCTGCCCTCGTTTTTAATACGAGCTCAGCCGAGTTCACGCCGAGTGCATACGCGGCGGCCCTCGCATCCAATGCCTGTTCGGAGTATGCGCACAAACAACGGCGGATAATTGGCGTACCCCCTACTAGATGGCAGGCACTTTCGAAAAGGGCATATATTGTGTTGCGTATGTGAAACGTGTTAGCATCACAAACGTTTAGCGATACTCTGAGTTTCCAGACGCCTACGCTCAAGGCGCTTTCCATCAGATAGTTTAGCGCTTACCATGCGCACACTCTATAGGTATTCCTAGAATGAGGCGATACTACCGCTAATCGGACTGATGAGCCTGGCGATCTTCCAGAGCCTTCCCTACTCGCAAGCTCCTCTCCCTCAGTGAGCTCAGGTGGTCGACTTCCTCCTCGCCTACCCTTCGGGTCACATGACCTCACCGCTAACCAATCAGCGTCGAGCACCCCACCCCTCCTCCCACCCGTCGACCAATCAGTGTCGAGCCTCGCGGCAACGCTTTTATCTGGGATTTACAAAATGCCGAACACCTAGCCAAACAATGTTCCAAGCTTCAAAAAAAAACAAAAAACAAACAAAATGGAGCATGTGAATGTTTTTTACGATATCCACCTACGCATACCAGGGATTCCCGTTAAATGGTAAGTAGTAACTGATTGGCTACTAATTCCGAATGTGTACCTCCGTATGGCGGCTTGCGAGCATGGTTCCTCTATGCTGAGATTACATTTATGCCAATTATGCTTTTTCTTTTTTTTTTTTCTGTCGGTCATGTCATATCAAGTCTCTTGAGACATAAAGCGGTTCTGCTGTAGTCACTCTAGTCACATTGACACTCCGCATCTAATTTAATTGCGGCATTTGTCGATAAAAATGCCAAAAAACAATTCACGCACAAGCCTTCTCGGCTTATGTAAGAATTGACGTGTAAAGTATAAAAAAAACGTAATAAAACTATAGTTTATTGCTTCGTAAAAAAAGTGTGAACGTAATAAGTCACATCCTCCGTTTCTTAAGCTGTCAAATATTATAATCACGGTGTTTTGCGTTAGAGCGGAGCACGAGGGCGCCACAGTACACCCGCACTGTACTTTTTTGTCCCTGCACAGCGGACTGCAATAAAACAAGGCGAGATTGTTTCGAAGAACTAATCATCATCATTTATTATTATTATAAAAACTAATCATCGTGTTTGTTTTATGGCGAACGTGCTGTCGCTGTGAGCAGGAGGCTGGAAAACGAAGGAACGCGAAGTTAAAAAAAGAGAAGAAAAAAAAGTACGGAAGCGTACATGAATAAAGGGATTGTGGGTCATAGTGAGCTTGTTTACGAGCAAACATCAACGAATACCCTTCACCGGCGTGAACGGAGATCCTAAAAATCAAAGTATTTTTTTTTTGTATAAAGTTCAAGTAGAGTTTAAACAGAGACAAGTTCATTTGCCGTAGAATGCCATCTGGTGTCTCCACTGTGAATTGTCAATTCTGCCCGTGTACTGAGACGACTGAATTGAAGCTGTTAACGTGCATCAAAAGGCACTGATGTATACGACCGCACGCCGGTATGGTCCTCATTCAGATCAAAATGGGTATAATGTGCGGAATGAATCTAGGAATGATCCCTGGGCATAACAGCGAAAGATTGCGCTCGCACGTGCTCCCAGATGCGCTGCGCTAGCACGCTCATCCCCTCCCCGTTTTAAATGTGAAACTGAGGAGGCCATACTGGCAATTAGGACTGAAATTGAGCGACCGGAAATTCAGTCTTCTAATAAAACATATTATTATCGCGGTAATTCTTGTGAACGTGCTATTTTTCCGAAGAATGGGTCCATAATTCCCTGTCAAGTCCCATGCTACGACGGCGGATGAAATAAATGTTAAATGTTCGTTTAGAGGATTGCCACGAGGCTATAATGACGACTACTAATGGTTCGGGGTGGCCTCTTTTCAGTTCGAGGTTCTAATACCGTTCCCTCGTAAAATTAAGTGTCATGAGCAGTGAAAAACAAAACAAAAACAGACCGGTATCAATGTAAGCTGGCGCGAATTTTTCTCATACGCAGATAAACCCGACATTTTGCAGGAAGAGAATTGCAAGCCGGTTCAGTACACACAAGACACCTCTATAAAACTCGCCCAAATCACGCGCGAAAATAAAGCGTATTCCTAAACGTATATAATAGTATCAAACTCACAAATATAAAAAAGGCTATTTAAAAAAAAATTGAAAAGAAAAAGATATCGCGTAATGCAAAGAGACAAGGTTTCCTTTTCATGAACCTCCACATGCGAGAGAAATACACCCCAAACACGACTACGGGCGTTTGCATACATGTACTACGTACGAGCACACACAAACACGTGGTGTCAACATGCAAATTAACCTATACATAGTGGATGTTAAAGCAAATATACATACCCGGCTGCTCCCACACTCTTACGAGTGCACGTTTCAGCAAATAGAAAGCAACCGGCTAGTAGTTTCCTCTTTTCCTCCAGCCCTGTTATCCATTTACAGCCTGGATGGAGCAATTTGCGCGCTCTTTTACCGGCACCTCCACCGCCGCCAGCGGCCGTCTAAGGAGCGAAAAAACGAGACAATCGCCACCTCTTCGACTAACTCGGCGGCGGGGCTTTCGGCGGCAGCAGTGCTGAGCGCCAAACGAACGGGGCTCCCTTTTCTCCCCAAAGCGTTCGGGAAGCTTACGCCCCACGCCGGGCAAACATGGACCATTACGACCAAACAATTACGGGAAACCGGGAGAAAGAAGAGCGGGCACCCAGCAGAAACGACCGCCGTGATAAAGAGTGCGGACGAAATACAAACGCGTAAACGAAGTCTGGATCTAACGAAACCCAAAGACAGAGGAAGAGAGTCATAAAAGAGACGGCGGCTGTGTGTGTGTGTGTGTGTGCGTGTGTGTCTTCGTTCGCGGGCACTATATGCAATCGTCAAATTAGAAGGGGAAAGAGAATGAGCAGAGAGCGAAATGGCGCTGAGAGGGGGGCGGGGCAATTCGGGGAAAATCGTTTATTGGCTGACGCTGCTTGCCGCTGCTTATGGTTGCGGCTGCTCAGTTGCAAACGAGCGGGAAAGGGGGATTGGGAGGGAGGAAGGTAAGTTGAAAGGAGGAAAGAGGGGGCGGAATGGAAATGGCGGTGAGGGAGCGCGTCCGCGGTGGCAGGGACATTGCCGGTTGGAAGAGGGCATTCTTCTAGGTGCAAGGAGGTGTATGGAAGGTGCTATACGGGTTACGAAACAAGAAGGGAGAGACTATAAACTATGGCGTTCTGCGAACGTGTTTTTAGAGCACAAACCAATATTGTTGGTACGAAAACAAAAACCAAGACAACTAACTCGAAATTTTCCCGAGTATAATTTTACGTACCGTGCACATCAGGGCGTCACAGTGCGTCAAGCAGACGCTGGAGGTGCCACATTGTTTTCTCGAAAGTTATATTATTCAGCGACAACGGCAGAGGGCCGACGCGTCGATTAACTCCACCGCAGGGGAGTTATAAAAAAGAACAGACGCCAAAACATGAGAACGTTGTGAGTTGTAAACGAGCAACAATATCCAGGCCCTGCCTACGTGTAGGATTAAAAATTTTATGGAAGTTTATGTTCTGCTTTTCGGACCGGAACATACATGAACCGAACATATTTGAACTTAAACGGACATGCTAAATGAACCATTTTAATTTAACTCGATCGATTGCCCATATACTTTAATAGTTGTTCGATTTATTTATTTATCTATTCATTCATTTGCTTATTTAAAGTTTCTTCAAGAACCGAGTGCGTTACAGAGAAATGATGACAATACAGTTAGATTGAATATAACAAGACGTTTTACTGATAGTGAGTAAAAATTCGCGGTGTAAGCTAACATTATTTTTGTGCATTGGCGGCACAATAAATGTTTAGAATGCTTTGATATTTAAATATTTAGACTGTATATTGAATAGCACTCCAAATAGAGCACCGTGAAGGGCCCCACAAATAAGCTGAGTGACAGACAATTAAGATAGGATACTTAAGATGTCCTGAATTATGTCCCTCTGGAGTGTGATATTTAAGAGATAGCAATTGATCGGTGATCTTCAGTTATTCGTAGTAAGTACGCGCCAGTGTGACGCCAGTAAACTAAAGGGGGCACGCAATAAAAAAAATACGATGCGACAAATAAGCTGTAAGGAACAGTTTTAGTACTTAGGGAGAACAAGGAATAAAAAAAAAAAAGATCAAGTGGTTTCGACAAACAGGACAGCGGTAAATAGCACGGGCAGTAAAATGAGACTAAAAGAACTATCAAGTTTGAAAGTGACCAGATAAAACAAAAAGTGAGATGGAAGCTTAATAAAACACCTAAAAACAGACAAAAAAACACAAAAAAAAAACGAAATCCCGAGACAGACTAGTGGGCTCCAACTTTGGGGGCAGGAAACAAGGTGTTTGAGGAATCGGGAGGCGAGGGTGTTGTTCTGGGGAAGTGGCGGGATGCTAGAGCGTGTGAAGGACCCAGCTGTGGCGCCTGATTTCACAGTTAATTAGCTCCATAACGGGGAATCCCGGGAAAAGAAGAGAGAACGAAATCGGCAAATGGGGAAAGGGACAAAAAGGGGTAGCCAAAGCAAGCAAGTGAAGAGGCGTGGTGCTTGCTCTCTCCTTACTTGTGACCGTTGCTTGTAGCGCTAAAATAATATTCAAATGTTTCTGACAGAGAAAGAGTCGCTTTTTAAAACGTTTTATGGGACAAGCTACGGTAGCTGTAATAATTTTCGCGACACTTTTGCTATACGGCGCATGGAACGCTTCTCTGACTGGCGTGCTTACCGCGTCCTAAAAAATTGGTTCCTCAATTTCCGCTTAGGAACGTCATGTAAGTGTCAAATTGTGGCCAGCCGCAGACGCCGGTTCTGCCGCAGGTCGCCCTCCAGCTTGATAGTCTACGGAAGCTTCGGCATTCAGGGCCGGTTGGCTAAAAGCAGCGTCTTAGCTAAGGCAGTGAAAGAAAGCCTGCGAAGCCTGAGGAGCGCGAGCGCTTGGGACTCGACCTCACGTGCCGCTCCGCTCTTGGCTAGCAGCGTTTTTTTTTTTCTTTTAACAGATTCCCCGTCAGGACATTGATTCAAGCAAGCCGGTCGAGGAGTTGGGACGTCTACAGCACTGAGCTAAATTTCAGACACCATGCTCTTCCCAGAAGCGGCACGCGGCACGTGTCTCGAGCATTTCCACGACAATAAATGGCCCGACGCCACCTTTTCCAGAATAAAGGGGCTTTAGGGAGGCCGCGACCACAGCGACACTCGCGTTCAATCGTACTTTCTTACGGGACTTCTGCTAACACTGACCGCCAGGATTGCGATATCCAACGACATGACACAAACGCAACTAGATTGGCTCAGTTGTGGCACTCCCGCGAAGTGTGTGTGTGTGTGTGTGGGGGGGGGGGGGGGGGTTACCCCTATCTTCCCATCTAGCCCTCCTTCCGTGTTTTAAAGAGCCATTTAGAGTTTTTTTTTTAAACTGTGTATTCTATTGAGTAGGGCAAAGTGCCATCTAAATGGCTCTGCTTCAAAACATATGTATTCCATAGAATACACTGGAGTTTCCGAAGCGGCCGATCTCATAACGGTGGCGCGTCGACCGACGGGAGGCGGACCATGGGGGAAGAGATGGGTACTCGTGATATCGTTTCAAATTCGACTGAAATTGAGGTCCTTAACTCTTGGTGTTGTATTCACGGATCAAATGCGGTGGGACGATCATATTATTTATATTTTGCTGAAACTATCGCGTGTCGTTGGCGTTATGTATCGACACCGCCATCTTTTGCCAACAAGTGTCAAAGTTTTAATCCATAACTCTTTATTTTTCTCTCATATAAACTACTGCCACCTAGTCTGGGGTAATAGTACAAGTGCAATATTAAATAAACTACTTTTGATGCAGAAAAAAATGCTAATAAACATTTTCGATGTCTCATACGACCACCCTAGCTAACCCTTATTTAGAAGTTTTAAAATTGATGAATTTTAATAGTTAATATAAATATCGTTTGCGTCTGTGTTATAAATCTGAAGTACATAAAATTATCCTAATCTGACTGACCTTGATTCTCTTGCTCCAAAAGTGCCAACTTACCCCACTCGAAGTTTAGAAAATTGGAAGTCACCTCATCTTAGAACGACCTATGCTGAGCAAATGTTATCTTATACGCTTCCAAAGTTACTTATTTTTCTTAGCTTCAAAATATTGATACTATTAAGTCACCGAGAAAAGATATTTGAGAAGTTTTTTCCAGTGTGGTATTTTTTAGCAGTATTTCTTTTTCCAGAGGTTTGAGACGTATATTACTTTGTGTTTTCCGTGTGTATATATATATATTTCGCCAGCTCTCTTTTCCTTTCCCTTTCCCTTTCCCTAACTTTAATGCAATAAATTTAATAATCACGTTCTCCCCTCTTCGTTCACAATATTACTACGGCTGCACCTGTCAATCTTCACTCATTCCCATTATATATATATATATATATATATATATATATAATGGGAATGAGTTATATTTCCCATTATATATATATATATATATATATATATATATATATATATATATATATATATATATATATATATATATATATATATATATATATATATATATATATATATGTATGTATCCTTTGTTAAGCGCACTCTAAATGTATATATGTATCATGTGCTACTTCGAAAAACGTGAATATTGCAACCTGATTGCTTTTTGAATACTACTGTGTCTTGTTTATTTTTTCTTGTGCCATTTCTGTTGTGTAAGATAGGGGCCTCAAGCTGCACGATGCAGCTTTTTTCCTCGGTCTCATTTCATTATTTGTTTGATGAGAAAATAAACATCATTATTATTATTAATTATAAATGCTAATTCGAGCTGCGTCTATCGGCAGTTGAGTAATTGAGTTCATCTAGTAACGTTGCATGACACTCCGGCTTCTTTGACGTAATTTGTTGCCACTTCGAGGCACTCTGAATGGTCGACCATGTTGAATAAAACTGAGAGTGGAGTAGAAATGAACATATAAGTCGAAGGAAGAGAAAAGAACAGGACAACGTCTCAATTGAGACGTTGTCCTGTTTTTTTCTGTTCCTTCGACTTATATGTTCATTTCTGCCCCAGTATTAGGTTTATTCAACATGGTTAACATTCACCAGCTCGACTGCCCCCTTACTATATTAACTATATTAACTCTAGTCGAAGACGCGTTTCAGGCACGTCGTTTTACGGCAGTAGGCCTCCCGCCTTGAAGCTTTGGACCAACCGCGGCGCGCTCTCTTTGGGTAATACGTTCGCCGGATTGATACTTGCACGGCTTGTGGCGCCCCCGTTTCGGGTAGTACATGCTCACCTGATTGGGCGCTAGATGGGTTTCGCGTAATAACCCCTGTGTTGATACTTTGTCTTTCTTTGTAGTGCTAAAGGACGATAAACATCTTTCCACGTTAGAAATTGGCTAAATTCCTCGCCGTAATACAATCCAAACATGGCCTCCAATTCTTCTCTCGCGCTGACTGCGCTCCTCCGGGCGTCTCAGTCAGTTCAAAATGGCATATCCTCGCCTCGAGGCGGCACTGGGGACCCAGCCAATTGTGCGGAAAAGCCACTTTCTACGCGTGCAGGAGTCAAATAAAATGAAAGAAGACGCCGCCGCGTACACGATAGCTTTTGTTTGACGCCGGTGTAACACTGTACCGGTGTTAAAAAAAAAAAAAAAAAAAACTTTGAGATGATCGTCGAAGAACCGGCGAATGGCTGAACCAGCATCGGTTTTCAAAGCGATATAGCTCTTCGTGTGCCTGTACAAAAGCTGGCATTGCAACAAAAAAAGAAACGTAATGTAATAAATATTAGTAAACTGTAGAACAGAATGCACGTACTCCACTGGTCACATTTTTTTTTTATACAGGCACGCGCATGTTCCATTCTCTTTTACGAATTTCTTAAAGGGTAGAACAGAGTGCACGTACACCACTGGTCACGCTATCATCATACAGGCACACGCTTGTTCCGCTCTCGTTTACGAACTTCCTATTAAATTAATTCGTACAAACGTCAAGTAAGACCACGTTCGGCGCTCGATGTTTTGTTCGGTTGCGAAGCAGTGTGCACCGACGTGAGCACTGACCAACGTACATGAGATAATTCATCGCGATCATGCTTATCGAGATTATCTGACGTAATTTGCTCAAGTCATACTGTTGTGCTTATTTACGCTCGATAGACTGATTGCGAGAGTAACAATTAACCAGCCAGTTTTCGTAAACAGGACAATATTTAAAGACGATTATAAAAAGGCTTTCCAACAAACTTGAAATTATGAGGCAGACGTGGCGCAAGCATTTTTACCACTCTTTGACGGAACTCGCTCGAAAAACAGACAATGGAATGTCGTGAAAAATAACTAGTTTATTTTCAAGTTTCATATATTGCACTTTGTCATAAAGTGGGGTGGGAAAAAGAAACACCGACATTAACAAAACTTACTTAAAAATAATAGAAGATTTTAGGTTAGACCGGGTGCAAGCGATAGGTCCACACCCGGTGCAGAGTCAGGCAGAGGCGATGACACGTGGAGGTAACAACAAAAATATAATAAAGCGGAATCAGCAGCAACCTCATCACTGGAAGACGCGCGAGACCCCGAAGGCAAACGAAGTGAGAGGTTACGCATGCATCCTAACATGTTCAAGAACATGCTTCTCTAGACGCGCTTCTGAGACCCACCGAAACCAAGACTACTGCGAACGAAAGATGGCTTGTATGCAAAATAGGGCGAATACAGAAAAGAATATACCAACGGGCTAAAAGCGTTATGCAGTAGTGCACGTCTAAGACGCAGTGGCGTGAAACCGGCCTATCGTGACGGTGTTTGCAAAGACACCGCTCCGGCTAGCTTAAACGGTAATTTTTTTCAACAGGCCTTATTTTCAGTTTGTGCTCAAGAAGCTGCCAAAGAGCCGAATCCCGGACAAAAGCTCACCGGACAAAAGCTCACCGGACAGAAGCTCACTGGACAAAAGCTCACCGGACAAAAGCTCACCCATTTTTTCACAGACCCGGACAAAAGCTCACCCATTTTTTCACAGACCCGGACAAAAGCTCACCACGAGAAAATTTTATGTTGGTGTTAACACGAGTGCGGACAACTTAGATGCATGCGTGCGACACAAAAAGGCAACGATAAATTAAGTCTGACAGGCGCATGGTTTGTTGATTTTAATACAAACAAGTTTATTTATCAATTGGTTCGGAGCGAATGCAGTCCCCTACTAGCTCCAGCAGTCTTGGTAGATCTCGATGTACATGCAAGCCCTCGCAAATATTTCTAAAACGATTCTGCAGGCGCAGAGTGGTTTTTCGCACCCGCTTTACTGTGGGCTCATTTCTCCGGGGTTGTGTCAATGCCGTGGCAACGAGCGCCTGATTTTGCTGTAGGCATTCAATCAGCCTCAAGACGCTTGGATAGGCGTGGCCGACGAGCTTCTGGAACCCGGTACTCCATCCTTCGCAGGTGTTGTTCATCCGGTCTTTATCTTGAAGAGTGGCGTCGTACATATTCCACCGTAACGGGGGAAACTCCGGTCGTCGTCGGCGCAGAGTCAGGCGAAGGCAAGAATTCGCTCTGGGTGCCGCCGCAGATGGAACAGAAGCATAATGGAAGAGGCCGTTGACATACGTGCAATCAAAATAGTCCAGCAGGTAGCCGATGTCACCGTTAGACATTTCCCTGGTGGTTAGTTCTTGTGGAACAAGCTGTGGTGGAAGGAACGCGAGCCTGTCTAAAATCCCGCACAGTTTTCTAAATTGGTCATCTGTCTTGTACTTTTCCAAAAGGCCCAACTCCCGTTCTTTCAAAGTATTTTTAAAAATTTGCAACTCAATGGTGTGTGGGGTACAAGTTCTCCTAAAAATGGTCCAATGTCCATCGCGTCCGCACTTTATTTCAGCCCGTGTTTCGCCCGGGTAGCAAAAAAAAAAAAAATCGAGGTGAGCTTTTGTCCGGGTCTGTCAAAAAATGGGTGAGCTTTTGTCCGGGTCTGTCAAAAAACGGGTGAGCTTTTGTCCGGTGAGCTTTTGTCCGGTGAGCTTCTGTCCGGTGAGCTTTTGTCCGGTGAGCTTTTGTCCGGTTACCCAAAAAGCCTGGTCGCGTTGCTTGACGCATTCCTCGACGAGGAGCCTTGTAGAACGTGTGCAGAAATAGTCCAGCGTTCTTTGTTTGAGAGTAAAAACGCACACAGCCATCACGTCGCTGTGGGGAGCACGGCTTCAGGTTTCGATTCAAAACATCTTTATTGAGCCAAAAGACTACAGCGTAGGAACTTCAAAGAGCCTAAAGCGGCTGCTCTTAGGCTGCCCGCTTCTACGATGCCCCGACGATGGATTTTTTGGTCCTGGTCGAACCTAAAATTTTGCACCAACGATGCGGATGCATAGGAAGGGTAATGATCAGAAGAAGATAACTGGTAAAAGCGTGCGAGTTTTAAGTATTTTGAATGCTTAAAATCGAAAGAATAAAACACGGAGGACAAGCACAAGACAACCACGTTTTTTCATTTAGCAACAACGTTTATTTTGGGCAGAAAAATTGCACCCTGAACGAGATGCCAACTAAGATAGGGTGATAAGAGGGAAGGCAAACTGGGGAATGGAAAGGGGGAGGAGGGTCAAGGGGAATAGAGGTCATGAGAAAGCATGCTTGGGAGCGCGCTTGACCGTTGTAAACCTCGCTGCACTAAGCATCATGCCCATGGTCTTCGTAGGGCTCGTCCCGCTGACAAATTATGCTGTCTGCGCACATCACTGCCTGGTACTTCACGACGAGCACCCTCTTGTGACCAAAAAAGTATGGCTTCTGATTCTTTGATGGACGGCATATGGGCATGCTGTCTGGTCAATGAAACCCCAACAGTTGTCCAGGAGTGCTCCCTTGTCTTTGACGGCCTAACAAAAAGAACAAAAAGGCACTCTTACAACACGGCAGTATTTAAACACTACCAATACATGTGATATGGGACTTGTTGATAATATAAGATAAAGCGTATTTCCATGGTAGGGTTGTAAAAAAATGTGTATCGTAAATTAAAAAGGATTTAGTTGTTCCTTAATTCCGCTAAGCTCTGAGGCCGTCAAACTGTGCAGGCGAGGCCTGCTACGACGGAATTCAAAACAAAACTTCTGAAAAGGGTTCTAATCTACCGTTATTGCTTTGAAGTCCAGCGTTGCGTTTGCTAAATTTTGCATTGTCTATGCCTGTCTGGTTTTCACCAGACAGAAACTTGACGTCGAATATCCTTTCGACCATTTTTGGTAACTCTTTTCAAAACACGGCCCGGTAACATATTCGGCCGCCATATTTCGGGCATCGCTTTTAGTGCGATACTTGTGACTAGAACCAAGTTCATATCCAGCATTGATGCAGCATTCGTGTCTAATACATTTAGACTCGCATCCGTGACAGACAATGACGCAGCCCTCTTGTTCCCTAGACGCTTGGCCAAAATAAGGCGGCCTCGAAGAATAGTGGCAGCATGACATGCACTTTGTAAAAAGGCTGTGTTCAAGACTCTATTATTTTCTAAATCTACCAAGGAAATCCAAGGCGAACATTTCCGGTGGAAAGTTGAACAATTTAAAAATTTCGCGCGAATGTGAATAAATAAAGCTGAGAGGAACGATTTCTTTGGTGCGGCTTGCGAGTGCTATTCTCGTGGACAACTTTCAGTGGCATTTTCGTCAGGAGGGCGCGTGCATAAATATTATCGGCGTTCAAGCACGCGCTCCCGTACATTTGACTGCATAGCCGGTCCACAAAAACGCGACGACTTTACCGACACCGTGGTGGTTGCAAGGTGTTACTCGTTCACTTCGTTTGATTAAGGGGTATTCACACGAGGGAGAAATCCCGGGGATTTCTCCCCGGCACGCGCGCCTCACGAGATGGAAACGCGAGGCTTTTGCACAACGCAAAGCCTGAGGTTTTCGCCGTGGGATGCGCGTGCCGGGGAGAAATCCCCGGGATTTCTCCCTCGTGTGAATACCCCTTTATGTGCTTTTGTTTTACATAGAACTCAAATGGGATGCTTTACTTTTCACGCATGGGGCGTACGCTTTACTCCTTGACTCGGCCTCTTTCAGGCTGAGGTCGCGGTGAAAAACATCGACGCGTATTGAGTAAGAGCAGCCATCTTGGGTGCTAAGCGATCACGCTAAGGACGCTGAGGGCATTCTGCTCTGCAACTTGTGAAGCGGAGCGCATGCTCACTCCACTAATTATACGCTCCAACTCTAAGCGGGCCACGCATGCGCGATGGGGACGATGCTTCTTGCAGAGCGTAAAGTAGAGCATAGAGGGCTCATAAAAGTGGCCTACTAAAACCCACAGATTACAAACGCGCTCGTCGTGATTTGTCCTGACACTGCCCATGTACACGTTGTTGTTCTTTCGTGCCGAAACAAAAGTAAAGACGTAAATTATTGACGTATCAAAAAGAGTAACTTTTCACCAGACAGAGCAGCTGTGCTAGTAACAATCGAAACGCAAAATTTACACAAACCATGCAGGGTCTGACCTGTGAGCACCAGCTCCAGTTTCGCGAGAGTCAACCACCTATGTTTGTTCATGTCAGCGAGCAGGTGGCCGAACCACTCGTTGATGTGACCCACGATGAGGTTCACAATACTGCAAAACGCCGACGAGTTCCGTCTAAACGCACATTCAGGTCCGAACAGACGATTGGGATAGGCCAGTCGACAAAGAACGATGCGAAGCGTCTCGCCAGATCGGCAACACCCTGCGCCGGTCTGTCGGGTGCTGGGATTCGGAGGCCCGCTTGCAGAGCAGCCAGGTCCTTCCGGAAGTGGGGTTGCCTCCTAAAGGATTTTTCTTCTACGTTGGCAATGTTCAGCAGACCGCGTTCGGAAAGGAACCTTCGGCGCTTCATGGCATAAGTGATACAAATTATAGATTCGATGTCTCGCCAGCTTAATCGTTAGTAGAAGTCTCCTTCCCTGAGAACAGCGGGGATTCATTGTGCAGGTGCCTTGCTAGCCTTGTGCAACACTGTAGTCGTGCTTCGCAAAAGGGTGTACTAGGGTGCCTTCATGTGCGCTTTGCTTAGGGTGGTGGCATCTCGCCATTTTGTCTCACACGTTTATTTTTATTTTTTGTTCAGAAGCGCGTGAAAGACCGTGTCCCTGCACGCGTTTGTGGCGCTGACTGTGCTATGGCGACATTTTGTTTTCGTCGATTTCTTTGTATTTTCCCCGTGAGCGCGTGCTGTCGGCATCGGGTACTACAAAGGGTGGCATCACCCTAAACAGAAGGACATTGAGGCACCCTAGGGTGTACCCGCAATGCGCAAACTTCGTCCTTTTCTTTCATTTTTCTACTTCGAATACGTAAATCCGTTTCATTTTTAATTCGAGTGGAGCAGAAGCTACAAGAGCGAGAGCCTGGCCTTTCAGCGCCCTTGACCAGCACACGCGCTCGTGCAGTGCAAGTACCGTTTAGAGCAACATGCTCATGCTTATAGACGTTTCCACTGTTTACAAAAATCACAGTCCACACGTGTTAAATCACAGTCCAGAACGCGCACGTTCGTCGCTTCGGAAAGCGAGCAAATCACGCGCCATACGCACGAACACTGAAAATGGAACCTGCCAAGTGCCCGTTTTTGGAAAGGTCTATAGACAGTTGCAAGCATGGCGCCCCGACTGGTGCCCCATGAGTGCAAGCACGTGCAGCTTGCGCGTGAACATAGCTTTGGAAAGCTTGAAATTGCACGGGCTTGTCCGCACGAGCAGAGACATGGCGGCGGCCAGTGACCTTGCTTGCAATCGTCTATACCTTCGGCTTCATTCGCACCCAAGTTGGAATGATTATATTTATATTTTCTAGCTTAATATTCTTAGGGTGTGTGCCAACTCTTTTGTGTTTATTCTTCTCGCCTTCGTTTTTACTACCTCTACAAACACGCTCCCTTTCACTCTCTTGGTGTTAACGTTTAGTTTTGTTTTGTCTTACTAGTACTATAATCGTATACCTGTGGGGCTACGCAAGCAAATTTTTCGAACGCTCTCGAAACGCTCTTACGCTGAAGAAAAACGGTCTACTAAAACGCGTTTTTGGACCTCCGCTTTCCATTCCGGCAAAGCAGACCGCGCATGCGCAATTTGATACTCTCAGAGCGGAGTGGAAAATGGAAACGGTCTACTAAAACTCTCTAATGAGCTTGAGTAAACTTGGAGTGGTAAACCAGAGGCCAAAAATGCCCCCCCCCCCCCCCCCCCGGGTCCGGTTGCCGCCCTCTTGCCCGTTTGATTGCCACATTAGTGATCACGTGATGTTAAGATGGCTGCGCCCAGAGGTGCGCCAGATCCGATTGGCCAGATCACCGTCAGCAGGGCCGTGTTCCAAAACTTAATCAATCTCACTCTAGGGTAAAGATTCTGTACCTTGCCGTTCGAAAACCCACCCGCGTCCAGTTGCTCTATCTGTCTTGTCACGTGGCATGATCCACCGGAGTAGCTTGGATCCTATCGAGTGAGATTGGAACGCAGCCCCAGAGTGCCCATCTGCTGACCGTGATCTGGCCAATCTGATCTGGCCCACCTACGGGGGCAGCCATCTTGACGTCACGTGATAACTGATGTGGCAAACAGGCAAGATGGCCGCAACCGGGGGGTGCCGTTTCCGCTGCAGGCCGTTGGTTCCGGTTTACCGCTCTAAGGTGATACTCAAGCTCGTTGGATTCAACCCCAACTCTTGCCCGTTTTGATCTGGATGAGCATCGTACCGGCGTGCGGTCGTGTATCACTACTGCGTGGTGCACGTTAAAGACTCCAGGCTAGCAGTTGTACTGCACTGGCTAAATTGCTCATCTACAGCGAGTGACTCGTCGCAACTTTAAATGGCTGACCAACTACACGCTGTATAAATATCCCCACAACCAAAATTATTCTGGCTCTGCAAGCAGAACCTACACAGTTACTCTAGCTTGGCTGGTTCTAAGGCACCACTTGCGGAACGCGGAGGAGTTAGCATGGTACGCTTCTCCTGCTGGGGACTGAGACTAGTGGGACGGCGGGTGAAGCATCTCAGAGGCCATGATTCAGAGTGCAAGATTCATGCCATTGCCGCTAGGGTACACGCCTTCTATGTCTGGGTGTGACGTCAGACCGTCTGGCAACCATTAACGTTGCTGGCAACCAACGTTATTAGATTGCTGGCAACGCACCGCTTCAAGTATTTTTGGAGAAATAGGTGGCCGAGTGGGCTAAGCGCATACCCGCTCGGAGCACGTGGAGCGAAAGGTCGAGCAGCAGAACTCAGGGGTTCTGCGTTCAATCAAGTTCAATCCCCACCCCTGCCCATTTCGATCTGGATGAGCATCGTACTGGCGTGCGGTCGTGTATGAAGTTAAAGCAAGGGTGCAGGCGAGCTTGTTGAATATAGACATTTTTAACCCTGGAGAGTGAGGACAAGGAAGACAAACTGCTGCGTGGTGCACGTTAAAGACCCCAGGCTAGCGGTTGTACTGCATTGACTAAATTTCTCGTCTACAGCTGGGAGACAAGTCGCCCGTTGAGGCAGACTAAGTTCTAGGCTGTATAAACATACACACATACCAATTCTGTTTTCAAGTATTTTTTTCGAGCGTGTGAAACAGCGTTTTTTTTTTACTCGAGTTTTTTAGCGTTTTAGTTTTCACCTGTGCTATACTTCGTCTCACCTTAGCATGGACTAACTACGAAGGCTGTGAAAGCGCGAGCAGGTAACATTGAATGCTTTGTCTGAAGCACTCGCTGCACGAGCGCTCGTGCAGTCGCCGAAGCTTCACCCAAGGCAAATAGCTCGCTCTTTTAGCATGCGCGGCTAACAATAGTCCATGCTTAGGTTTCACTGGCGGCCATAGCTGTGTGCGCGACTGCTGAGCGCGTGCTGATGGCGAGCTTCCACAGTTCTTTTGTAACGTGCATTCTGCACCCTCAAGATTGCCGGTCTTAGCAGCCTATTAATGTGGGCTCGTTCTGAGCATGCGCTCTAGACAGCACCCACAAATATGGCACCCAGTGAATACTCCTTATAGACGCTTTAAACACGCGCCAAAATGAGCCGCCATTGCCGACCTTCTCTCGCCTGACCGAGATGCCGAGGCACTGAAGCGGGCGTTGAGGAGCCTCCACAAAGACCTATGCCCCGTGCGCGACCGAAAGCGTCGCTGTGGTCGGCCTTCCACGATTGGCCGAACGCTGACTATGACGTCGGAAAGGGGATTTATCATCGACGGAAATAAGAGGAATGAAAGAACTTTAATTTTGACGATGTTGGCAGTGTTCCTTTGAGAGCGCAATGATTTCAAGCTTCCACCATGCTAATAACAAACACCATCGAACGTGTTGTTTGCAAGGTAATGACGTCACAAGGGGGAACCACAGGAGGGCGCCACCAAAACATCTCGCCGCTAATAGGGAGAAGGACACAGTAGCCCCTAAAGTGGCAATAACCTCTCCTGCTGTGGCAACGATGAAGTGAAGCAAACGGAATAACAGGAAACAAGATCTGAAGGTCGGTTATGGCGGCGCCCATGCACAGCTGCTGCAAAGCGTCAATAGGAAGGCGTTGTGATTTTTGTTGTTTCTTGTATGTTTACCGTGATCGTTTTGGGCAACAGAACCAGAACACTGGCGTCCATAGCTGTGTGCACGACTGCTGAGCGCGTGCTGATGGCGAGCTTCCACAGTTCTTTTGCAACGTGCGTTCAGCACCATCAAGATTGCCGTTCTTGGCAGCCTATTGATGTGAGCTCGTTCTTAGCATGCGCTTTAAACAGCACCCTCAACTATGGCGTCCAGTCAATACCCCCTATTCGCGGTGGAAAGCTCGCTAGGGGCGCTTGTGGTTTCCTCAATATGGGTAGTAAACGTGCTACCCTCGCGGTTATGTTTTAATTTCCGTCGTGCGTAGATGCTTGGCATTGCACGTGCTTGCGCCAGCAGAGGAAATTGAAGTATCCACACTCTGGGGTGTGACAGCATTCCACCAGGTGGCGATACCCAAACTTCTCGCCGCGAATAGACCTTTCCAAAAACGAGCTTGTGGCCGGTGCCATTTTGAGCGTTCGTGCGTGTGGCGCGTGCTTTGCTCGCTTTCCGAAGCGACGAACACGCACGTGCTGGGCTGTGAAGATAGCACGCTGGACTGTGATTTTATAAACATTGGAAAGGTCTATAGGGAGCATTCATTGTCGGCCATAGCTGATTGCGCGACTGCTCAGCGCGTGCTGACGGCGAGCTTCCACAGTTCTCTTGAAACGTGCATTCCACACCATCGAGATTGCCGGTCTAAGGATACTATTAATGTGAGCTCGTTCTGAGCATGCGCTCTGAACAGCTTAAAAAAATATAGCGTCCAGTGTATACCCCCTATAGGAGGTATTCACTGGCCGCCATATTTGAGGTCACTGTTTAGAGTGCATGCTCAGAACGAGCTCGCATTAATAGGCCGCCAAGACCGGCAATCTTGGTGGTGCGGAATGCACTTGGCGAAAGAACTGAGGAAGCTCGCATTCAGCACGCGCTCCGCAGCCGAGCACACAGCTATGGCCGCCAGTGAATACTCCCTATAGACCTTTCCAATGTTTACAAAATCACAGTCCAGCGTGCGATCTTCACAGCCCAGCACGTGCGTGTTCGTCGCTTCGGAAAGCGAGCAAAGCACGTGCCATACGCACGAACGCTCAAAATGTCCCCGGCCACAAGCTCGTTTTTGGAAAGGTCTATAGACCTTTCCAAGAAAGAGCGTCTGGCCGGTGCCATTTCCAGTGTTCGTGCGTATAGCGCGTGCTTTGCTCGTTTTCCGGAGCGACGCACACGCGCGTGCTGAGCTGTGGAGATCGCACGCTGGGCTGTGGATTTGTAAACATTGGAAAGGTCTATACGCGTGACAGTTTCAGACGCGCAAGTTTGTACAACTCATTACCGATAAACAAGTCGGTTTTCGCGGCGTCCCCTGGGTAACGTTGGGCGCCTATAGCCGTGAATAATGAGGTTTCGCAGTGGATCTCGAGGTGTGTTTGTGCGTATGTCGTGACCCGATAACTATATCGGAAAAAATATATATCTTCTAAATTTAGAGAGAAAAATTTATCTGCTAAATTTAGTGAGGGAATCAGTGTCACGTGACGCTACACCACGTGACGTCACAGGATGTCACGATTTCTCCGCTAAATTGAACGGGATTTGAAGTGTCACGTCAGGTCATGGTGTCACGTGACCTCGGAGTGCCAGATATTAACACCGTCCACCTTCTCTACCTCCCATTGTAGGAGAAACAATTCCGGGCCCAGAATTGTGAACAGCGTGTGGTATACAGTGAACCCAAGCCTGCTGCGCCACAACGAAAGCAGCACGCGGACTCAAAACCCAAACTTCGGTGACCTCTGTGGGTCTCTAGGCTGCTGGCCCCTCCCACCGACTTTAATTATAAAATATTCCATTCCTATCCTTCCTCATTCAACATCTTACATCCCCTCCCCCTCCCCCTCCTCCAAAACAGGATGAAGAAGGTGACCCCTCCTGGGAGACAGACTATGCAGCCGTATTCTCTTCGTTCTAAGCAATAAACCACTTATATACTAAGACACCATACACAAAATGAAGTAGGACGTAAGACCGCTAAATTTAAGCGGGACCACGTAATGGCGCGTTTGCACTTTCGGATTCGTGGGCGGATCCGCGCAGGCTGAAAGTGGGCTTTGGAGCCGGATGGCGAAATCGACTCGTCGCTGTCGGAAAATCTGGATATGGGTCCCGGACTGATCCAGACTTTCCGCCAGCGACGAGTCGATTTCGTCACCCGTCTCCAAAATCCACTTTCCGTCTGCGCGGACTCGCCCGCGAATCCGCGAGTGTAAACGCTCCAGAACGGTGTGCAGAAGAGCCTACGGATCCTCCCCTATCGCCGTAGTTTGGCACGGCAACGAGCCGCCGATTTTTTTTCTCGAAAACTCTCGGACAACTGGAAGACACGGGATTGTGAAGGTCGGACTGCGTCGAGAGAACCTTGATTTTTCACAATCACGGAAAGTTTTAAACTGGCAGGAGGCGTTCAGTCTCGAACCTTCAATTATCAGTGGGGAGCCGATGAGGTATCTTTTTTTCATTACCCGCTATCAAAAATCGGACCCAAATCAGGATGCAACAATCGCCGTTACAGTCAGCAACGACCTGGTAGGGTTGGCGTTACTGTTATATGCTACAGGAGCCTATACGCGTGTATATTAACGCGGCGCTCTCGCTCGGCTTGGCACGAACCAGCGAACTAGAAAAGACTTGCGCAGAAGCTTTCTCTCACGAGGATACACCTCCTCGTATTCACGAATATTCACACAATACATCGACAGTAGTTGTCGTTCGCATTAATTTCTTATCCCTTGAATCGATCGTCGATAAAAGGTGAATCGCAAAGAAACTGAGTACAACGAAAAAAAAAAAAAAAAACAGACAGAATCCTTTAGAGATTGCTACGACCCATCCATTAGATCACTACAAATTGTTCTCTGTCAAAGGAAAAAACAAACACAAAAGCATGGCATATAAAAAACTTTAAGTAGGGGGAAAAAAAGCCCGACGAGAGTTTTTTTTTTTTTCTTTCTGTGGAATACTTGAGAAGAAAACAAGGAGCAAAGGTAGCACAAAAAAAGAAAAGAAAAAAAAAAAGATGGAATTACGGCAATTCCTTCGCAACTGCCCAATCTCGGCTGCTGCGATTCTTAAGTACACCGTCGGCTGTCCAACCGCGCCATTCTCGCAAAATGTTCAATTTCGCGAAAAAGGGGTGTTTAAATGAACCTGGAAAAGCGCAGGAAAAAAAATCTCCTGGAATTCCTAGGTAAACAGAAAGTTAAACCAAGACGAAGGGAGGCACGGCGAACAATGGGGGGCAGAGTAATCGCTTCATCGCAGTGTTAGTGGTTATTTCTTGAAAGGCCATTAGAACCCATTGGGCTACAATGAGAGTCTACCGAGGGACCTCCATATAGTACGCGAACGCTCTTAGAAAATCCCCGAGAAAGCGAGGTAGGAAGACGTACACACATATGTAAAACGAAAGCTGGAGGGAGAGAAATGAAGAGAAAGAGAGGGAGAGGAGAGAGAGAGAACGAAGAAGAAAGGCTGTCCAAATTTCGTTTTCGGAGAAATTGTCTCTCTCCCATTTACCTAAAAAGAGTTACATGGGTGCATAGGAAACAGTAGTTTTATAGATTCTCGTATCAACCGGCGAAGCGACTCTTTCTGCCGCTAAACTGATTGCTAATATACGTAGTTTGTTTTATAAAGAAAGGGGGCGGCAAGGGGGGGGGGGGGGGGGTCTGGAGAGAGCTACGAATAAAAATAGCCAAGGAAAACATGAAACAATTTAAGCGATTTAGCTGGGGTAAGAATGGGCCTTAGAACAATCTTGTGTGGTCGTTCAAACGGAAAGCAAGACTATTGGGGCCAGAGAAAAATTTGCGTCGACTTTGTCGTCGTTATTTTCATCGCTAGGCATGCTCTTTACTTAAATATAAAAATATTTCAGTCATTCTTATTTCACAACTTAGATTACAAATATCAAACTTAAACATAAAATATATTATGCGGCCTAGCTATAAAAATGTTTTCAAAAATAGCTTCGAATTTCCTTCTTCCCGGCGTGATCAGTGCTAACCTGACAGAGAAAATAAACGCCAGGTGGCCCTAGGAACAGGTCCTTTTCCACAAGGGCGCAGCCATCTTGAATGCCGTCACTTCTGGTATGCGGTAAAACATCGTTTTGATTTCTCCACGCCGCTGGAATGTGTTTACGAAAAATGCGTGATTGTCACACATCCTTGTTTTGTCTCACCTATATTTTCTTGCATATTCTAAGTTGAAATGTTTTATTAGTTTTTCGTCCCTCATACCAGATACGGAACCCACGTGACTAAGAACGACAGGAAACAGAACACGTCTATAAACTCCCTACGGGAGCCAGAGTTGCGCTTTGAGCCACCTTGATATCGTTAAGGCTCATTTGCACTGCCCCATTTTCTTACGTTAAGTTACGTTACGTATAACTTATAAGTCACCAAAACATTCGTGTCTCGGATGTCGCGGTTCATGCTTTCTGCTTGAACTGGTAACCTCGCTTAATAGAGAGTTTTATTATTGCGTATAAGAGCAAACGCAGCGTTAACGTTAGCGTTAACGCTGTGTCCTCCACACTGCGCATGAGCCATACGGACGTACTGCAGCGAGCTATGCGTACGTACGCTCGCTATCGCTTTCTGCGAGCGTACGTAGCGGTCCCCTGCGTGCCATTCTCGTTGCTCTCGTCGCGCACGGGAAAGCGCGAGACTACTCCACTTTGGAAAATGGCGGCGGTGAGGCAAACCAGTGGAAGTGCTACGCGCGTTGTACGGGTTCGCTTCACCATTGAAGATGACCTCAACTTTGTGGAAGAAAGAGAAAGAAGAAGGGAAAAAGGGCGCGGCTCGTGGCGGGCGAGGACACGCGGAGTTCGGACCTGGAGACAGGCGAATGAGCCGGTGCCGAGCAAGGCCTCCAACTGAAGACCCGGACCACTAGACAGCCTTGGCCCTCCTCTTCATCAGACTCTGAACGTTAAGTACAGATAAAACCTTTTCCCAATGGTAGCGCTTCCCCGTGTGACTTCCTCGGAGCGAGTGGAACTCGGCCTGATCGGGCGGTATTGACAGGCGACCCACAACCTCCTCAAAAAAATCAACGCGTCGAACCCTTTTGAGCGTCCACAAAGATGGGTGTCGATAGCCAAGAACGTTGGTGACGCCGTCGAACCCAAAACGGTGTTTACCGTGCGGTCGGTACGCGAGCGGTGCGACCTATTGCTTGCATACTTCCAAGCAATGGACCTCTTGGCGGATATGTGCTGCCACCTAGACACGCGAATCGGTTCGAGACTAGGTGACTGGAAAACAACGCGCGCCCAAGGCCTCTCCCACCCGTTCCACACCCAAAACGTCAGCTACATCCTGTTCACCCATTGAGGCGATGTGACCTAGATACGGCTCCCCCAAGCTCACCTTTGTCCCCATCGTGCATGATCTTCGGCCCCGAGGTCGACACAACGAAACCGCTCAAAGGCGAGAAATGCAAGATGGCGGATTGTTTGGAACTAGATACTCTCGAACCCAGGCGCATGAAATACTCCGCGCATGCGCACCGCGTATTTCTACAAAAGGTCCATTGACGAGGCCAACATAAGATAGTAGGGATCTCACAACACACTGGAGCGAACCATAGATCGAACTGCTGGTCGCACAGTCCTAAAAAGACAGACATGTTCAAAACAGACAACTGGAAAGAAATTCACGCACTTCATAGCAAAGCTGGCAAAGCGAGGAGATTCGCGGTGTTGGATTGGCTTGACCGAATACCCGTCTTGGATTTTTTGAAGCAGTTCGCAGGAGCACATCTAGATGGCACTGCAAGTCTTTACGTATTCGTGTGCGCGTTCAACGCGCTCCGTAACGTTACGTCCACAGCCTGCGTGCGTTGTACGCAGTGCTGACGCAAGGGTCTTTACGCTATTTTAAAACTCTCATGAAGCACAGAGGTCCCGGTGACTTCAACGTATTCAGGAATTTCCCCAGACCCCCCCTAGAGGGGGTTTAGACCCCCCCCCCCCTTCATTTTTCCGAAGGCACTCCCTTAATTCACAACGACTCCTATATTCGCAATGCCCCCCCCCCCCCCCCTTTAACCCCCCCCCAAAAAAATTTAGACACCCCCCTGATTTCAATTCCTGGGGAAACCCCTGAACGTAATGTTTCGTAACGTAGCTTAAAGGGCCCATGAAACGAATTTTGGGGCTGGGATAAATCAATTTAGATTGGGGTTTTACTAATAGCAAATCGTTCAGTGGGCCGAAAGAAAAAAAGGTAGAAAGTCAAAAGCCTGACTTTCGGTACGAAAATTTGAAAACACAGCGGACTATTTCGTACCTCCTTCCCTTCGTAAGCTCTCTGCCTTTTCACTGTGATACATCCGCGGTCCCCAGAGCACGTCACCGGGTCCGAACGCACGTCACACGACACCAGGCCTCACTTATTCCCTTCACCCTAAGCTGACACAGCGGTGGAAGCTACAGGCTTGCCGGACCAATCAGCCGCCTCCCTTTCATCACCTGACCTCATTCTCTGCGCTTGGGTATGCGCGAGAGAGCGTCATCACGTGGCAAAAGTGTGGCTGGCTCAACGAGCACGTAGCTTCCACAGCACTGTCAGCTGCGGGGTGAGCGGGGTGGGGAAAGAAACTTTTGTTTGAATTTTGAGCGACGGGCTAATCTTCTAGGGGAGAATGGCTGTGCCTGGGCACACAAACGAGAGTCCGAGCCAGAGGGGACTCCCCCCTTTCCGTCTTCTTAAAATGTTTGGTAGAATGCGCGATTTATGAGTTGAGAAGGAAAGCTAAACAGGCAAAAGTTGGAAAATTGTTTCATGACCCCTTTAACGTAAGAAATGGACCTTTTGTAGAAATACGCGGTGCGCATGCGCGGAGTATTTGATGCGCCTGGGTTCGAGAGTATCTAGTTCCAAACAATCCGCCATCTTGCATTTCTCGCCTTTGAGCGCCTTGGAGACCCTCGAGACTCATGTTTTGATGTTGCGAACAAGGTGAACACGAGTCAACGTACTGACGACGCCCATTCTAGATTACGACGTGCACCGCAATCATGCCGGTGAACTGTGTAGCCTTCGGCTGTCGGAACTATTATCGCCCGGATTGTGGAATATACCTTTTGTAGAAACATCGGTTCGAGAGTAAATAGTTTCAGTACCCTCTCTCTCTTCCTTCTGGCCGAGCAGAGAGGGAAGATGGTTTCGTTGTGTCGACTTCGGGGCGGAAGATTACGCACGATGGGGACAAAGGCTAGTTTGGGGGAACCGTATCTAGGTCACAGCGCCTCAATGGGTGAACAGGATGTAGCTGACGTTTTGGGTGTGGAACGGGTGGGAGAGGCCTTGCGCGCGCGTTGTTTTCTCGCCACTTAGCCTCGAACCCAGTCGCGTGTCTAGGAGGCAGCACATATTCGCCAAGAGGTCCATTGGGGCAGTGTGTAGTTGCCAGAGTAGCGCCGCGCTTTTCCCTGTTCCGCCTCTCACCGTGATTGGCCACACTCGGTACCATAGCAACAAGCCGAGCTGGCACCATGCCTATAGCAACCGAGTGGCTACTCGGCACGTGACCTTGCAAGAGCCGTGATGTCACCGGTAAGATGGCAGCGCCCAGAGCTGGTGGATGCGAGTTTGTTAGGTGCGCACAGTCGTGATGTGCAGCTGCTTGCCGACGATTTCGGACTTCTTCGTGCTCTCTGACGCAGGTATAACGTGAAGATGTGAAAGAATGAGACTTTATACCCAAGATCGCTCTAGATATTGTCGCTTTATATAACAGTGTTCTCCAGCATGTAACCCACGTTTTGTTTGTTCCTTTATATTATGTTTTTTTCAGCGAGTACCCCCTCCCCCACCTTGTGTAATGCCCGCAAGGGCCTTCAAGGTTTAATAAATGATGATGACGATGATGATAATGATGATGATGATATTAGCACCTGTGCGACAGCATCAGTCATATCGCCGTAACGGTGCTCGGATTCCCGGATGTGTTCGAGGATCGATAAGACTGTTAGCAGGCAGTTTTCGCATACTCCTAGCTTTGTTTGAACGTTGGAATGTCTGAGTATCGATGCGAAATGTATGCGTCGCATGCAGGGCCTTGGGGAAGTTGTTTCAGCCCTGGGTCACCGAATAATCACAGCAACTTTTAGCGAGGAAGCTCCTGCGATCTTCAACATTTTGTACTAATCGACGATTTTACGAATTGGCAGTTCTGAAGATTTTGATATAATGTGCTTTCGTTGCAATAGCTTGCATTCGATCGCAGTGGGTTTTTTTCAGTGTTGGCGGTAACGCGTTACAAGTAACGGCGTTACCGGTAACGCGTTACTTTTCTTGGTAACATAGTAACGTACTCGTTACTTTTCCAAAGAAGTAACGGGTAACGTACTTACGTTACTTATTTTGAGTAACGTGTAACGAAATTACGTTACGTTACTTTACTTCCTAGAACTTGAAAAAATATTAAATTTCGAAGTTCAGCTGTTGCTAAAGTACAACAGCGGAGTGTGCTTCGGGTAACGGAGGAACTTGTTTACAACAACTATCTGTACTTCGACATGTTGTGAATAAAATATATTCAAAGTTTCAATATCGGCTGGTCTTAATTTCTGTGCTAATGAGGGAGGCCGGTTCTTCTGTTAAGTTCCGTGCCAACATGTTATAAATCAGCTTCATATATACTTCCGCGTTTTTTCTTGTAACTATTCGGGTGAAACCCTAAAAAAGAGAGGGAAATTAAGTTTCCGCATGGACATATTTTAGCTATGGCGCTTACGCACATATCAAACGTCGAAACAGCAAATGTTTTAGTTCGTGAATAAAAAGTAACGCAACAGTAACGTGCGTTACTTTTTATCAGTAACGGTAACGGTAACGCGTTCCTTTTATTTTGAGGTAACGTAGGTCGGTAACGCGTTAATTTTATTTGCAAGTAACGCAAAGGGTGGAGTGTGAATATGATGCGTACTTCGATAGTATATCAAATATGTTCATTTTCTATTGATTACATAATCCCTGATTCTTATCAAACGATTCCATAACAAGTTCTTTCTGCGACAGTATCATGCCAGGCGTTCAGTCAAAGTAACTGTGCTCCTTCTTGTCGGCAAACGCTCCTGGCATGTCGGTTTTCAGTTTGGTCGAGTGGCAACTTTGACTGACTGATGCCGTCTTGTGATCATGCATCATGTGCCGCTACTGACATCTGATGCACTGAAGTTGCAGGGTTAGCTTCTAATCCGCACCGGAACTGATCATCAGTTGCGAGTGTCAAGTTCCATGGTGTGCTTAAAAAGCACGGTGGAAGCTTGGGGTCATCGCACCGGTGCCGTAGCATGTTACGACCGCGAGATTTATCAGTTTGCTTTTGAGTTGAGGATTACAGCTGAGGAAGAAGAAAAAATAAAAAAATCGTTTCATGGCCCTTTTAACACGGATTTGCGTGCCGCACCAGGTAAACATATTGAGACTTTTTGCATGCCGGTAAACTTCCGGAGGACCACTTGGCCTGTCGGCAAGAACACCTCATATCTGGCGTCCTTCTTTTTTGATGGCGTTAACAATCCTCTGGAGACCACCATGCTGTCCTTCTTGGTTGAACCCCGTCGGTTGTTCATCGCCCAAACGAGGGTGAGACCGTCGTCGACGGGTGAGACCGTCGTCAACATCGCTCTTCACCAGTCGGTGAGACAATCTCATTTTGAATGGATGATCGGGTCTTGAAGAAGCATGATGCTAAGCACAGATTCGCAGTCGAGCAGTAGTCATGTCCCGAGGAGATTGTCCTGTCGTGGCTGGCGTAATCGGATTTTGTTCCCTCGGAGCGAAGTCCGAAAGTACAAGGACGGTTTGTATGTCCCACGAAACAGGCCGCCATCCCGGCGGCGCGGAAAACCACTCCCCTTGTCCGTGCACCTACGATACCTTGCAGCTCTCGTCGCCGGACAGTCCCCTGGTTGAAAATCGTCTCACTTCACAGAAGAAACAGGCACCGTTCCTCCAGAGAACCATGCCGTACTGATCGTACTGAAACAAAAAAAAAAACAAAAAAAAAACAGGCACCGTTCCTACAGCGGCCCTTGGAAGCAAATGACGCCGACATGTGGACCTACATGCAAAGCGTCTTTTACCACTTTTCAATTAACGAATGTAGATATAAACGAAACTAGACTAAAAAAGTTGCCGCCCAGCGTCGCTAGCAGCACGGTTACCATAGCAACTTCCCAGGCCCAAAATGGAGATAACTATCGGCGCTTGTGATGTCGTGCATCTAGGTATTTTTGCATCTTGTCGCTACTCTGGCAGCTAGCGCACACCAGCTCGGAGCACGTGGAGTGAAAGCTCGCGCTGCAGAACCCAAAGCAAAGCAAATTGTTGTGTGTATGTTTATACAGCCGAAAGTTAGTCTGCCTCAGTGGGCGTCTGGTGTCTCAGCTGTAGATGAGCAATTTAGCCAGTGCGGTACAACCGCTAACCTGGGGTCTTTAACGTGCACCACGCAGTATTGATACACGATCGCACGCCGGTGCGATGCTCATCCAGATCGAAACGGGCAGGGGCGGGGATTGATCCTGGGTTCTGCAGCGCGAGCTTTCGCTCCACGTGCTCCGAGCTCGTGTGCGCTAGACCACTCGGCCACCGATCCCCCCTGCAGAACCCAGGGATCCTGGGCTCTCAAGTGGCGCCATTCATTGTTGTGAAAATGCTTGAGACACGTGCCGCGCGCCACTTCTGGGAAGATCATGGTGTCTGAAATCTAGCTCAGTGCTGCGCTGTGCCGCCATGATCTTCCCAAGGGCTGCACGTTGCACGTGCCTCGTGAATTGACGCACCTTGCGCTACTTTTGGAACATAAAGGGGCCTTAGGGTTCCCAACCCCTGCCCGTTTCGATCTGGATGAGCATCGTACCGGCGCGCGGTCGTGTATCACTACTGCGTGATGCACGTTAAAGACCCCAGGTAAGCAGTTGCTAAATTGCTCATCTACAGCTGAGACACCAGACGCCCACTGAGGCAGACTAACTTCAGGCTGTATAAACATGCACACAACAATTTGGTTCGATCGGCTCAGTTGAAAAGCTCCGCATTAGCCACGCTTCGGAAAGCCGGCCCCATCCTTTCGCGAGAGCGTGGTGGCACTGTCGTCGCAGCCCACCCTATCCGCAAAGCCGGCCAAGCTCTGGGCAAGTTCGGGACGCTGGCTTTTCATTGCGAAATCAGGCGGTCGGGGGCACGTCGGCGGCCCTTGCGCACTTTTTACGAAATGGACTCCGCAAGTAAATTCTGCTCCAGCCACATGATTGTAAATATGCGCGCTTACGATATCGTGAATTTTTAGACGGTGGAATGCAACGGATAGGAGCGTGGGTGCCCAGCGCTGCAGGGTCGAGCTTCCGAGTGCGATTTTCTGCTTTTCGATTGGTGTCTATAATATGGAATTGTATTCGCGTTAGAACAAAGAAGCTTAGTAGTTGGTCAGTGAATTTTTCACAGTGGTCTTTGCACCCCAGTTTTCCTATGTCGTATTCTCAGGGGCTCAGTGAAGTAGCTAAAATGTCTTTATTTTGGCTTGAAATAGATCGCTGAAGCGTCATGAGATCAATAATACAACATTATCGTTAATTTATTTTAAGCACAACTGATACATTAAGAAAATAATTGTTAACATAAAGCAAATTTATCGCGCTCATATAAACAAGTCAACAAGCATATATTGCTGTATCGGGCACTGGAGCATGCATACATGCTTACACAAATCAACTCGTTAAACACAGTGTCTCACAATTAGTACACTGTTGCCGCGAAGTTGTAGCGGGTAGTGTAAAATTAGGGTTTTAATATCTAACACTCGTCCACTCTTAAATCTCCAAAGTATACATAGACGAATCTGCGCTGATCGGCTGATCGGAAGTGTTGTCTGGAAATTCTTACCCCTTAGACAGACCTCTCCGAAATGTCACGCACACTCAAGGGACCGAGGTTGTCACACGCGTAAAGAACACACGAGAGGAATAACTCAGCCGTTTTAACCTCCTCAGATGTTCTAGTAGTAGGCCTTGACGTAGCCGAATATAAATACAAAAACATCCCGGTTCCTTGAAATGACGTAGACGTCTTCAAATTGGCATTGTTTTCTAGTGCGGCTTTGGAGCATATGCAGCAGTTTATGCTTAAACTTTTGATACAAACAAAGAACACCAGAAGGGGGTAGTTCTCATCAGGGGCGGATTCAGAGAGGGGGGGGGGGGTCCGGATGTCCTGACCCCCCTCTTGAATTCTGCATGTGTAAACATTTAGGGCGTGAAAACTGGAAAGGGGGGGGGGGGTCTTAAACACATGATACGATGACCAACACCTGACCCCCCCTCAAGAAATACCCGCGTCCGCCCCTCTTCACAGTACTTCAGTCCGAAAACGATCAAAACACAACGGTCCATGTGCCGGAAATCACAAAAGACGCAGCCATTACTCTTCTCCGAGTTGCTCGCCTTGGCGCCGAATGTCGAAAACTGCCAAAGCTACGAAGGCCCGACGGGAGTGAATTTACGTTAAAAGTCCGAGGAAATGTTGTCTCAATCCGGACATTAACACACTGGTAACAGTCGTTGGTAATACACTTCGTGAACCCACAGAAAAACGATGTGTTTCATGGCGTATCCAAGGGTGCCGAGGTATGTCAGACCGAGCCGGTCGAGCGGGCTGGGACACGAGCGCCGCTACGCGGCAATAAATGGCAGCGCGTCACTTCTTTTTTTTTTTTTTTTCGGAGCTTGTCGACTTCACCGATCCAGTAACGCTGGCGCAAACCACGTGGTCTGAAGTTGATTATATGCCGCCGATGTTTATCGTAGCCACGCGCTGGGGTTGACAGAGTACAAGGCACGCGCTGAGTTCCAGGCACCGTTAAAGTTCGGCTACTCCCGTCATCACAGCGACTGGGCACAAGCCACTACCCGAATGCATATCAGGGCATTCATTGTCACGTGCCCGAATCGCATGCTCACGCAGTGCTCGTGTCAACCGTATGAGCCGAATTTAAGCATCGTCCCCGCGGATAATCCAAAGTTTGATGACGAAATCCTGGGGATCGGATGGTTGACAACACCAACAACGCGATCCCCACAACTTCGTCATCGAGTTTTGCTAAGGAGAAACTGAAAAAAAGTCCGCTTTTTACAGGGAAGCTCTTTATGGCGAGGGTTTCGTGGATTTTTCGCGCGCGTGAACAAAAACTCAGGTCCTGAGTTTGATGCAAAATCGCTTCATTCTATGCAAAACCTTATACGTCTCATCACTTGGATATGCATTTTTCAGGTAGATAATAAAGGTTTCTCAAAGATTTGCCGCTGTGCGACCCGCGTAGGCCATGTCTACGCTGGCACCGCCCTCTCGTTGTCGTCGTTCCAAGCCCTCGCTTGCGTACCAAGTTTCCTTTCCTTCAGCCCTCCCGGGGTGGCGGTCCCGCCACGCGTGTCTACTTTCCGCCGGGTGGCGGTACCGTCGCGCGTGTCTAGTTTTCCTCCGGTTCCTCGGAGCGGGTCTGTGTCGTGTGCTAACTTCACCGATCATCCACCTTCACAGAGTGGAATGGCTCATGATTTTTCCTCAAAATTACGCGTCGACAAAGAAGCCTCTCGGTCAATGACGTTGCGTGCTAGTATACTTGGGATCCACCAGTGCCAGTAAGCTGCTGTAAAGCGTGAAACGTTCCTACCAATATTGTTGCACGGCTCCTTTAAGCGGGGGCTCGGTGCCTGTTGTTGACAGAGTGTGGCCGTGCATCAAACTGCCGTCCTCGTCGGCACGCAGTGGGTCATACGGGGCCTCTAATGCACTCTTAAAAGGCTTTGCCCGCGCATAGCGTGCCACGCGAATTGTCGTGATGGATGCACGGCAGGCGGGGATGTCGCTATTGCACCACACTCCGGCCAGAATCGGGGCCACTTTGGAAGGACCAGATTGTTTCATCGAACGATTATCGAAGCACGGCTTTTATCGCGAAACGACGCGAGTGCTGTATATAGTGCGGCCTGGGGGTGTGCGAAATGGTTTGCCGTGGAGCGTGGGACAAAATGTCGAACAAATGTGATACTAAATTTGCTACGGCAGGGGTGATTTCAGATAAGATGGAACAAAGGGTGGCTGCTCGACGACGTTCTTACTTCACATAATATTATATTTGACACATCTATCGAATAATATAGAGGGATCTATAAATAGTTTCGTCCAGCGAAATAGCCCGGGATACAAAAAGTCGTATATCATAGAATGGTGGACACTCGTTTTTACGAGCAACGCCGGAGTGGTCACGTTCGGTAGTGAATACGTTCACTAATAATATAGGAATAAATTAAATACATGTTTTAAACAACGTTTTACCGCTTGTGTTTATACTATAAAATAGGGAATGACTTATAAAATACCGAGTGAATGAAAAATGTTGACCCCCTACCCTTTGTTCGATTTATCTGAAATCACGCGATAAATAAATCGGTAGTTTTAGTTTCTGCTAAGAGAATAAAATTGACTGTAATTGGAAAGGAAGGAACTAGAAAAAAAAAAAAAGAATGATCAAGGTGGTATCGTTTTTGTAAAAAAAAAAAAAAAGAAAAGGGGGGGGGGGGGGGGTGCACGCTCGCTGCTCACGAAAGCTTGCGTGCGTCTTTGTATGCTGTGTGAATATTGCAGAGAGTTTTCTCCTGTATTGCCTATACGATATAACTGGTGATACTGCACACGCGCATATGTCTGATACTCAAGAATACATTTACTTTCACCTGAAATGGAGCGCCACTCGCATCGACTAGCTGGCGTGCCACGAAAAAGTTGAACTTTCCTCGATCAATTTGATAAGTCCAAGAAGCACAGAATGTGTGGTGCGTGCATTATGCTCGTGCTTTGATTTGCTGTGCTTGGTTGTGGGGAGCTTATGGCTGGTTTCGGATGCGCTGCACCATAGCCTCCTCTGTACTCACAAAGCCTGACAGTTCGATGACGGAGCCATAGAGTGCCCAATCGCAGATTGAGAGCGCAAGGATCTGGTAGCACAGAGCATTTCTCGGGGAGTCCGGTATTCAGCGCACAGCTTTTGCAGCGGCGAAGACCCGAAACATGGTTTTCAAACCCAACGAGAAAAGAAGCGGTAGCCAGAGGAATGAATGCGCGAAGCACGACCGGACATTCCCTCGCTCGGAACAGGTGTGTTTCAATTTCTCGTCGAAGCGGGGCGCCCGTTACATGGCTCTTGTAAAGCCTCTTCATGCTTTCAAAGTAGCGCAATGTGCGTCGATGCACGAGGCACGTGCAACGCGCAGCCCTTGCGAAGATTATGGTGGCACATCGCAGCACTGAGCTAGATTTCAGACGCCATGAATTTCCCAGAAGTGGCGCGCGGCACGTGTCTCGAGCATTTCCACAACAATGAATGGCTCCACTTTTCCCAGGATATAGGGGCTTTTGTCTCTTGTCTGCCGCTCTGCCTTTTCACTTTCGGCGGCCGCGTCACGTGACGATCTGCCAGGCCTTGTCAGTATAGAGGAAGCTATGGCTGCACACGCGACACTCTTGTGAACTCCAGGTTCATTAGAATAATCGTGACACGTTTAAAAGTTTTCATGAGTTGAATGTGTTACAAGCAGGTTGTATTGTGAAGTTTTTTTCGTGAACTCTGATGCTTTGGCAGGTACGTATAGGGAGTATTCACTGGCGGCCATATCTGTGTGCGCGGCTGCTGAACGCGTGCTGACGGCGAGCTTCCGCAGTCCTTTTGGAGCGTGCATTTAGCACCATCAAGGTTGCCGGTCTTAGCAGGCTATTAATGTGAGCTCGTTCTGGGCATGCGCTCTAAACAGTGACCTCAAATATGGCGTCCAGTGAATACCTCCTATAGGGCCTTGAATTCTTAGTGCTGTTGAATTGTGAGTAGCCCCTAGTTGTAGCTGAAGGAATCGCGAAGGGATGAGGTTTACCCTAGCTCTCTTTACTCTATCGATTGACTTTTCTCCGAAGTTCTGACGTCATACGCCCGCTGCACTATCTCCTAGTATGTTATTATTCACCCGGTGATGTCGCGAGTCCACGTGTATGGATCGAGCGCAAGTTCGTCTGCCTCTTGCACAGGGGTTGCGGTGATGTCAGAACGCCAAGCTCTTTTTGGATGATTAAAAAAACAAACAAACAAAGTAGGTAGATTTGAAGGCCTCTAGCATTGAGGTCTACCCACTATCCTTTCAATCGAAGCCAATCGGAGCTCGGCGTCGTTCTGACGTCACCGCAACGCCTGCGCAAGAAGCAGACGACTTGCTCTCCGCATACGCCTTGCCTGGAATAAGTTGCACGCACCGACGTTCGCCTGCGGACTAAGCACGCTGAACGATGTACCAATTGCCGCGGTAATCAGTTTCAACTTAAAGGGCAACTCCGGTCGAAAAAGAAACCAAAATACACGACTTTATTGCCGCGAATTATGATTACAGCCGAAATATTACGTCAAAGTGAAGCCGCGTACTGCACTAAAACGAATTTTAAAGATACGACCAGCAGCTCTTTATAGTGGGCGGCAAGCGGGTTAGCTTTTATAGTCAAGGAACACTGGCGCAGCACCCTCCTGACGTCACGTTGCGGTGGAGCCAACGTTACTAGATTACCTCAGTTGTGGAACTCCCGCGGAGGGGGGTACCCCCCCTCACTCACTTCAATCCGCCTGGAGTCGTTCAAAGCGCCATCTATATTTTCGTTTCATAACTGTGCATTCTAAAGAGCACAGCTGAAGCGCCAAATGGCGATCACAACGCCGCCATTTCTCCCGCAGCGGTCACTCGAGGAACTGCACGTGACATCTATTTTGGCTTCAATCGGCCATTTCGGAGCCGAAACAGATACAGTGGAAAGGGTCACAGGGGTGCCACCCCCCGTATCCCCAGCGGACGCGCCGCGACACATTACCGAAGTTAAAATGCGCCTAGGTCGGGACGCGCTACCTGAAATCCCCGCTGAGGCATGGTTGTATAAAACAATATTAATTGTGCTGCAAAACCTTGAAAACTAAAATTTTAGAAAACATCACGCGCCCCCCATTTTGTACTAAACTCCATTAAAATTACTACAAAAAGAGTTTTTTTCCGTTGGTTTTTACTATTCTAGTAACGTTGAAACGAACGTATCCCGATTCAGTTACCAAAGCAGCCGTCCGGCGGCGCGTCGAGCAACTCCGAGCCAGAGCCGTTTATACGGCTCTGCTCCGGGCGAGTCGTGGTGAGTGAGGGGGTACTGTTCGTGCATGCAGCGTCTATGAACAGTTCCGTAACTGAGCTAATCTAATAACGTTGGGTGGAGCCAACGTTACTAGATTACCTCAGTTGTGGAACTCCAGCGGAAGGGGGAGTTCCACCCTCCCCCCCCCCCCCCCCCCCTCACTCACTTCAATCCGCCTGCCGTCGTTCGAAGCGCCATCTAGATTTTCGTTTCATAACTGTGCGTTCCAAAGAGCACAGCTGAAGCGCCATCTAGACGCCGTGCTTCGAAACGCACCAACGTTACTAGAACCACTCAGTTGGCAAACTCTCATAAATGATTTACGATTTTTTCTCATAAATGACTGCTTTGAAATAGTGGCACCGATTCGCACTCGAGAACCGAGCTAATGGGTCATTTCGGAGCCGAAACAGGTACGGTGGAAGAGGTTTCAGGGGTGACACCCCCGTTTCCCAAGTGGACGCGCCGCGAAATACCACCGAAGTTAAGATGCGCCTAGGTCGGGACGCGCTATCTGAAATCACCACTGAGGCATGGTTGTATAAAAACAATATTAATTGTGCTGCAAAACCTTGCAAACTAAAGATTTTAGAAAACATCCCGCGCCCCTCATTTTGTACTAAACTCCAATAAAAGTTACTACAAAAGGTTTTTTTTTTTTCCGTTGGTTTTTACGTTTCTAGTAACGGTGACACGTACGTATCCCGATTCCCATTGAATACACAGTTACCAAAGCAGCCGTTCGGCGGCGCGTCGAGCGACGCCAGGCGAGTCGTGGCGAGTGAGGGGGGTACTGTTCGTGCAAGCAGCGTCTATGAGCAGTTCCGTTGCTGAGCTAATCTAATAACGTTGGGTGGAGCCAATGTTGGGTGGAGCTTCGGTTAATTGGTTGTAGCGCTTACCGCAGCACCGCGGTGACGTCACGTCGTGGCCGTTCGGTTGATGATCAGTGTTGCCATCCCTCTCTAGCAGATAGTTTCGGTTTTGCCGTCCGAAACCAAAGTTTGAGCCGTGATATTTATAAAACTACGCGCAATATCGAAAAAGAAGAAAATATACCTCGTAATTCAGGGACACGGCTTTAGCTGCAAACAGTCGAAATACCAAATTCAAAAATATTGACCGGAGTTAAGTCTGACAGTAGCGTCAGCTACGAATCGATGGAGCCAATCAAACGGTGCCAAAAGAGCATCGTTATCATCGTCTTTGCACGTTTGTTGTCACCGCGACTAAACCAATCACGCACAATGAAGGCGTCGGGATCCTGCGTTTTTTTCTTATCTTGCGTGATTGGTTGAGCCGGAGACAGCAAACCCTGAAAGAAAACGAGCGCCATGATCATGTGCACACTTTGAACTGCTTGATGGACTCCAGCGGATCGAGGCGTCGGCTGGGATCGGCTTTAAGAATAATTATGTTGGAATAAGTGCGGTATGACTCGCCGCCGCCGATCGCCAGCGAATTGATGGACTAAGCACGACTCACTGCCGACTGAAGGCTGTGTACACTAAGTATGACTTACCGCCAACCGTCGGCTATAAACTAAGTAGGCTGGAGTTTGACTCGCCTCCGACGGTTGCTTACGGACTATAAAGTACCTTGGACTAAGCATGAATCTCTGCCAACAGTCGTCTGCGTACAAAGTATGACTCGCCGCCAACGGTCCCGTGCGGACTATACTCCGTGTCGCTAGTTGCGTGCAGATACGGGCGAAGGCAACGCCAGACGAGGGGAGAAAAGGCAAGCAATAGGAAGTATCAAAGAAGAAAAGGAGCGTCCTCAGCTCTCCTTTTCTCCTCTAGCCCTTCATTGCCCTCCTCTCCCGTCCTACCTTCTCCGTGCTCGGCTTTTTCTCTCCACCTGGCGTTACCTTCGCCTGCACTCCACATAACTATACAGTTAGCGACAGGCTAAGAGTTCAGGAAACTTCTTCCAAACTCTTTCCACTTTAGCGTAGCTGACCCTGGAGAGGAGACGACCTCATTTCCAGCGTTCATTCCGCCAAAGTGGAAAGAGGTGGGAAGAGTTTCCACAGAACTCTCAACCTGTCACCAACTATAGTGATACGGAGTATAAGCATGCTGGACTAAGTATAACTCTCCAGCGCCTGCAACCTGTGGTTGAAGTATGGTGGACTGAGCATGACTCGGCGCCGAAGGTTGACTGCGTAACGTAATGCCGACGGGCGCGGCGTAGCGCAGCGCGCACAGATACTGATTGGTCGCAGATATCGAGTTCCTGGTTGCCGGCCAATGAAAGGCGAGCGTTCTGCGCTACGCTGCGTTCACTGCGCTCAAGGTCGGAGTATAAACATCTCTTAACTCGCCGCTGATCGTCGCCTGCAGATTAAATACAGAGTGTCCCTTAAAAAAGTGACTGTCTTTTTTTTTTCACTGCAAAAATAAATTTTGGATTGCCGAACGCTCATTCTCCACCCAATTATAGCGATAACGGTCCGACCTAGGCAACAGATCAATTCCAAAAGAGCCATGTTTGCATGATCACATGCACGAACATGTTTGCGAGGGAAAAGTTGTGTGAACGAGGTGAGCTCCTCGTGACCCAGACACACGCGACATAAAGATGAAGCTTCTAGGGGTGCCGGACCACATGGAGGACCGATGCATTGTTGACACCCTACAAGCATTTGGCACCATACAAAACATCGGTCGAGAAAAGTGGCGGTGACCGGGAATGGAAAAAATGGAGACTTTGAACAGAGAAGTCAACATAACACTCCACGAAGGCATCACAATTGAAAAGGTGCCACACATGCTTAAGGTGTTTGAATGCCAGTGCCTCGTTCTTGTGCCTGGGAGGCCACCACTCTGCTTCCGGTGCAACAGAGTGGGACATGTATGACGACAGTGTAAGACACATCGTGGCTTCAAATGCAGACGGTAATGACACACCATCGATACTTGTATAACAACGTTTGCCAGTAAGTGACGAAAACATCGCAGAGGCTTTAGAGCTTTCTCTAAATGAATATAAAATATGCGTTAGCAAAGCCGCTGGTCTCTCTGCAGGATGTTTTCTTTTCATCTTGCAGAGAGACCAGCGGCTTTGCTAACGTATATTCTTTATGCGTTAGCAAAGCCGCATAACGAATATGCGTTATGCGACATTGGTCTGGAAGGGCGTCTTATTTCTTGTGACGTTAGCTTTGGAACTATGAATTAGCGCTTCATTTTCTTTATGTCCGAAACACTCCAAGGGCAAAATGTTCGTTTTTTGAGCTTCTGGTAACGCAACGAGGCACCGAGAGAGCCTCTGTGGAAATGGAAGATTTTAATTGCGTGTGTAGTACAAAGGATCGATCGGCAACACAAACTGGGTAAGACGCTAGTGCAACTGCCCTTCAGGACATGCTTCAAGAGCACAATCTAGTTGATTTTGCCTGTAGAATTAGAGAACCCATAAGGCACACTCATTTTTAAGGAACTTCTCACGCACGTTTGGATAGGATTTACGTCTCAGGCAATATATTTGAATCCATGAGTAGGTATAGCAAGTTAAACCAGTCATTTATTTTTCGATCACTGTCTTCCGACGGTCAGCTATGATCAACATATAAAACGAGCTTTTCACAGACCGTAGGAGTTATACAAAATGAATATTAAACTACTTGGG
The DNA here is from genome assembly GCA_013358835.2 of Ixodes persulcatus. Classification (NCBI taxonomy): domain Eukaryota; kingdom Metazoa; phylum Arthropoda; class Arachnida; order Ixodida; family Ixodidae; genus Ixodes; species Ixodes persulcatus. The sequence continues at coordinate 1,030,047 of JABSTQ010011317.1, read as the reverse complement.
GACAAAGAATTTAAAATGAAAATTGTTTTAGTTTTGTCAGACACGCTACAAATGGTAAAAATGCATATTTTTGCTAAATGGGATTGTTTCAAGCAGGAGGCAAAAACCGTAGTAATTGAGAAATCCGCAGTTATTGCCGATGAAAATAAGAAAGAACCAAGTGATTTGGTTCGAAATCTTGTAAAGTTTCATGAGCTAGAATGCCTAAATCCAGGCTTATACAGTGATGATGTTAACGTAGTTAAAGCTACGCCTCAGACATACGAAACAGAGAAGTACCGAGGAGCCTTAGTTCGTTCCCGGAAGAAGCACTTTCTGCTTGGTGAACAGCCTACACGGAGAGCTCTAGGTTATGACCGACGTTACGCATTAGCAGAAGAAGTTGTAGATATACAAAACGGCGGTTCTACACTGACTGAGCCCACAAAACTTATAAATTAATTTCAGAACTTTTATAGATATATGCTTGGAAAACCAATACATATAAGTAATGAGTCCGACGTCGAACAACTGTTAGCGATAATGCCAAAGCTTAGCGAGGAAGACAAAAGGTTGATAGAAGGCAATAAAACTGAATAAAAGCACAGCTGCTGTTGACTCGCTGCCAAATGGCAAAACACCTGGACCATACGGACTTAATGAAGAATTTTATAAACAGTTTCGAGATCAAATATTTCCAGTACCGCTAAACATTTTCAAGAGGCACACGTTCAAAAACTCTACCACCCCTTTTTATCGTGGACATACTGTTCTAGTGCCGAAAACAAAAGAAGAAGAAATGTTTAAAATGATGGAAACTTTTAGGACTATCTCCCTCTGTAACGTGGATTTAAAAAAAAATACGTTAAAGTGTTCAACCAAAGATTGCAGCTGATAATTAAAAGAAATAGGATAATATCAAACTTGCGGTATAACGTGGCAGGGCTTTTCAAAGAAACAACCATGTTGCGCGTTTCATTCCGAGTGCGTGTCAGACCATTGACGGCCAGGGTCGCTAAACTCGTGAGACACAACTTTCTTCGTTTTATGACATAGCGGGGGGAGGAGCCGAAAGATTGCAGCGAAGTTTTCTTTTCTCACAAACCCGCAGATCCGTATATCTTCGTGACGTTTTTCATTGAAAGGGCGAAAAATCCCTACTATACCTGTTTTCACCTTAAGAACCGAAGTAAAACAAGTCCGGCTCCTCGCGGAACATTACTAATTTCCCCCTTTATGTGGATAATGAAGACATATGTAGGTGAATTTTAGATTAGATATATGTTATCTTATCAAGACGTACACGTTCCAAACGTCAAAGGCATCGCTTTTTCCTCCGACAACCGAATCTCGTGAGAACTATTTCGCGCCGCGTAGGAACAATGCGCAAAACGTACTTTTTTCTTAAAGACCGACCTACGGAACCATTTTCCGCAAGGTAGGAAAATGCCCCTCGCGCCCCTCCTCTTCTCACCCTCTCCCAAAAGTCACGTGATGGCAGGGGCTTAAGCCGACACGAAAGAAGCCCCTGCCATCACGTGACTTTTGGGAGAGGGTGAGAAGAGGAGGGGCGCGAGGGGCATTTTCCTACCTTGCGGAAAATGGTTCCGTAGGTCGGTCTTTAAAGGGAAGCTGAAGCGGTTTTAAATATGAATAAAAACACCTAAGCCTAGTTAATGAGGCCTCAGCCATCACGAATAGCGTATTCGTTTGGTTATTTTCTGCGCGGATTAACCGGAAAAGCGCCTTCAAAGTAGCACCGAAGCCACGCCTCTCCGAAGCAGAGGGAAAGGGGAGAGAGGAGGAAGCCCGTCAGCCGGCGTCACAAAAGGACCGACTGGGGGACCCCGCCGCGGCTGGCCGCGCTTTCCTCGTAGGCTGCTCTAGTGTCTTTTCGAGCCGTCGTCGTTCTGCCGCTGCATAGCGCTTGCTTTGATCCGTTGACCGGTCATGCTATTCACTCAATCGCATGACGTGTTGATTGTTCTCTTGTTTGTTCACGTGTTTGCAGAATTCTCGTGGCACCGAACCAACTGAATAGTGCTGTTGCAGGATGCCGTACTCATGTGTAGCCGCCAGCTTTCACGAACAGCGCTCGTCGCAGTTGTTCTTCCCGCTTACCGTCTTTTCCACTTCGTCACCGAGATTTTAAAGGGGTGGGTGGGTTTGAGCAAGTACACCGTTTATTGTTCGAAACGTGTTTCAGACGGCGCATATGAAAACTATATACGTATGGGTTTGGGTCTGAAGAAGTCTCGCCTGAACCCGACGCTCTGTCGACCATCTTTGAAGGTAAGAAGGCAATTCAGCGCATTAAAAGTCACAAGCAAAGGGGGAAACGTAACTAGGTAGGAATTGTAGGTCGACTGTTCTAGAAAAAAGCTATTACGTTATTAGAATTGTGCAGTGTGCTAGAAAAGCCGCGATCATTTAGCCGAGTAGCGGGTTTCTACTGGCTCTCTTGTGTTAACCGCCTTATATTAGTGTTTTGGAGTTGGTTTCTTATATTGTTGAAGTGACCATATTTTCCGGACCGACTCCGGTCCGGGAAATCTGGGAAACAAAAGAAAACAATCTTGGGTAGCCCAAGATTTTTTTTCTTTTGCCTTTTATCTACTCGGCTACCCAGTCACTTGGGAGAGGAGGGCTTGCTCTAATAAGTGGTCATGCAATTCATAATGCGACTTTCACGGTGCAACTTGTTTTAGCATAAACATTTTTTTTACAGTTGCTGACATTATTTGAGGTCACATATTTTTTAAACGTAAAAATAAATTTTGTTAAATTTTCCTTCCAAAGGTTCATATTCTCTTCAGGAGAGCTTTTTGGAAATACAAAGCATGTGACCTTCTCTTCTGAATTGAGTTCTTTTTTTACAAGTTACGCAGTGTTTTTCGTATAAAGATTGTGTTATGCAATTATTCTTTGTGCCATTGAAATGCGACCGGACGATGATAATGCTTGGTGGTGGTGTGATGCAGTCAACAAATCTTGGTAGAATTATGCGAATATAGAGGCCCAGGAAGCTTTCACGATTTTGACATCAAATTAAGGGCTGCCGGGCACACATCTCCGATTTTTCTAAAGCTATAATGGCGTAATAGTTTGTGGCAAACAAACTAAACGCAGCGGAGGGTACCGCTATCACAGGGATGGACCTTCTGCGCAGTTATTCGCATAGTGCGCAAGGACATGGCGGTGGCAGAACGGTGACCCTGTTTTATCACCCGTCTCATCTCAGGGGAAGCTCTCCCGTCGCCCGAAGCCGATTATACTATCCCTTCAAAGTTGAAACCACTTCAGAACAATGCAGCCTGCACGCTTACGCGTCCAGCAGCTGGCAAGCACGAAGGCCGATGTGTGCAGAATTCTTGTCCTCGGACGACCGTTTTGGGGAGGGTCACGCTAATCCGGCTTGAGGCGTCCCGTCAAAAGCACTCCGTTTATTGTCAACGTTTTAGGTTACAATAAGTAGCAGTCAGTACGTTCCTGATGGTATGAAGCCGGCTATGTCGGCGCCCGCGCAAGCGGTTCCTCGTGTCTGCGTTTATTACTGCGGGGGGTCATTTTCCTACTTTACCAACGGCTGGAACGCGTACTTTGTCACGTCTAGGGTCGTTTGGACACATTCCTTTTTCAGATCCACGGAAAGATTTCGAAAAATCAGAAGCCGAACCCGATATACAAGAGCAGAAGACCCGGCGCCCGGCTACTTCCGCAAGCGACGGAGCAAGCGAGAATCGAGATGGTCCTTTTATGACGTAGTGGCGCGTCACGCGTCACTAGCCAATGGCGTGCCGCTGCGGCGATCGCTTCTGATTTCTTCGCTTTTTTTCGCGTTTAGGGATTATTTTGGGTCGAACGGTTGTGATATTTGGACTCAGCAGGCACAAACACGTCAGAATCAACCATTAACTCATTTTTTTCGAAAAGCTCTTCAGCTTCCCTTTAAGGTGAAAACAGGTATAGTCCCTAGGCGCCGAGCTAGAGCAGCACGCGGAGACGAACGTGGTTCGTATACGTATAATGTCACGATGAAGATTATCAGCTGCGACCTTGATGGTCTCTAAAAAGCACAGCGGAGGCTTGGGTAATTGCATTCTAAAATCAACACCGTCAAAGTTGATAGTCTGATATCGTTTTTATTTCCGCCGATGAAGCAGAGTTTACTAAAAAAAACGTCCCTGTCGTCCCTTTTATTTATCTCGGCCTTTTGAATTTGATCAGAGTGAGGCCCGACGTGGCTAGGTCAATACCACCCGAGTAGCATTGTCCATCTTTGGACGAATTTCGCTTCCGGGCAGTTGTCCCCCATCAGCGGGAGATATATCATTTTATGATAGACTTTCAAAGATTAGCCAAACTGGAATTAATTCTGCGTTCATCTACTGAAAAAAGAGTAATGTCAGTTTGTCAATATTGACGGTGATGTTTCGAGAACGCGAGGACACCAAGCTTTCATCGTACACAACCAAACGTGTTACCGTCGACTCGAACACGCACCATCAAATTTGTCGTTCACAACTGATCATCCTGACCCTCACGTCAAAGTTATGAACTATAAAAGCACGTCACTGAACGCGCCTGCACACAACGAGCCCTGCACGAGCCTCTCGATTGAAAGTCTGTCATGGCCGCTCGTAAGTTCATGGAACGCGCCCCGTTTTAATTCCAGAATCTCTAGAACCATAATTTCGAAAATTGCAAGCTGTGCTGTTCCTCGTCATCGCTCAGTTGGAACGCCTCTAAGCAGGGTCGTCGAAACAGAAGAACGGGGAGGGGGGCGATTCACCCCCTCCCCCCAAAGTGGCGTCGAAAAAGGGGGCGCAAAGGGCATAAGGGTGTAAGGAGGGGGGGATATCGCCCCAGCCCCGGACTATAGCATTTCAGAGAGTTGAAATAAAAAAATAATGACAGACGTTTACAGTTCTCTCTAATGTCGAATTAAAGCGCAGCTCTTGAGGAGGAGGAGGGGAGGTATGCCCCTCCACCCCCCTCTTCCTCTCCTGCTCCCCTCTCATTTAGCGGGGAAACCTAATTGGTGTTAAAATCGCGTGACATCAATTTCCCCGCTAAATTTAGTGAAAAAACGTCCCATAATGCAACGCGCGCGCGGTTACGCCGACGGCGATGCCGCTCAAGCTCGAAACGGGCGCATAAAGGCCTGTTCACACATGCAGCGGAGCGCTACAAGCGTAGCGCTTACCTCGCGCTAAGCGCGTGCTGACGGGAGCGTTCACCAGCTTTGTATTGCACCGTCAAAACTGTTGCTCATGGCAGACGATAAGTAGCTTACGGCACGTGAGGAGCGCTACATCAGCGCTTCGCTGCATGTGAGAACCGACCTTAAGAGTTGCGCTCTAAAAATTAGGGGGAAGGGATATCCCCCTTCTTTACTACTATCACGCCACCCCCCTCTCTCTCGCTTTCTCCCGAACAATTTCTACGGCCCTTCCTGACCCCTATTTGAGTGTGTGTTTGTGTTGGTTATACCTTTCTTTTCCTCTTTCCACGGCTTTTTCTTGCCATCCCCCTCTCCCCCTCCTCCCTCAGACATTACCGACGTCTCTATACATCCCCTGTGGCCCGTGGGTGACCCCGGTGGCGTCGTTGACAAGGGCGGAAGATGAGCTCTAAAACCGCATACACCGCGCACAGCTCCACAATATCACAAAGTTTAATCTTCGCCTCGATTCCGAAGCGAAGATTTTGGCCTCAAATAACTCCTTCCCAAAGTTGTAAAACGTCACTTTGTCGTCACCAATAACTTCCAAAAACGACGATCTTGCGACGAGAAAGTTCAGAGTATTTACAGGCCGCCTAGGTACAATCTACGTTTCATTGACTCTATCGCAGCGTAGGGATGTAGGGACACGCGGGCGCGACGTCATGAGTGCAGCCGTTCAATCAGCTGGCCCCACGGTGTTGCTCGCGCGCGCTCCGATGAAGCTCGCTACAACTTTGTGCCTAACATTCTCGCTGGAATTTGAGCACCAAGAGAGCTTGGATGATTGACATCTCGTCCCGCGTGACGCCAACATCGCGAGAGTCCAATCAGCACGCTCTGCGAACTTCGTGCCCAACTTTGTGTTTGACGAGTTTAGCGACCCAGGTAGCCCTTGTGCAAATAGATCTTGCCAAAGCTTTTGACCTGCAGGTAAGCCATTCATTTTTATTCGCGCTCCTACAACATAAAATACATAATGAAGACGCTTTTAGAATGAGTTCAATTTTGCTATACACACAGTTCGACGAAACTGATAATGAATAGCCCAGAGTCAAACGAAGTTAACGTAAAATCTTCGGTTAGGCAGGAATGCCCACTATCCCCGCTACGTTTCGCATTATACTTAGAACATTTACGCCTTAGCATTCTGAAAAGTAAAGGTATCGACGGGTATTGCCTGGGCAGCGTAGAGATAAAAGTTCTCGCGTTCGCAGATGAAGTTGCATTTTTCTGTACCGACAAGAATAGTGTTGCAGAAGCAATGGAATTATCAGAATGCTACTGCGCGGTGACAGGAGCATATGCAAACACCTACAATTGCAATGGGGCCTGGTGGGGTTAGGGGGCAACGAAATCATCTACCTTTGTAGGTATAGGATGGAATCGCGGCCCACTAACGTATCTGGGTGTGCCGCTATCATATATCCGTAGTAGTGGACCTTATTGGTTATCAATGGCAACCCTATTGAAGAGGAAAACAGATGCGTGGAAAGGAAGATACCTATTGAGTTTCACAAGGGAAAGGGTCTGTAACATATTTTTAGTCTCAAAGCTTATGTACGTGCTGCAGATGATTCACTGCGCTCGAACAAACATTCAAAAGTTTCATCGAATTTTTGCAACTTTTTTATGGTGCTCGACATGAGAACCCCTGAAAAGGGATAACCTTTTCATCCCACTTGAACCTGGCGGGTTGAGATTAAGTCACCTATTCGTCCGCCACTTTGTGTCACGTTTAGTTTTGTTTAACAATGTAAACCATGCTTTTTAAGAACTGTACTGCAATTGCGACTTGCCGAAAGCCAGAACTATTTAGTCGTTTCAACAGGTTTAACTTTTCACGGTAGACCTTGAGGCTTTTTGAAAAAGGTGGTTGATACGTTTGACTTTCTTAAAACACGCTTTTCATGACAATGTTCATTTAGTGTACCGAGAAGAACTTTGTCAGCAAGTGTCACAGAGAGCATTTTCCCTCTAGCAATTTATCGCACTCGTTTTACTTTTGACCATATCAGTGGTGTTATTAAAATAGGTAAGGAAATGGCAATACCTCCATCAGCAGATACAATTTTCTTTAAATTACGTACCTCCACTTTACGTTCAAGACTTACCTCCAAGAAAAAGGAATGTTTGTACCTTGGGTTGTGAATTGTCGACTATGTAACAAGTCAGAGACAATCAAACTGATTAGGATGCAATTAATGCAAAGGTGCAAGCGAGCTGGGCAAGAATGACAATAATAATCCCAGGAGAAGGGGAACAAACGGGACAAAGGACAAACACTAACCTCCGAACACAGCTATAGGTGACTTGTGCGCGACCTATACCTGTGTTTGGAGATTTGTGTTTGTCCTTTGTCCTTTTTGTTCCCCTTCTCCAGGGATTGTTATTGACAATCGAACATTGTTTTATATATTGGAGTGACACATTTTTATTCTGGGATGTACTGCAACCTGCACTACAGAAATGCGTAACTCTAACAGATTACAGCCCGCGCTACCTTCTATTTTTAGAAAACGAAATTATACCGAACGATATGTTCGTGCTAATAGGACTTCATAGTAGGGGTGTGCGAATATTCGCCATTTTCGAATAACGAATCGAATATTACAGTATTCGATTCGTTAATCGAATCGAATAATAATTTTTAAAAGTTTCGAATATTTTCGAATAATTTCCGAATAGTCGTTACGGCGTCGCTCCGCGAAATTCCCTTCAGAGGCGTCCCACAACGCTCCGGCACGCCTGCCATATGTGCCCGCAAGATGGCAATACGTACCCTCTTCTCCTAGACAATGATTATCATCATCGGCAGCAGAAGTTTCTCTCTATACGTACTAGTGATGGACCGAATCTGCCGAACTTCAGATTCGGCAAAGTTTGGCAAATGCCGAACTTTTGAAGGAAAGTTCGGCAAAGATTCGGCAAATGTCTGCGCACGCGCGAGAACGCGACGGAGCCATGGATTGCAAATGGACGCCGTACAGTCGTGCGGTTACCATCGTGGAGTGTAGTACAACTAGCGGTTACGGCGCGGTGTGGAGTAGGCAACACGGTAACTGTGCGTTTGTGAGCGAGTGTGGTTCTCTTCAATATTTTCTGCCACAAGAGTAGATGATGGACCAGTAATTTACGCAGTCCACTGCGCAAGTGACAAATAATGCGGTGCATTTTGAAACATTGAAGCACTTTCTGTTTTCGGCTCAGGAGTAGTGTGTTCCAAAACAAAATAATATTGCTTTTTCAATTATTGTTATTTCGCGATTTTCATGTACCTGCACAAAACTAAACACAGAACTATAATGCTCGACGTTGCACATTTGACATTCCTAACTCTCCCCATCTTCCGAAACGTTAGTGTGTGTCCTAACACCAGAAATTGGCATTTTAAAGGTTAAAAACGAGACGTTGCGAATATGGGACGCACACTTTCATGCAAAGTTGACGTCAAGTAACTCAAATCGAAAAACATGCATATTTACAATATTATTATTATCTCTTCTGGTGAAGGCTCAGCAACCGTTGCATTCGTTTTCACGCACAAAACCTTCATTTTAACAATGTAAACGCACATGCAGGCTTGCGCTGATGATGCCTCAAAACCGAAACTCTCGTAGCGTGATTCGCCACGCTCGCTTCTACCCAACCTCGTTGTCACGCCACTTCTGCAAGGAGTCACTAAAATTGCCAGTAAAAACACAAAAACGACACCGATACAAGTATCTTGTAGAATGTCGTCTTATTTAGTAATAACTATGTCAATATGCATTAGATGTTGCATATAAGTTGAGAAAGATGAAATATCAACGTTAAGTCTGGTAACAATGTAATTTTGCCGAATCCTTAGATAAGTTTGGCAAAAGTTCGGCTTTGCCGAATCCCGCGATTCGGCGCCGAACTTCCGATTCGGCAAAAGGTCGGCCCATCATTAATACGTACGTTGCTTTTACTTCCATTAGGGACCACTGTGTTAAGTATAACCCGCATGAAAACGATTCGGCAAGAGACGAGACAGGCGACGTCGACCCGCTTCGTTGTCGCTCGGTCAGTCGCGCGATGAGGCAAGCCGCATGAAAGTGGCGTGAGCAAGCGACCAAGGCGATGACGTTTTCTAGAAATCCAAACACCGAGCGACGAGACGAGTGACAGTGAGAAATCTCCGTCGCTTGCTGCTGACTCTCGTCGCTGTCGCACGTCTCGTCGCTCGCAAAATCTGTTACATGCGGTTCAGCCTTTAGGGACCGCTTTCTCACGAGACCGCTCGTTCACGCTTTCGGAAAGCGTGTCGTGGAGACGTTTCAGAAATGGTGGCAACGGTACCGCCACTCTACATAAGCGAAGTAGAAGTGGTAAAAGCGGGAAGTTGTTCGAAGAGAAAGCGCAGTAGAGTGTGAAAGTTTTTCGGCCGCTCCCATGCATATGCAACCAATTGAAGAAGCCAGAACAGCTGCTTGTGTTGAGTCTTTCCCAACACTTTCCATGGTTGTTCCACTTGTTCAGTGTGTGAAGATGTTGCTTTTTGAGGGCGCAAGTGGAAAAAAAACAGTGCGTTTTCCCAGCATCTTCTCAGATCAGTGAAAACAAGGTTCTTGAACGTAAGCACACACACACATCACGGCCTTGCCACCTTCCTTAATCCTCAATTCAAGGACATCTGCTACAACAAAGAATAAAAAGAGAATGTAGAGTTCCTACTAAGTACATTGCTTGAGGATGTACCAGGCTCAAGCGAACTCTGATTTTATGTTCAACATCCGCGTGAACCGTGATATTATGTTTAGCATTCTAATATTTTAGTAGCTTTTGAGTCTATTTAGTTACATATTGTTGAACTCTAGTCATTATGGTCTAGTCGCGTCGTTACAATAATTTTAAGAAACATTTTGGAACAATAAAAATAATTTTATAATCTTTTTGCTCTTCTTTAGTAGCGGTCTACTTACTATTCGGAAACTATTCGAAAATTATTCGATTCGTATTCGTATTCGATTCGGTGCCACAATTATTCGATTCGTATTCGATTCGGTTTCAAAAATCACTATTCGCACACCCCTACTTCATAGCCTATGGCGATGAAGAACGATTGACCGGCGCGCAGGAGAGCCTCGTACGACAAAATCTTTATTTTTGGAACAAGGGGCAAACATTAGGAGCGTCTATGCTTTTGAATTCAGCCAACCAGATTGGTTTGTCATGGTTGATCGATGTCTAGGCCTTCCCGATTTTCGAACAACAGTAATTATGTTCAACTGCGAGTGATGTATTGTATGAACGCTAACTTCAATTATTTGTAAATGTTATTGTATATTTTGCTCCGTGAGCAGGTAACATGTGTTGGATGCCGAGTGTATGCAGCAATGTGTGAGTTTGCAAATGAGATCCTCTTTGAGATTGTCTGTGTGTTTACAATGGAATAAATGTACTCTCCCGCTTATAACTACCATGTAATAAAGTTGTAAACAATACTTGTGGCGCCTAGCAAAGATGTCGGATTGCGGATCTCATGGTCCGGGCTTCGATTCCCACTGAGCTCCTTGGTGAATCTCTCTGGTTTGGATTGTACGTTCCTAGTAATGATAATGTAGGAATTGTTAGGACTAATTATGTCTTCTATATTCTTTGTATGTTCGTGCACTGCCAGATACGGGCTATGCATTTTTTTATGTTCCCTAGGCCTGCGCTTAACACTTTTTCGTCACGCTCGAGCGTTACGCTTTTCCATGAAATTCAGCCGATAAACACATTGTGCGTTAAAAAAAAAATAGTGTTGCTTGGTCTGCTTCCGCGGAATCAAAGCCGGGGGCCTGCAGCGTCTGAAAACACCTCACCAACCGGCCAGAAAATAAAAACGAACAGAAACGGGAAATTTCGTGCGCGCGCTTTCCCATTAGCGATTCACTCATCTAACACGGTGGCGCGGTGGTCAGTTGTATATACAAAGCACCTACATTAGATCCATGGGGTTTCTCGCTCTCTCTTTTGTAATTCCAGGTTCCGAGGTATCGTGCCACCAAAAAGACGTGGCGAGTCAGCTGCGTACACAGCAGTCCGAAGCGGCACGCGGCGTTGCATTCGACCGCCGCGATGCGTTTGCCAAGCGCACACGCGAAGCCGCCCGTCCACCCAATACGCGCTGGCCAGCACGTGCAGGAGGGAAATAAATGGACACGAAATCACAACCGTCCGCCCTCCTCCCCACACCCTTTTTCTCACGCCCGCATGGCGCTCACGCGCTGCTTGGGGAAGGCCGACACCGGGAGCGCACGCGCACGAGGGTGCTTTCCCCCTCGAGTCTTTACGCGCGCGTTCGCCGCCGCACCTTTCTCGACTCTTCGAAGTTGTTGGAACTCCTCGAGGAACTCTCGCCTCGGAGCGAGGTGGGCCGCCGCCGCACACCTGGGAAAATTCTCGTATCGCTTTCAGGCGCAAATGGTTTTAGCGCAATGCTTATAATAACCGGTAAAGGATGAGGATTGCCCCACAAGGCGCGTGGTGCGTTGCCGGCGCCCGGCGGTCGAGCGCAAACCTCGGCCGGTTCGCAACTTGGCGTCGTCACGCAACGTTGTCCGCCGTCTTGCTTCACGTCCTCCTTGCCCCCCTCCCTCCTCCCACACAGATGTACACGCGCCGTCCTCCCCGTTTCTATAGATTTTTATTCGTTCTGTCTGTCTCGCTCGTTTCTAATCAGGGTCGGCGATAATTAATGACCACAAAACGGCCAATTGCGTGGTGGTTCCTCCCGCCGCTGAAGATAGCCGACAGGGGTTTATTTATTTTTTGCACCGCGTTTTGGTGGCGGGCAAATCGCGAGAATGGCGTGCGCATTTTGGGGGAAAAAACGATCGATTCGGTATTCTGTTGTCTCGTCCAGGATTTGTTGGTTCGAAGTGTTCAATAATGCCGTTTGTGAAATGGCTCAGAACGTGAAGCTGAACTGGTGGAACGGCGGTGCTTAAGAAAATGAATAGACCGATCTCACTAAGCGTTCAGCGCATGCGTGACGCCACTATAACTTTAGTTCACAGGAGGCACACGGCCGTGCATGCGAGGGCTCGTGCCGTCTCGTCCTCTACACGCGCAGAGCTCCAGCGAAGTTGTCACACGTACAAAAAGACTAAAGTTCCCTCGATGCACTGCGGCAGCGGTAGCGTAGTCAAACTTACTGGTGAGATCGGTCTATTGGAGCGGTGAGTAAAAATGAAAGAGCTTTTTGATTCCCCATTCGTGGTGAGCAAACATGTCCTTAGTTCTGACTTGTCTTGACTTAAAACCATAACCTGTTGCAGCATAACGAACGCTAGAAAGACAAAACCCAACACACACACAAAAAAAAAAAAACGACGTTTGGCTTAGTGTTTAATGTGCCCAATGTGTTGACTGCGTTATCTGCAACTATTCGCAGCTCCAACGCTCTACGGATGGCGGGGCAGTAGCAGACTTGTGCTCGTTACTTGAAAAATGTCATGGATTACAATTACAAATTACCGAGCCTCAAATGTAATGGATTACCGTTACAAATCACTTTCGCTGAACAGTAACGGATTACTTTGCTTGTTACGTTACAAATTACTTTCACGTTACGTTTCCCGTACACTTATCCAGAAAACAATAGAAACAATTTTGTGATTTTTCAGAAATGTTCTGCAACACTACTTTTAATTTCTCATACGCCCGTATTATAATCGTCCTTGTAAAAATAAAAATATTTTATTTAAGAGAAAGAGTGTAGGTCCACTTCGTTCACCTGTAAGCTGACAAGGCACCGAAAGCTGCAACCACATCCGCCATTCCTGTAGCTTACGGCCTCCGGAAATGATCCCTGTAATTATGCAGACAAAGCTAGTGGTGCGCATGTTCAGTAGCAGCGTCTACCTCCGCTAGAAGATTCGGAGCTAAAGAAGCGTTCTACGAAAGCTCCCTTTTGACTCGCCTGTTATTCACAAGAAAAGAAAAACTTGGCTCTAACGTTACAATGTATACCTAATGGGGAATGCAGGTGTCCCAGCTTACCTTGATGTGTTTCCGTAGATTAGAATTTGTTGTTCTTGCTGACAACAACGTGTGTTTGTTTCCGTTATCCTTAAAGGAACACTGACACCCCCAAAAGGTTTTTTTCATTTTTTTTGCCAGGTGATTTAAATGGTGTCGGAATACTACCCAATTAATATTTTGCTACAGAGTCGCGTATTTTTTTAATAAAGCCAAAAAACGCAACTGCTCGAAACCGAAACTCCCGCACCGCACGGAGAAGTGGAGAGAAGAGAGTGAGTAGCGGAAGTCACGTGGCTACCCTTACGAAAATGGCATATCTGGACCTATATATATAAAAAAAGATATGGTTATATAAAGCGTAGTCTCTAGCGTACCGTCCGACGGCACTCTTGCAGAACGTTAGAGTGCCGTCCGACGGTACTCCACTCACGCATTCAAGTGCCGTCCGAAAGTCTCGTATAAAACGGGTTCTCAAAACGAGTCTTTCGAAGCGGAGTGAGGGTTAGTGGTAAGATGTCTTTCTCATAAGCAAGCGATCCCGGGCTCGATCTCCAGTGCGGGCTTACAGTTTTTTTGTTTTCTCGAATAGTTCATTTTGCCGACGCATTTGGCGATATTTACATTTATTTTTTTTACGATTAACACAGGAAAAAAACGAATGTTGTCACCGAAATTTCGCTGAACGAAATGGTATGGGACTTCGTTTCCGGAGGAGCATGGGGTACAGCGGGCTTGGTTTGCCGGCTGGACGCCGCGAAGCGGCGTGTACGACGGGGCCAAATGGGTGAATAGTTTTGTAATTTGCAGCGGCATACTGTCGCCGCGAAGCGGCGTGAACGCAGGCGGAGGGGTGTGTTAACGAGCTCTCCAGTGATACACGCGCCGTCCGACTCTCTTTCGGACGGTACTTCTAGGCGCGATTGGAGTGCCGTCGGACGGCACTGTTGACACAGCCTATATAAAAACATTGGGCATACCTGGCCATATCAAGAACACCAGTTCATATAAGGCTTATTTAACCAGATGTGCCCGATTTTTATATATTCATATCTCGGTTTGCCAAATAGGGGTATATTTGCCTCCCATATCAGGCCCGATATGTCCCAATCAAATAAGGCAACCTTTATATACAGGGTGCTTTTTTATTCTTGCAGATTTGTTTTTAAAAAAAGCTATGAAGGCTACACTTATGCGGTTTGTGCGAGTGAGTTATACGCCCAGGGGGACATTATGTGGGTGGCTAATCTTTTCGATAAGTCGGCTAATTAACTTTGAATTAGTAAAAATAGACAGATGGTTCCAATTAGAAACTTGCTGAGCGTCGTTCAAAACCCTTAAATCAGTCATTTTCAGAAAGACTTTTAGCGCGTGAGGAGAGTAGTAGTGCACTACAAGGCTAGCGGTTTCGGTAAGGTGCCCGCGTAATTTTTCCGTCTCTCATCTAGCCCCAGCCTTGTACCTGCTTGTTCCTGATTTTAGAATTTCGGAGAAATTATTCTCCCGGCTGGCAGGAGATAGACACGGCCTAATTCTAGAGGTAATCTGGAAGAGTATCTTTAGGAAAACGATCAATTGTCCCGAAGTAGGTTGCAGCGCACTTGCGTTGACGTGACGGGACTTGAAAGGTGTAATACGAGATATATGTCGACACGGCCACGGCAGAACCACCACTCAAACACAAAAACAAGAAGGAAAGTGTCCGTGAAGATTCAGCACGATGATGCACAAGCTGTCATTTGTAGAACTGAACACTAAACGCATCACGAAACATTCTTGGGCTTCTTTGAAGAAATCGCTTGCAGAAGCAGAAATTCGCAGCAGCCACGCAGGGCACAGCACAGGCCAAACTAGGTCCGGCAGAAGCAGAACGCATTCTGAGATTGTCAATGGCTAACGCTTTCAGCTTAGGAAGAGAGAGAAAATGAGAGAAGGAAAGGCCAGACGGGAGTGCACAAACAGAAGGCTTATCTTATGGGGCATCAACGACCACAACGAGCGGCTTCTACCCAAGGTTGATAGTGCAGTGAATGCTATGTGTGGCCTTGGACTCCAGGCAGGTGCCGTGTTCTGCTTTATCACCAGCTTCTAGACTGTAGTCACGTGACCCTAACCGGAGACACGATTGACCTAAAACATGCATAACGTCTACCCTGCTGTCAATACCGAGTGAACATACAGCTCTATGAAGTCCAGCTTTTGAACTTCCAAAGAAGCTATCCAGCTTGAAAGTGACCCAAAACGATGCCAGCTTGAAGATATACTATGTTTTACGCCGTATAACCCACAATATAATTTTAAATAAAAAAAATAAGCGCGACTATTTTTTTGCGGACGATGTCCACAAATAAATAGATAAATAAATATGTATATATAATTTTACCAATAATTTTAAAATTATGTGTACACTGTTAGGCTCGCGTTTTTAAATTTCGAATTTTTTTACGAAGAGTTACACATAAAAGACACCACGGACAGCACATCTTCTTACTTTCAACACATCCCGTACGAAAATGTCAGATATGTCCCTGATATATTTTAAATACGCCCAGATATGATAATATAAGTAGTCAGATCGGGAAATATACCGCTATATATGGGAGCAGATACGCCCAGATATCGCCATATAAGTGGGCAAATACTGCTAGATGCGGCCGTATAAGTGCGTAAATACGGATATATCTCGCCTGATACGCGTGCAAATATTGCCCCTGATAATGATATATGGGCCCGTTTCGGTCGCGCAAGCAATAAGTCATATGTACTCGCCAAGACACTAGTTTATTGATCTATATTGCATGAGTCTCATATAGTTGGTAAATTATTGTTGAAATCGTTAAAGTGAAGTTATTCCAGGTATTTGGACCAATTCACCAATTGCGCATTTTGAAGATTGAAAGACAAATGAAATTTGGTTGTATGTTTGACGTGTGACATTATGACGAAGTGCTTATAAGATCGGAAAGCGAGTTAATCAAATAATGAATTTGAGATCGCAGCTCTTAGGCGCCCGTATCCGAGTCAAGCTGTTTCGGCGTCGCCATCGAGTAACCGCCCCGCTAAATTTAGCGAGAAATTGAATTGGTACTTATGTCACTTGACGAACATTTTCCCGCTAAATCTAGCAGTGAAACTAATTTTGTTCGTGTTTCCCCGCTAAATTGAGTGGGGAAACATGAACCGTTAGCTTACTGAAGATGCAAGACGCTACTTCGTCGTCCCGAATCCCTTTTCCTTCGAACGCCTGTGAAGCCGTTGCGCGCGCCCTAAGCAGCCTCTTTCAAAAACCGTTCGCGCAGCAACGTAACCATCCGCTTGCGAGCGTCTGCGATTCATCGTGTGTTGAAAGTCGCAAGATGAGCTGTCCGTGGTGTATTTTATGTGCAACTCTTTCGTAAAAAAATTTGAAATTTAAAAACGCGAATCTAACAGTGTACACATAATTTTAAATTTATTGGTAAAAATATATATACATATTTATTTATTTGTGGACATCGTGTGCAAAAAAAATGGTCGCGCTTATTTCTTAATTTTATATTATGATGTGGGTTATACGGCGTAAAACATTGTATTTTCAAACTCGCATCGTTTTGGGTCACTTTCGAGATAGACAGCTTCTTCGGAAGTTCAAAAGTTGGTCTTCATAGAGCTGTATGTTCACTCGGTATTGACAGCAGGGTAGACGCTATGCATGTTTCAGGCCAATCGTGTCTCCGGTTAGGGTCACGTGACTACAGTCTAGAAGCTGGTGATGAAGCAGAACACGGCACCTGCCTAGAGCCCAAGGCCACACATAGCATTCACTGCACTATCAACCTTGGGTACAAGTGACAACCCGCGCGTTGATGCCCCATAAGATAAGGCTTTTGTTCGTGGACTTCCGTTTTGGCCTTTCTTTCTCTCCTTTTCTCTCTCTTTCTCCCTAAGCTGAAAGCGTGGTGACGAGGTTTGACGGATGACACTTTAGCCGTTGGCAATCTCGAAAAAAAAAAAAAGAAAAAAAAGAATGCGTTGATCCGGATCTAAAATTCGTTTGGTGTTTTTCCCCGCGTGGCTGCTGCGGATTTCTGCTTCTGCAAGCGATTTCTTCAAAGAAGCCCAAGAATTTTTGTGATGCGTTATATGTTCGGTTATAGAAATGACAGCTTGTGCTACATCGTGTTGAATCGTCACGGACAACTTCCTTCTCGTTTTTGTGTTTGAGTGGTGATTCCGCCGTGGCCGTGTCGACATCTATCTCGGATTACCTTTCAAGTCTCGTCTCGTCAACGTAAGTGCGCTGCAACCTACTTCGCGACAATAGATCGTTTTCCTAAAGGTACTCTTCCAGATTACCTCTAGAATTAGGCCGTGTCTATCTCCTGGCAGCCGGGAGAATAATTGTGCAGAATGTTTCGGCATTGGTGCGATTGCGCTACGAGCAGAAAGTTACGATATCCCGCCGACAAAGTTTTGACGTGTCGCCAAAAAGTACAACAACAACAAAAAATCTTAATTGCGCGTTCTAAAATTTGACGAGCGGCTTTACGAGTCGCTTGTAGAAAGATTGTTACGATTTTGCAAAATACTGGTAAACAACGCTAGGTTACCGTCATAATCTAAACCCTGGGATAAGGATAAATCAAACAACGTACAACTCTCATTGACTCAGGGTTTATATTATGATGTTTCCTAACCGGCTTGCCTACATACTTTCGCTCCTTGCAAAGGGGACCGTCTCGCAGGCGGCACAAACCAATCCCCTGACGGCGGCGTCTCGGCTAGCTTGCACACGGGGCCGCCGCCGCTCGATCGCCGGGTTCGCGGCGCGACAATCGCTCGAAGCGGGGAAACGGCGTTATGTAACGAAAGGCAAAGGGCATCTACACCACTAATGGGCAAAAGCCGATGCAAAGGCGTGCGCGAACGTAAACAACGGTAGAAAAGTGCAGTTGCTCGCCGCTATGAGATGCGTGCCGCAAACTCGGTAATCCGCGGACGTATCCCTCTCCTGCCGCTCGTACTTTCTCTAACTTGACGGACATTCTGTCTCGCGGTTCATGCCGTCGAAACGCTCGGACGATCGTCGGGATACCGGGTCATTGCTACAGCCGAGCGCGGCACAATTTACCATTGCTCTCGCCGTGCAGGGTCGAAGAGTCAACCACCAGCATGGTGGATACCGATGTTCGACGTCATGATGTGACGTACGTGCAATGCCTGAATACCGGGTGTTTTTGTTTTTTTTATTCTTGCAGATTTGTTTTAAAAGAAGCCGTGAGAACTACACTTATGCGGTTTGTGCGAGTGAGTTATACGCCCAGGGGGACATTGTATAGTTTGCTAATCTTTGCGATAAGTCGACTTATTAATTAAAATTCACTAATTTACTTCTAATTAGTGGAAATAGACATATGGTTTCAATTAGAAACTTGCTGACCGTCGTCCGAAACCCATAAATCAGTAATTTTTAGAAAGACTTTGAGCGCGTGCGAAGCGCAGTTGTGCGCTCAAGTTACCACTCGTGGACCGCTGTGGCTAAATAAGAGACGGAGAAATTGCGCGGGCGCCTGACCGAAACCGCTAGCCTTACCTGCTCCACGAGTGGTAACTTTCTCACGCGCTGAAAGTATTTTTGAAAATGACTGATTTAGGGATTTTGGACGACGTTCAGCAAGTTTCTAATTGGAACCAAATGTCTATTTTCACTAATTTCAAAATTAAGTAGTGAATTTGAAATCATTAGCCGACTTATTGCAAAGATTAGCCACCCATATAATGTCCCGCTGGGCACTCACTCGCACAAACCGCATGAGTGTAGCTTTCATGGCTTTTGTTTTAAACAAATCTACAAGCATAAAAAAAAACACCCTGAATATCAGGGTTGCCTTACCTGATTGGGACATATCTGCCCTGATATGGGAGGCGATACACCCCTATCTAAAAGACCCTGATATGGATATATAAAAAATTGGGCAGATCTGGCTTGATAAGGCTTATATAAACTGATTTACTTGATATGGCCAGATCTGCCCAATTGTTTATATAACCATATCTATTTTTTTTATAAGTCCAGATATGCCATTTTCGTAAGGGATGATGAATCGCAGACGCTCACAAACGGAAGGTTGCGATGTTGCGCGAATGGTCTTTGAAATATGCTGCGTAGGATACTCCGGGCCCAACGGCTTCGCAGCCGTTCGAAGGGAAAAGGATTCGGGACGACGAAGTAGCGTCTTGCATCTTCGGTAAGCTAACGGTTCGTGTTTCCGCGCTCAATTTAGCGGGGAAACTTGAACAAAATTAGTTTCACTGCTAGATTTAGCGGGAAAATTGACGTCATGTGACATAAGTACCAATTCAATTTCTCGCTAAATTTAGAGGGGCGGTTACACCGATGGCGACGCCGACACCGCTCAACTCGGAAACGGGCGCCTAAGAGCTGCGATTTAAAATCCATTATTTGATTAACTCGCTTTCCGATCATATGCACTTTGTCATATTGGGACACGTCAAACATACAACCAAATTTCATTTGTCTTTCAACCTTCAAAATGCGCAAAATGGTCCAAATACCTGGAATAACTTCACTTTACGGATGTTAACAATAGTTAACCAATTACATGAGACTCATGCAATATAGATCAATCAACTAGTGTCTTGGCGAGTGCATATGACTTATTGCTTGCACGACCGAAACGGGCCCATATATCATTACCCAGGGCTATATTTGCAGGCGTATTAGGCGATATATGGCCGTATTTACGCACTTATATGGCCACATCTGGCAGTAGCTGCCCACTTATATGGCGATATCTGGCCGTATTTGCTCCCATATATAGCGGTATATTGCCATATTTGACTCCTTATAGTACCATATATGGCCGTATATAAAATATATCAGGGCCATATCTGACATTTCCGTACGGGTACACCCGACCGTGCGATTTTTTTTTTCCGTGCGCAGCAGACGAAATGCGCTGCGGGATCCGTTTGCCGTGCGATCCCTTTGGAGTTATTTTTGTTCCATTCGCAGTTCTCTACTTCAAGATGAGTTGTTTTGTACATTTAAGTGTTGGCAATTAGTTGTGAGTGCCCGTGGTGAATTCCCGTGATCGGCTTCGAAAAGAATACTCCCAAGATGTTGCGTGAAGAGCTGCCTCAGATGTCCTGCATCTGAAAGTGTCATATTTTGCGGCAGAGTGCACAAGTTTCCGAAAGATCAACGGGTCGGGATCAATGGCTGGCTGCAATTCCTGTATAACAGTGACGGGAACCTCGGAAAGCGGACGCTACCCGATTCGTATGCTCCTGCATTTTGTGGAAAGTGACTACATTGAGTTCGCAGGTGTCAAAAATGGAATCCCATACCATTTAGTTCAGCGATGTACCGTCCACAACAATTGTTTTTTTCAGTGATAATTGTAAAAAAAAGAAAAAAAAGAAAGGTAAACATCGCAAAATGATTGAAAAAAAATTATACGCCCTTACTAGGGATCCAACCCGTGCCGGCCGCTTGTGAAGCGCACGTCTTCCCACTAAGCTACTGAAGGAACTTTGTTTTTCTTTGTTGCATGGAAGTGGGTACGATGAGTATACATAATTCTTTTTCAGGTCAATTTCTTATAACATCAATGTTTTTACATCAAAATTTTTTTATATGTTGGAGAGTATTAAATAAAGGTACCCTTTCAGTTACAACAGTCTGGATTTCATAAACACTTTTGATGCGGGTAACAAGTTCAATCAAATGAAGTCTTACAGTCTTAGGGTGTAAGTTCTCGTTTCTAATGTCCATACGGGACTTCCCCATGCTGTATAATGAGAGCAGCATTACGAGGTCATAAGGGAAGGCGTCTCTCGAGGACACAGGTAGAAAACGAATGGTAAACAAAGTGATATCGATATCTCTTTTTAAAGTGCGTTGCACAACATCCCAGAAAAATACAGCATCCCTGCAGTGGATGAAAATGTGCTCAACTGTTTCTGGCGATTTATTTAGCGCACAATTTTCTGACTATGGAACAAATAAGCCTTTTTCTCTAAGCCATAATTTTGTAGGTAATACTAAACAATATAGTTTTAAAAATAAATTTTTGCTGCGGGTGGGATGCACACCTTTTTTAACTCGGCATAGGGCATCGCAACTGGATCCACCGTCAGCCACCGTTCGGTAAATTGGTAGAGGAAACAGGACACTTCAAAGATTTCTTACTAACTTTTTCCGCGTTATACTCGTTAAGTAGCCTCTGGTAAATCTTACCCATAAGAACTGAAATGCCTCGACCACCTCTTTTAAACATCCCACCAGTACAGTTTCTTGGTATCCACCCGAAGATACAATATAGTCAGTAAGAAAGCTTGCCAGTCTATTCTGTACTATTACTCGAAGAAAGGAATGCTCTTGGTCTCTTAGAAAATGAAAGCGGGAAATTGGCGAACAAACATATGTGAAAGTCCGATCCCTCCGTCGAGTACACGGCAAAACAAGTTATCTCGACGCATTGGTTCCCAAACAGATTTCCATAGAAATACGGCGAACACCCTATGCCACCTTTGTACATTTGCCCGGGCAGAATGCAGTACCTGCAGAACGTACCACAGTTTAGCCGCCAAAAATACGTTACAAACTGTGGAACGGGGGAAAATTGACATATTCCTGTTCCTTGGTGCCCTTTTCCTTTGGTTCGCTAAATCACAATTCCTTTGGTTCGCTTTTTCAAATCATTCGCCACTCCAGACCAGTAGGTCCTGCTGTTCTAGAAGTGCCTTAAGGGCACTCCGAGATAGTCGCAGGGAATACAACTCCACTGTATGTCTTCGTATTGTTCAGGCGTGGTGGCCCACGCTCCATGCCAAAATCCTCTGCACTTCTCTAAATTCACTGAAGCCCCAGTAACCTCAGAAAAGTTACGTGTTAGTTCAACAGCCTTGGTCACACTTTTCTTGTTTTTGCAAAAGTAGGCAATATTGTCTGCATAAGCCAGGACCTTAATTTCGGTTTTGCATAGAGTGAAACCGTGGACGTCTTTACTTCTAATTATACTTTGGTATAAAGGTTCTAAGTATAAAGTAAACAGTAAAGAAAAAAGGGGGCAGCCCTGCCGAACTGAAGAGCGCACTGGGATGCTCTGTGTGACACTGTTATTTATGATTAAACTTGTGAAACAGTTGCGGTAAGACATTTGAACATCCTGAAAAACAATATCTCTAATACCAACGTGGGACAAAATTATAAACAGAACGGTATGACAAACACGGTCAAATGCTTTCGCTAGATCAACTTGGAGCATCGCAATTTGGTCGTTATTACTCGTGACGCACTCTAGTAAACTTCTCGCAATGTGAACATTGGACTGTACAGCCCTCCCACGAATCCCACAAGTTTGGTGATCACCGACTAAATCAAAAATAACGTGTTGTAATCTGTTAGTCAAAGCTCTTGCGAAGACCTTATAATCTACATTGCATAACGTGATGAGCCGATAACCACTCAGCATGCAAAAGTTTGGTCTTGTCGTCAGTCTTAGGTATGAGAAGAGTATGAGTATGCAAAAAAGAGGGGGTAACGTGCTTGCCTTCTAGGCCTCTTGAAAGATTTCTAACAGAATGGGAGCTAAGCATGTTTACGCAGTTTATAAAATTCCCCTGTGATACCATCCGGACCAGGAGTTTTCCTTTCGGAAGGTCATCAATGGCTTTTTCTATTTCTTGTAAGCTGATGGGTTCCTCTAGCCCCTTTCTGCACTCTTCATCTAATTTCGGCAGTAAGCTACCAGTTCCTTAAGGTAGTCGTTATCTACCGATGAAGCACTTTTCCCAAACATCTTCCGGTAATGTTCAACAAAGACGTGGACTATGGTTTTCTTATCTGTGATTATCAAGTTATTATCTTCTATTTCCGTAATTTCTTTAGTTATGGCGTACCTCTTCTCCTCCTCCATTACTTTCTTTGTAAGGTGTTCTCCTACAAGATAATTTTCTGTGCGCGTGCGCACAACAACTCCTTGGTAATGTTCCTGGTACAATGTATCTAATTCGGCTTTCATGTGAGTTATGTCTTCAAAACCCTGTCCGGGCTTTGTACATTCAAGTTCGACCAAGACGCGCAAATTACGTAAGAGTGCTTTTTCTGTTTCTGACTTCTCAAATTTCAGAATACTGCTCCCCTCAATTGCTAACTGTTTTAAATCTTGCTTATCTAGTTCCCATTTAACAAAAATGTGCTCAGAGATTTCTTCTACTTGTTTTAAGAGATCTTTAGAAGTGTCCAAAAACATTTCGTATTTTAGTAGTTGGCAGTTGAGTTTCCATAGCTTCTAGTTTATTACCTTTTTTCTTATCTGCTTCCCTACTGTTAACGAGACCATACAGTGATCACTGAAAAACACTGGATCCACCGTATAACTCCCTAGACAGTTGATAAGGTCTACGAAACAATAAATTCTATCTAGGCGTGCGTGAGAGGAGTTCTGAAAATCCGTAAACTGCAGTTCTCCTTCTTGTTAAAATGAGGCTGCGTCAAAGATATCGCACACGTCAACCATATTCAGCCGCATTTGTGCGTTTTTGTCAATACGCACTTTAGAAGGTGTCCTGTCTGCTTCCTCACAAACACAGTTAAATCTCCTAGAAGAACTACCAGTTTGTTACGAATTAAATAGGGCCGTAGATGGTGAAAGAACGCTACTCTTTGATTAACGTCATTTGGTGCGTAAACACTTATAACACGCCAATATACGTCAGTAACTCGAAAGACGGCATAATGAAACGCCTGCAAAGATCTGTTGTGACCATTAATTCAGATAACTGAAAAGACTTCTTAATAAACCGCATGCAACCGCCAGAGAAACCAACAGCATGGCTAACACATATTTCATATTGACGAAGGAAAATTTCCAGGGCATCTTCTACTTGTTTCTCTGTTGACAATTTTGTTTCTTACAGTGCCACAAAGTCAAAATCCTTATCGTCAAGGAGTTACTTTAAATTATGTTGTTTTTGCGGGAATTGAAGACTCTAACATTCAAGGTCATAAAACGAATGCCCTCGTGAGAAAGAGAAGGGGAGGAGGTAGGAGAGGTATGCAGGTGAGGGGGGTGGGGGTGGGGAGGCGGGGTTGCATTTTCATCTAGCGCGCAAGTGATGTTTTCCGCTTACTCGCAACGGTGACTGGTGGTACCTCTTTTTTTTTTTTCGTTTGCTTTCTTACTGTCCTTTGATCTGCTGTGGGTCGTGTCCATGGTGGCTTCAGGGTCATCTTTGTTGTCGTAATCCGTAGGCTTGTCTGCGGGGTCTGCCGACTGCATTGGTGCTTCCGATAGTTGCGGTGTTCTCTCGTCCCTACACTCCTGGTTAGATATAGTTTCACCTTCCGTCGCTGCGCTGATTTGAGGCGGTTCGATGTTCTTCCCGGCCGACGCCTGGCATTCATTGGGACCTGGGGGCGTCTGTTCTGCAGAGACCTCTTGGGTGGGAAGGATGTCTCCACTGGCATCCACAACCTCTAAGATGTCCATCAACAGCTCGGAATTGGAATCTGCTTTAGCGCCGGGGCCTCGATCGTCGCTTTGGTGTCCGTATCTGTCGCATCAGGCACATTTTGGAGTACGGCATTGTCGTCGAATATGGCCAACTCTCTTGCATCTCAGACACAAGGGCGGCCGTCCGGACATGACTACGAGGAACTGCGATACGGCGACTTTTAGCAGATGAGGCATTCTTTCTGATGTCGCGGTTCATTGTCTTCGTGTTCTCCATCCCGGGTACGCGCCACTTTTCTCTCGCGACACTCCGCACCGTTCCAAACGGCGCCAAGGCTTCAGCGAACTTTTTCTCGTCTAAGTGCAACGGTAACCAGAGCAGTTTGATCTTGACATCTTTCGAATTGGGATCAGTAATGAGGCACTTTTTTCCTTTTACCTTGAGTTCTTTCACCGCTTTTAGCTTTTCCGCGGCTGCAGGATTTGCCATCGTTGACATCCAGAAGTGGCTCATTTGAAACTGCCCGAGGGACAGCACCTCACTCAGATCAATCACATCTTTCAGACCACCGCGAAAGTCCCTTGCACGGTACGGACGACCAGTGAGGTCAGCATGAAGAAAGACAGAGTTAAGGCACAAAGCCACCGGCGGAAATCGTGGAAGCAAGATTCGGTACTCATCTTGGCTTACCGCCTGAGCCTGGGTATTTCCTGGGCCTAAGGGTGTCGCCACAGTGTTCTCCGGGTGCATCATTCGAAGATCGCTATTGACATTTAAACCTGAAGTACTGGGGATTCCTCGGCCTGAGGCCGATTGATGATTTTCCTTGGAGGTCATGAAAGCCCGTCCGTTCGAAACGGCGTCTTCTTTCTCTGAGCTACTGAAGGAACTCTTTCGTTCGTAGTATTGCAGCGGGTCGACTGTATGTCGGAACGTTTGCTGTCGGTTTCCCTCCAGTGCATGCACTCCCGGTTTGAAGTCGGGCTGCGCCACTCATTGGCCACATTCGCACCTGGTAAAAAACCCGTACGCGCACGTATTCAACTTGAAGTACGCACTTCGTGCTTGACGTTTGAGCGAGCGATGTCTTTAGCTACGAGAAGGGACGACGGCTCGGCGACGTCTTCGTGCAATCGGCTTGCTGGTCGGGCGTTTCGTACGGGATGAATATCAATTCCTTTGATCGGTCAAAAATTTCTCTTTCGAAGGAAGACAGAATTCGCCGGTACCGTGGACGACAGTTCTGAAGTAGAGGTCCCACGCCCGTCGTCCGCTGCCACCCGCGAGTCCCACGAACGCGAAACGACGCCATGTTGAGAATTAGGCAGTGAACGCACAGAATGCTTCCGGTTGTCTGTGCAATTTTTTTTTTCAATCAACGTATTTGAAGCTTTTTGGAAGCCGCGAAAAATAGGTTTCATATTTTTTTATATTTTTCGTACTGACTGTGTGCCTTCAATGACTCACGACTTTGATTAAATTTCGTGTCGCTTCTAAACCTTAGAAAGCGGCCCATGACCACGGAAAAGAGAGTGAGCGCGACTCAAACCGGCCAGTTCTCGATCGGCGGTTTTCGGACGGAAAGAAACCGAATTTTGAGCCGCAAATCCTGTTCTGGGTAGTTAAGCTCTCATATGTCACGTACAACTAAAAACATCGGCGAGCATAATTACCCTGTCAGTGTCCCTTTAATGCCCTGAATTTTTAACATCTCGTTAAGAGATGGCCATGGAGACGACGAACACTTCATGACCGAATACTCGATCAGTCAGAGAAAAAGTGGCAGTTACGGGTTGTCGATCGTTCATCAGTTCTCACTTTCATACCAATATTCATGGAGGCCAGGGCAGGGGAGAGCATAGAGAGCGAGAGAAGCGGTGGTCATCGGTCTTACAAAAAAATGGAGGATCACACCACTTTTACGCGTTCTCTCTCTCTCTCTCTCTGTCAGCACTCCTTATATGACTTACCACCCCCCCCCCCAAACACACACACACACACTTTATGTTGACAGTTGTTTGTAAAGTGAGGAGTGGACTCGACCACCATGCTCCGACAAGTAAACCAAAAGAGGTATTGTCCGTACCCTCTAAGACGATGCTCTTAGCTTCGCGCAGGGCGCTTTTCAGCCATGTCTCAAGAGCGTGCTAGAATAAAAAAACGCACATCAAAGACAAAGAGAGTTCAACCCCCTCGCGCGAGGCTACATCATCTGTTACGCGAGTTGTGAACCCGCGAATCGACGGGGTACGGACCCGCGTTTGATGTCTGTGCGGGTGACGGGAGACGTCGAAGAAGTTGGAAAGAGTGAAATGGCGTAAAAGAAAAAAAACAGCAACAAATAAACACGAAGAGCTTTTTCCTACCCGGAGAAGAAGAAAAACACGATGGAAGGCGACGGAGAACCTGCTCGGGGGTGTCTTACTTAAGCTTTGTCTCTCGTGTATTTGTACATGCCTTGTCCGTTTTTCTAGTGGTTTTAGTGACCGGTCATACAAGAATCATGTTTTCTTTTCGGCTGTTTTCGCCTTCCTGAAGTTTTCTATTTTGTTGAACTTCCTCTCTTTATGCTACTGAATGTTTGCTCGTATTGTACCAGTTACTGTATTATGCTATCTTTTTAAAAAGCAACGAGTAATTAAAGTAATCATTTACCAATATTGGTAACGAAATTACATTACAAATTATTTCCGAAAAAAAGTAACGGGGCAATTACAAAATTACTTTAAAAAGTAACGGATTACAAGTAATCCGTTACTTGCAGCGGAGTACTTTCCAAGTCTGGGCAGTAGTCCCAAGATGGCGGAGACCGGGAGAGATTCTTTAGGATATCCCATGCGCCTGATCGCTGACGCTGGTATAGTGGGCTAAAAATAATTAATTTAGCCGTTAATACGATGCAATCAGGACAGGAGCATATCACAGGTGTTAAAGGTGATTTTTAAAAGTTTCTATTGAACGCACTGGTTTTCAAACAGTTTCTATGTGAACGCGCTGGTTTTTAAACAGTTTCTATGTGAACGCACTTGCTTTTTCCGTTAAAACTGCATCGCTAAAACGGCACCAAGCCCGATAGTCCACCGTCTCCGCTGCCGTCCCCGGTCCCCTGGTTCTTCGTTCATCCTCGAAAGGGCGAGCGGCGGGCTGGAGTTGCGAATGGTGGCCATAGCTGTGTTCGCGAATGCTGAACGCGTGCTGACGGCCAGCTTCGACGAAATGTGACCCTATAAAGTAAAAAAAAAAATAGAAATGAGATTTAAAACATAGTTTCAGAAAATTGAATTAGTTACTACGAGCCGTACCTTGAAGTGTAGTTACGGTTATCAAAAGGAAAAAAAAAGAAGAAAAACACGGGCAAAAAAGTATAAAAAAAGAAACGTTTATCAATCCAACCTTCTCATATTGCGTATTATATGGCAAGCACTCCCACGATTATACACGGAACAGATTTTCTCGCAGATAATTGCGTGTCCTGTAATACTGAATATTCAACTGAACTCTCAGAATCTAATTCTAGTTCCATTTATAACTCCATTACACGGCGGGCCCTCTACAGCAAATGGGTTTGAGATGCTAAGCTAAACAAATCCGGTCAAGATTAATGAAGATCAGAAACGCTCGCACGTCACGGACAGGAACTGCCGAAGTTTAAAACAATTAAAAGATAAAAAAAAAAAAAAACATTCCGCAGTAATAAGGGGGTCCCACAATTGCGATGGCCAAAATCGAGCAATCATTGTTTTTCCCCGACGTATTTACCTTTCCGATATTTCGCTGTATGGCGCAGGCCCAATTAAGGAATTGAGATTAAAAACGAATGGTCGTCCGCTTCGTCCCGCTTTAATTTTTTTTTCTTGCGCGGAAAGGAAAACAACGCGAGCCCCGGCAAAGTGGTTTCGTCGTCCAAATGGAGCTTGGGAAACGATTACTCTTCAGATGAGCCGCTCGAATCGGAGAAAATGGGTATTGAGATATTTGAACCACTGAAATCATTGCCGCAACGCCAAGCAAGCTTGAACCTGCGTCTGTACACGATTACTGAAAAATGAAAAAAAAGTCGGGAGTAGCAAGGTAGTGACAGCGGTGCTTCAATTTCATGTCGAATGGAGTCAATAATCGTAACCTAAGAATTACTGACATATCTACTGTTCTAACATTTCTAAAAAAAAGGAAAAGCAGGGCGCGTTGTAAAATAAATGTTTGAGACTCACATTCACGCAGAACATGGTGAATCGCCATGTTATAGAACACTGCGAACCTCCCAAAAAACGTTTTTAAACACTCCCCCCCCCAAAAAAAAAAAAAATGCAAAAGAAATTTTGAAAAATAGCAAAAAAAAAAGCTAAAAATTGCTAAATGTAAGGCGCAGGCCAGGATTGACCATGTTAGCATCATGTTTCAATGTTTGACATCAGAATATCCCAATGGCGCCGTAAGCGTTATTCTCATCGACAACAATTTTGTTGAAAGTAGGCAAAAATAACGACGCCATCACCCTAACTTTCCGCGAGAATTAAACTTTTTACGATTGATAAATGCAAACCATGGAGAATGCCTTAGACCGCCAGAAAACGCGCTAACGTAACTTTTAAACCGCTAAAACTATAGAGTTTTAGCATTGTGTACGAGAGCAAACGCAAGCGTTGTGCGCTTGCGTTAATATTGCGTTCTCCGCGTGGCGCGCACGCGTCATGCGCAGATTCAAGATGGCAGTTTGGGCTCCGCGCACGCGCAGTTTAAAACATGCAAGGCTAACGCACAGTGCTTATTGTGTTTGCTCGTGTACGCTATACTAAAACTTACCAATTCCGCCAACCGCAAAACGGCCATTTCTTTCTCTATAGACAACTCAGAAAACCACTAAATTTAGCGAGAAAACTGCTAAAATGAGAACACTGATGAAGGCAGCCAATCGCGGCAAACATTAGAAAAATAATAGAGAATGTAGCAGCTCAAAATATTGATAAACAAAACAATGCGATGAGCTCAGTGAAACCAAGCATGGCGTTTCACTTGTACATTGTCCCAGTATACATCGCATGTTCCAGATCTGATAGTATACTTATCTACGTCATCCGCTGAAATCCTTTTATTTCTCGTTGTGATTGGCCACCTCCGTGTTGTGCACGAAAGTGAACTCACATACTCTGCATTTTTTTTTATCCTTCTGTCAGGACTACCGAAGCACACTGGACGCGTTTCGGTTGTGGCATTCTTGTTATAACATCCAGGGCAGAGCAGTTTCGTAAGTAGTATTTAAATCACTGTTGTACCTGTATTTTTGTGTTGAGGTGTAATGTATGAGCAGTAAGTTGTTCCGTGCTGCTCGAAATATACAAGGTGTTTAATTTATCTTCAAATAAATTTATATAAAAATTGCCGTGAAAAATACATTAATGCCGGTCTGTGCAATGTGTTAAACGTATGGGAGCTAATCGTCACGATAAGGGAGAAAATGCACTAATATCTGTTATTAACTTTTTAATTTGTGAAAAAAAAAGACACATGTTTCCAATTTCGAACCCAGCTGGCCATTCGCCGCGCCAACTAGGTCACGCGTATGTGATTACAAACGTGAGAGAGGAAGCGAATCAACGGTAGCACTGCCCGTTGTTAGACCTTTACTGTGACGTTATGGAGGAAGGTAAGCAGGCATTATCACTATCTAGGTGGTGTTGACCAAATATGCCAGGAGCGCTTGCGGTGAAGTCGCCTTGCGGTGCGCCAGGTTTGGGGCGGAACAATAGGGTGGCTCAAGTCACCAGGCTCGATGTAAAATGAACCGTAAAAATCGACGCCTGCACGTAGCCATCTCACCTTTTCGTGAAAGGTGTAATTCACAGGTCGGGTTTTTCTTGTACAATTACAAAGCGTAGCTCTCTTTCTGTAAAAAATAAGGCCAAGAAACTTGCCAGGGTCTACGGCGGGCAGCAAGGCAGACGACATGGGGTCCAGTAGTGGGGTGTGCTTGGCGTTCGTATTCTAGATGGCACTACCTCCTTATTGCGACGGCTCGCAACCACCGTGGTTTATTAAAATGAATATAATCTTTTTGAAATGTACCTTCGGTTAAGAAATAAGTGCGAACAATAAAATCAAAACTTTAAATAAAAAACGCGTCTGCATGACGGTGGCGCTTTTGCTGCCCGCGGATTTCGTCTGCGTGTCGTCTGCTTTCTTTTGCTGGTCGGCTGCACTTTCAGACGCTGCTCCCGACGCCATCTATCAATACGAACGCCAAACACACCCCGCTACTGGACTTGGTCGTCTGGGTCGCCGCCCGCCGTAGACCATGGCAAGTTTGTTGGCCCTATTTTTTACTAAAGACCCGTTCACACTCTTGCGACCTCTTAAACCTGGGTTCCTTAAAACTTCTTAAACCAGAGGACACACTGGCGCCATCTATTGGGTAGCAGTGTAGACTCTGCGGTCCGACATATTTTTTTATTTCTCTCGCGCATTATCCTTTCTTTCTTGGCTCGAAAAACTTTTGTCAATGTTATAAACGAGCCTTTCTATGGGTATTACGCACATTTGACCTCGGAAATCCCGCAAAACCTTCGCTCTTGTGAAATGCAGTTCCAGGGTCACCGCATAGATGGCGCCACAATGCCAGTGTGTTCCCTCGTTCTCAAAAAATTTAAGAAGTTTTAAGACATCTCGTCTCTCTCAGTCGTACTCGGTCGCAAGAGTGTGAACGGGCCTTAAAAGAGAACTAGGCTTTGTAATTTTACAAGAAAAAACCGACCTATGAAATACACTTTTGACGAAAAGTTTAGATGGCTACGTGCAGGCGTCGATTTTTACGGTCCATTTTAGATCGAGCCGGGTGACTAGAACCACCCTATATTTCGTTCTGCGTTTGCGAAATGTATGTCTTGCACTACAGTGCGGCACTTGGATATTTGTAATTACGTTATTTTTATAGCGCGAGCGCAGTTTCAAAGCGACGGTGAACGAGATGACGGTACAAAAACGACGACCAAGCAGCGCGCGCGCGCGATTCCGAAGAATTTTGGTGACGCAATGGGCGCGTTAGGTCCGTGCTTCGGAGCGCGAGAATTTGGTGCTCCGATCACTAAACAGAGAGGAGCGTCGCCGGAGGCTGACACTCGAGCGTGCTCTTCGTGCACCGAGTTTTTCTTGGACCGCGAGTGACTTCTTCGCGCTCCCTGACGTCACGTCCACAAAAAAGATGGCTGCCCAGACAGAAACGTCGTCGAGACGAAGGGCGCAGCAGGCCGCTGCCCTTTTTCAGTTCAATATTGCGTAATCCTGCAGGTAACAACAATTTAATTTGAAAGCCAAGACAGCAATTAGCGTTCCGGGAAAGGTTTGTTCGTGGATGTCGCCTGAAAACAAATTCATCCTTCGAAAGGTAGCATGACGATAGCACAGCGACAGAAAAGTTGTCGAGATGAGAAGACGGTCGGACCACTGCCCTTTCTACAATGCTTAGCCCAGAGAATAAAGATACTTCGATTGGAAAGCCGAAACATCAGTTAGCCTTGCGAAAAAGTTTTGTTCATGCATTCTGCCTGAAAAAGAATTGACGTGTTATCTGTTGAACGGTCTGTGCCGGTATTGTTGGGACGTGACGTCACGGAGCGCGAAGAAGTCACTCGCTCTCTGAGAAAAACTCTGCGCACGAAGGGCGCGCTGGAGCAACGCTCGAATGGCTCGAGGGTTAGATCCCGCGGCGCTCCTGTCTGTTTATCCTCCATGTCACTAGTTGTGTGCAGTGCGGGCGAAGGCGGGGGGGGGGGGGGGGGGGGGGGTCGGTGGCCGAGGGGTTTAGCGCACACGGCGCACACCAGCTCGGAGCACGTGGATCGAAAGCTCGCGCTGCAGAACCCAGGGATCCTGGCTTCAATCCCCACCCCTGCCCGTTTTGATCTGGGTGAGCATCGTACCGGCGTGCGGTCGTGTATCACTACTGCATGGTGCACGTTAAACACCCGAGGCCCGAAGATAATGTACTGCTCTGCCTAAATTGCTCATCTACGGCGAGTGACTCGTCGCAACTTTGAAATGGCTGACCAACTACATGCTGTCTAAATATCCACACAACGTTAAGTATTATTATTATTGCAAGCGAAGGCAACGCCAGGCGAAGAGAGAAAGGGCGAGCACTAGGAAGGCGGGACGGGGAGCAGGGAATGGCGAGGGGAGAAAGAGAGAGCACTTGTGCTCTCCCTCTCTAACATTCCTATGCGGAGGGCAAGTTTGTCTGCTTCTTTCGCAGGGGGTAGCGGTGACGTCAGAACGACGAGCCCTGATTGGCTGATCGTGACCCCCTATCTGAGCGTCGTCTGCTCACAACGTCGTCTGCGTCTGTCTTACCTTTCCTGCGACTTTCGAAAGGGAAGAGGCCAGATTCACGAAACGATCTTGAGCTAAAAATGTGCGTAAGACAAAACGTAAGAACAAATTTGTATACACGAAACGAAATTATCGTAAGTTTTGCGCAGGTTACGACGGGATCCTACGACAGCTTCGAAGCTGTCTTACGCACTTCTTACGATCAAATCAGCATGGCCGACAGCGTCGCTCAGTTACTTGGTCGCGGCGACCAACGGACGTTTATTTTTGTACGTGCTCTTCTCACGCGTCCCGACTACAAGCAGCAAGAAAAAAAAAGTAAAAAGTACTTGATATAAACCACGACGAACAAGAACGCTGAATCCACATACACCCGGGAAATTCTCCAAAGGTCACGATTCCACTGACCCCGACCAAGCGAGCTCGGCAGATAGGCCTAGCAGGCACTCCGACTCGGTGCAGCGGTGCTCCGACGGTGCTTGGCCAAGACCGTCTGCCCACGACCGGCTGGCGGGCTGAATGGAATATGCCCGCGCGACCCTTGTGAACCCTTCCCGTATTATACTTTGATCGCTGACCTCAATTTTAGATTTACAGGCCAATCTCTTCCTCTTGTCATCTCCTTGTTTTCCGAGGAAACGGTGACTCGCCGGTGAAAAAGCGGTGAATCTCCGACAGACGCAGGAAAGGTAAAGCAGCCATCGCTTCGACTAGCAGACGTAAAGCAGACGACGTTAACTGCGCCAACCCGCCGACGCCGTTAAAGAGTGAGGAGTCTCGCCGCACACAAAAGGAGGGGAAAAAATTGACCGCATCTCCACGTGGTGAATGATGTTGATTGGGGCGAAGCTCTGGTGGTGCTTGTCTGCGCAGACGCTGAGCCGCAGCATGCCGAGCCTTTCGTTCGTTTTCATCCATGTCAGAAAGAGAATGTTTGATATGGAACGTGGTTATATACGCATATGAGCATTTGACCGCAGCGCCCTCTCGTCTATAAACGTTGAGCGAATGCATGCAAAGTTTAACGCGATTATATACGCCTTTGAGCGGCTACATGCAACGCTTCATCCATGACATCCCCAGCTCTTTAGTTACTACCACATCTCAGAGCCCCTACTCGTCCCACAGTCGTGGCCGAGTGGTTAAGTCGATAGACTAGAAATCCCTTTGGGTCTCCCCGCACGGATTCGAATCCTGTCGACTGCGCAAACATTTGTTTTTCATAATTTTTTTCTAATTTTTTTTAAAATCATCATCATCATCATCATCATCATCATCATCATCATCATCATCATGAGATTCAATCATCATCATCATCATCATCATCCTGAGATTCACTCATCATCATCGTCCTCATCATCATCATCACTTCATCATCATCATGAGAGCACCGGACGCCGGACGGACGGATGGACGGACGGACGGACGGACGGACGGACGGACATGGCTAGCCCCTAAGGAGCTTCGCCCCTAAAAGTATTTGGGAGGGAACTTGTGGACACTAACACGCTCACTCTCGGTTCTTAGCCAACAAACCTCGGCGCCTCGGGACACCTCGCCAGTCTTTTGACTTCTCTCCTTGATACGCGTCTGCTAGTTGTTAAACCAAAACAACGTACCGCTCGAGTTATTTCGCCTGCCCTCTCTGAAAGGCGTTGTCGAGCTCGCTCGTAAAGACCTGCACTTCCGAAAGTCGCAGGAAAGGTAAGACAGACGCAGAAGACGTTGCGAGCAGACGACGTTGCAGAGGAGCAGACGACGCTCAGATAGGGGGTCGCGATCAGCCAATCAGGGCTCGGCGTTCTGACGTCACCGCTACTTCCTTTCTCATGCGCAGAAGACGAAAATGAGCCCACTTGCGAGGCGTATAGGAACGTTAGAAAGAATAGGAGGTTTCTCTCCCCGTCCCCAGCCTTCCTAGTGCTGGTCCTTTCTCCCCTCGCCCGGTGTCGCCTTTGACTGTATTGCACGCAACTAGTGACATGGAGTATAGTGAAAGGAGAGCCAAACTCCCGCGCTCCGGAGCACATGGCGCGTGTGGAGCGGCGCTACCAGCGCATGCGATGGGAATCGCCACCGGCACCTCATGACGTCGCGCCGGTCGCGTGTTCTGCAAGAGCAACGTTCGCTTTTCCCGCAATACCTGGAGGCCAAAATCTGAGACCGTTGCGATACTCTGCTCCGCAAGCAAAGCATATATACATTTACTATTCTAGGGTTAGGTAAGGTGTGAGTCATCGCCCTTGGCTGTTAACTCACACCTAGAGCTCGTCCATAGAGCTAATACTTAGGGGGAGGTAGACTTGGGGTTAGCTCTGAGATGTGTATCCGAGTCGAGATCATGGCGGGGGCTACTGCAGGAATCAGGCATATTTAATGCACGCTGGCGAAAATAAAGTTTTGTGGTCCCTTCGACTCATTGTGCGCCAGCCCTTTTCTTGCGACACGTTCATTCCAACAGTCCCATAGCTTGTAGCATGGTAACCCATATGCCTCGGTGACGTGGTTAATCTTCCCGGCTTCCGAGGTTCGACCTCGACGTTTCGCGACGCCTGCCCACTATTCCTGGAACGAGACGTTGGGTTGGGCCTTCTTGTGCTTAGGCGGCGGGCCTCCGGGGCGGGCTGCAGAAGCCCCACCCACGGCGGTCTTGAGGAGTTGTTCGACGCTCGCGTCGATGTCTTGGGGCAGCTTGGCGTATTCGACGCCCGGGAAATTGGGTTCCTCGGTGTCCGCGTACAGGTGAGCGGGGCGCCCGCTGAGGATCGAGAAGGCGACGACGGCCGTGACACACAAGAGCAGCAGGCCCGGGAAGATGAGGACCGAGCCCACGAGCCAGGTGGTGGCCGCTGAGACGGTGATCCCGGACGCGATCATCAGCATGGTGAGGAACAGCATGAAGGTGATGATGATCTTGAAGAAGGAGAGCCGGATGATGCCGCCTTCGTCGTTTCGTATCTCTACGTGACTGCGGGAGGCCGAACTGCCCATGACGTGTCTGTCGTGCGAAGCGGTGGAAAAGGGGCGTCACTCTCGGGATGATATGCCAACGCCACCTAGAACGATCCAAGCCGGTGAAGAGCCTCCCCCACTTTTACGTGACGTCATCATTCTCGGATGGCGTCAACGGAGCAGTTAGGCTCGAGCACGACGCCAAGCGTCCTTCGAAACATTGTTTGGACACGAGGCCCAGCCGATTGCTGACACAGCTTTCGTGTCCAATCTGCGCTCGATCTAACTTCGATGACGGCCCGTGCATTTTGACGTCATCACAGTGAGGTCGAGCGGAGACACGGGTCAAGGGGTATTCACACGGGGAAGAAATTTCTCCCTTTGCATCCCGGGATGCGCATCACGTGCTAACACCGTCACGCTTTTGTGAGGAGCCGCGCCGACTTAGACGTCCCTGCTGGGGGGATGGGGGTGCTTTTGCACGGGCTGCACAAACATTCCCCGCCTTGACGTGGGATCACTTTGCAATTGGTGGTATTTTGTTCGCGTGTCCGGTAACTTTACGGATTTTGTTCAGCGAGATACCGGCGGTGGCATCGGGTTAGCCTAACTTGTTGTGGTCTGCACTTTAGCACATGTCGGCCGAGGCAGCCGAAAACTCTTCGATACTCATCAATACCGTCCTCAAGTCGTCCCTTATACAACTGGTTTTTGATTCCACGTGTTTTGTGTTACATCCACCCATCTTCCTTTAAGCAGGAATCAGTTCGTCGTCTTCTGCATGTAACAACACTGCTGCCATAATCGCGTATCGCCGTTATATGTACGCCTCCATTTTTCTACTCAAGTCAGCGCACGCCAAGCCTTACTGTCGAGAGTGCGACCGCTAAAAGCGTCTGATAACACTGCCCTCCCTCCAGGCTCCCCGCCTTTCGTGTGAATGCTGCAGTCCTAAACTCGTCAAACACAAAGTTGTAGCAGAAAGTTCGCGGAGAGAACCGATTGGATGTCGGCGAAAAAAGCGCGAAGTCATCTTCGTGAAAAGCCGATCGGTTCGCCCCCTTAACTGAGGCCCCAACTTTGTGTTTGACGAGTTTAGAGGCCCTGGAGTCGGGGATAGTCTTGCTGGTTCCGCCGTAAAAAGCATCCCCCGAGTGAATACACCTTTAGACGCGAGTGCTTCGTCAGCGCTCGTCTGGGCCTCTATGTGCAGTCAATGCATCGAAGGAAGCTCGGCGTCTGGCTAGGGTTCAGCTGCTGAGTCGGCGCCATCGTCTGCGACGACGTTACGCGGAGGTCGAGAAAGCTGTTCGCAAGCTTTGGTCATTCGATACTCAGTGTCACATTAAGGTAAAAGGACGTTTCGCGCATTATTCATGCGCTGCGCAAGTATAGCTCCTACAAACTTTGATTGTTAGAAAAAGCGATGGGTTTGGCGTTTGAAACGGCTGTCTTGATAAAATAACATAAAACCAATCTAAGATGCACCTATATATATATATCTTAATTAATTCAGGCAGGGGCAAATTAGTAACGTTCCGCGAGGAGCCGGACTTTTTAGAGCGATAGCTGTTAGTGGGGCACTTCGTGGTTTCGCGCCGTCGACCGCGCTCCATATCATGGCACTCCGCCAAAACATTCCATGGGCCGCTGATAACAAGAAAACATGCAAGCAAGACAACATGCATGGTCATGCATGGTAGCAAGATTACATGCATAGACATGTTTTACCGAAAAGCGTAAAAAGGGTTTTATATAACTCATTATTTTATTCACATTTGTGTTATTGCAATCTCGTCTGGGGAAATACGTCTGATTCAAATTTAAATATGATAGATTTATTGCAAAAAAAGGTGATACGAATAATAGCAGATGTTTCTTACATTCATCACACCGAATCATTGTTTCAATTATTTAAGATCCTTAACATACAGCAAATTTATAACTACCGTTTAACAATAGCTTACAGAAATGCGACATACGGCCGTTCCAGTACAATTCTTCAACTATCCGAGTTAAAAGAAACAGAGAATTATTACCCGTCAAGACATCACCAACCTTGGAAAATTCCGAAATGCAGTACAAATTATGGAAAACAAACAATACGTTATGCTTTACCTTTTTTGTTGAATGAATATTGTGATCAAAATATAGATGTAGTGAAAATGTCAAACAGCAGTATACTCAATTTGTATTTTAATACTTAATATCCCTTATGTGCGCACTATATTTGCATTGTTTATTTCTGAACGCATTTTATTTGTTTTTGTGCTCCGTCATAGCTGCTGAATAGGGGGTCCGGAGCTCGTCAAGCTGCATTCTGCAGCCTTTTCTCCGGCCTCCCATTTACCACATGTATCTGTGGTGAGAATAAAGTTTGTATTGTATTGTATTGTATTGTATAGTCAGTAAAAGAGTCCTCGCCAGGCAATCTGGAAGTGCACTGGGAAAGGTGCCCATGTGACCCAAAA
The DNA here is from genome assembly GCA_013358835.2 of Ixodes persulcatus. Taxonomy (NCBI): domain Eukaryota; kingdom Metazoa; phylum Arthropoda; class Arachnida; order Ixodida; family Ixodidae; genus Ixodes; species Ixodes persulcatus. The sequence goes on along the minus strand of JABSTQ010011317.1, from coordinate 991,644 downwards.
TTAGCACGAATAACAATTCTCGGGGCATACGCAGATAAAACATCCTTACTTGGGCTCCGTCAATGCACCTGGCAAATACAGTTTTTTTTTCTTAACGAATACACAAAAAGATGGTATTAATAGTGTGTGTGTTTGTTTCATTAACCCTTCATTTGAGAGTTCTGCGGCGAGACGCCGAAACACACTTCTCGTGCTCCTCGTGCTCCTCGCGTCCCTCGCGCTACCGCTTCTTTTCTCGTCGGGTTTGAAAACTATGTTTCGGGTCCTCGCCGCTGCAAAAGCTGCGAAAGCTTCGGGTCCTCGCCACTGCAAAAACACGAAAGCTGTGTTCCCCGAGAAATGCTCTGTGCTACCAGATCCTCTCGCTCCAAATCTGCGACCGGGCACTCTATGGCTTCGTCATCGAACTGTCAGACTTTGTGAGAATAGAGGAGGCTATGCATCTGGCCGTCTTCTTTCGAACGCTTGTTTTTCTTCCTTTGTTCTGAAAGGCGTGAGAGTGCATGTCCCTGCACGCGCTCGTGGCGCTTACAGTGCTACGGCGACATTTTGTTTCCAGCGATATTTTTGTATTTTTCCCGTGAGCGCGTGTTGTCGGCATCGGGTACTATACTGTTTCATTAAAACTGTGCAGTATAGTGGAAGCTACGAGGTGTCAACAGGCTCGCGCAGTATACACCAGAGCAAAACTCTCATAAAAACAAACCACGCCCAAACATTCGCGGGACGGTTAGGGTTAGATTGTATACCAGTGGCACGGTTCTTCATGCACAAATTCTAGCTCACGTGTCTGTTGGATTCTGTAAAAAAGGACGGACGATTCGCCGCTGGTGGGTATTTGTGGTCCGAGCAAAGCTGCATTCCTCCACCAACCTAGAGAAGAAAACAAAATTGTCAGAACACATTGAGAGTGTGCAATGTTATCTGCGAACTGTGATCATTATTCCATCATCCGAAGCCTATATAACATTTATAAAGCTAGTTCGCGACTCATGATTGACATTGTTTATAACTCATTAAAATATGAAAACTAACGTGGATATTCGTAGAAGAGGATGGCACTTCAGTGTGATGTCTAACCGAACTTTATTGCTCGTATGCAGGTCAGCAGAGTTACCAGCCAAGTAGCACTTGTGCGGTAGGTGAACACGAGCAGCAGCGTTGGTGTTCCAAAACTCGGTCGCTACGAGTGCCCGGTATCCGCACCGAGACAGTTTGTTCTTAAATCGCACATGGGGTTCAATGGTGCACATGGTATTCAGCCAATGCCGTAGTTATGACTATTGTTACTGACAGACAAGAAGTTGTTTATTCGACAGCGTTCGCCAGTTAATGTGCGGATTCTTACAATTTCCGCCTGTCTACAGTCACCCGTGTAATCCCGTTAGCCTTGCCCGCGCTCGTTCTCTGCTTTGAAAGGCGAGTGACAAGCGCAGTACGTATATGGACGTCCAACAAAGGAATGCCCGCAGAAGCTTTCATCGGTGCCATTTACTGTATTTACCGGACACATGACCATGTCCGCTGCTTCGGAGCGAATGCTTGCAACATGTTTCCAGAACGTTGACGCGGCTTAGATGGGCGTGAGGAATCATATGTTTGTCTTTTTAAACTTAGGCTAGGTGGCACAAGCTATCACCCGTTACAAGGGTATAGCCATGAACATCCATCCATGTATCCATCGTGAGATGTGAATTTTACTCCACTGAGATTTGCCTTTCTTGCGACGCGATAAGTTTGTGTTTGCTAGGATCACTCGCCGCGCAGTAGCGTGTACAATTATGATGACGAATATATTCTCTTTAAAAAGTTAATGTTGCTCCCTAAATATTATCTTAGCTACTACGAGTTCAGTGGCGCTAGCAAGGTGATCGGGAGCTCTCTGAACACACAAATATGACCGACGATGCAATTGTTTTTTGTTCATAAAACTTATTTGTTAATAAACTCTTCTATTTTTTTTAGTAAGGTTGAGCATCTGTGTTGCATTTAGAAGAAAACCGACGTCCATTTCACGACGTTAACAATTGGACGATTTAGACAAATCAGCCCAAGCGCCAAATATATCTCCGTTCCATGCTAACTGCACCCTACGATCCGATGGAGTCAACGGAGCAGCCCCAAAAGTGCATCGTCACGGCACTCGTCGTTTTTGTGCGTTCACTATCACCAGCTAAACCAACCAGGAACCGTAAATGAGCCGTGATCTTGCGTTTTTTTTATGTGCGTAATTGGTTTTCCTGGTCGGACTATGTGAAACGGAGAGTAGACTCCCCCTGATACTTCCTTTTACAAGTGATGAAAACAGATATGCATGACGAGGCACATTTTGCGGAAACAAAATGGCGTCTTTCAGTCAATTCATGCTGTTGTGTGCCACCGTTGACTTCCTAAAAATTGCATCGTGACGTGCGCTTAAAAAAAATATAAATAGCGGTATTGCTAAGAAGCGCGAGGTGCGCCCTTTATCTACGCATGGGATGCACTGACTTCCAACCGGTGGGACTTGTGAAGGACCTTGCTGCTGCACTCGGTTATTCCGCAGTATACATTTCGCATCACTGAATTTGTTTGTTTTTTTCTCGGCAAGAACAACTAGGGATGGCCATTGGTACGATGCGATGACGTCACGTGCAAGCCATCTATAGTCAAGGACAGCTTAAGAAAAGCAGGGCATGGCGGCTCTCCAGCATCTTATTAACTCTCCGCAGCCAATGAAATTGCGGCATTGGCCGATAAGAACGCTGGATGAACGAATCCCGAAGAATATAGCGTAAATTTAATAAAGCGTCGTCCCGCGTTCTTTAAGCTGGCAGTGGCTATAAGCCTTTAGCTCAACCAAGCCATCGTTGGACGACGCGGCGCATCTCTTATAACTCACGCCAGCATGCTGTCGTAGACTCTTACCTCGCGACTCTTGGCCTTTGGATCGCCGATGGACGCATTCTTTCCGGGAGACTGGATGTTTTCACTGAGTCTGCCAGCACTCGCAGACCATCATGGCAGGGTACGGGGCAGGGGCACGCCGAATGACCAAATACTGCTGACAATTTAGCCGCTACCGGTCCTGGGGTTGACTTCGCCAAACCTCTTCTTTCTTCTTCATCAGTAGTTAAACAAAGCGTTTCGCAAAAGCCGCACTTGCTACGAGGCCGGGGAACCTGAGACAAAAGAGTCCAAATGACACTACTTCCACTGCTAACTGAAAGTCAAGCGCACGTGTTATAATCTACAACGATATCGTGGTATCCTGTGACGAGCGGTAGGGGTGAAATAAGGAGTATTCACTGGACGACATATGTATGGGTTCTTTTGTGAGCGCATGCTCGGAACGAGCTCACATTAATAGGTTGCTAAGACCGGCAATCTTAATGGTGTGGAATGCGCGTTGCAAACGAACTGTGGAAGCACGCCATCAGCACACGCTCAGCAGTCGCGCTAGTCGCGCACACAGCTATGGCCGTCAGTGAATAGTCCGTATAAGGCGCTGCCCATTCCACCTATTGGTGGCGCTGCTGCTGCTGCTACAGCCAGTCAATAGGGTGTATTCACTGGCGGCCATATCTGTGTGCGCTAATGCTGAGCACGTGCTGATGGCGAGCTTCCACAGTTATTTTGCAACGTGCACCCCGCACCATCAAGATTGCCGGTCTTGGCAGCCTATTAATGCAAGCTCGTTCTGAGCATGCGCTCTAAACAGTGACCTCAAATATGGCGGCCAGTGAATACCCCCTATAGGGGGTATTCACGCGACGCCATTTTTGTTGGACGTTGTTCGCAGCGCATGCTAAGTACGATGGTCGAGAACAACTTCTTTTGGCATATCAGAAGAAGCGAACACCGCGCGATCACAGCTTTGATCGGTTCTCGAGGTCTACGTGCGCACGGGTTCCCATAGCTTTGAGTTCGCTGCCTGCGAGGAAAGGACCAGGATGCACGTTGAACGTCTATCCCGCACAATCATAATCGTTCTTCTTGAAAGACGATAAATTGGAGCTAGTTCTGAGCATGCGCTGTTAACAACGCGCAACAATATGGCGTCTCGGGAATACCCATATATAATATAATACGTTTATTATGAGGAACGACAAAACAAGATAGTTTTTCTGGAGTTATCTGGCAGGAATGGGGTATGAGAGATTGGATATTATGTATTATCTCAGGTTCGCTGACCTGACGTACTCATGGAGCGAGTCTATGATCAACTTTCTTTGTTGTAGTTCTTTTCTAGGGGTCACCCAGCCCTCATATCATAGGGGTCATAAATGTTATGGAATTACAAGGAAACCAAACAAAAGGGGGAAAAAACCTAGCAAGAAAGACCGAACATCTCGAACAGCTCTTACTCAAGAAACCGGAAACCTGGACTAGATTCAGCTTGACTTAAAGAAAAGGCGATACCACTCGACCTGACATGGCCCACCAAGAACTTAAATCTGGGGCCACACTGCTCATATGTCATACAAATAACAGTCCTGCGAACACGAGTCACAGCAATAGACCCTTTTCATGGTAAACGCCACCAGGCGGTGCTCCACTTTTGACATCCCAGAGGACTTCCGGTTCATAAACAGAATGAACTACGCCCCCCTAGGGTGCCTTTATGTGCGCTTTGCTTAGGGTAAAGTGTACTTAGGGTACTGTACTTAGGGTGGTGGCATCAGGCCATTTTCTTCCACACTTTTATTTTTATTTTTTGTTCACAAGCGCGCGAAAAAGCGTGTCCCTGCACGCCTTTGTGGCGCTGACTGTGCTATGGCGACATTTTGTTTTCGTAGATTTCTTTGTATTTTCCCCGTTAGCGCGTGCTGTCGGCAACAGGTACTACAAAGGGTGCCATCACCCTAAACAGAAGGACATTGAGGCACCCTACATCCACCTTAACACCGCTGCTTGAAATTTCGATGAAGCATTTAACCACCATGCAGTTCTCCAGGAAAACGCAAAGAATAAATAAATAAGGAGCACGAGATTTCTTAAAAATGTTTGAATATTCTTGCAAAGAATAACATTTTCTGTATGAAAACAGAAAATGTCTGTAAACATGCTTGTAATCTTACACACATTTTTTACAGTGTGGACACCTTCTCAGGATCCTTGTGCTGGACAGTAGCGGGGCGCATCCACAGTCCCTCACATTTGGAGCGAGATGCCCCAACAAAGAGGATTTTAGAGATAGCGCATGCTCTCTGAGCCTTACGTTGATACATCTTCCCGACTGTCCCACATATACCTTCCCACAGGTGAACGGGATCAAATACACTACCCCGCTGCAACAGTTGACGTATTTGTTGCAGTGCCTAACACTGCATTTGTCAGGCTTTGTGCGCGGGGTGTTGACTTTGGGGCAGAGCTTTTTTAGCTTGTAGGGGGCTGAAAACACAACCGGTACATCGTATTTAGAGGCAATTCCCTTAAAGTTATGAGAGATGCGGTGGGATATAAGGAACGACCGCCGGTCGACTTCTTCGCTCTCTACTTCTCTTGCTTGTTCTGTTTGGTTTTATCATACATTCAACAACGTCAGACAGGATGGAGGTGGGGTAGCTTGACGCCTTGTATACTTGCGCGTCGAAGCTATCCCTTGCTGAATGAATGCAAGACTTCTTCAGGGCAGCGCTCAAACAACTAGACACAATGCCCCTTTTGACTAGTTTTGAGTGTGCAGATTCATATTGGAGTATTCGTTTCTTGGATCTAGGTGAATACATCCAACAGACGTGGTCATTTTGAAAGGTGAGTCGCGTATCAAGAAATTGGAGGTTGTTGCTAGTCGGAGCTTTCGTGGGTGAAGTTCAATCGGGCCTGACCTAGAAATATGTTTTTGATGATGTTGATGTCGTTTGCGTCAGGTATTTTTGTCATGAGCACAAGATAGTCGTCAACGTATCTGAATATGCGTGCGACTGGATAGGATTATTTTACGTTGTATTTACTACGCATTGCATTTAGACATTTTTTCGCGTTTATTGTGCTAGCTTTTTATATCTGACGTTTAGTGTTTCGCTTTTTTTAATTTGTTTACTTGCCCGGTATTGGCTTTGTGACATTCTTTTTATACCTGTTTTATACCTGGACATGCTACGCATTTATAGCGCATATTTTTATTTTTTCCGTGACTTTTTATATTTCTGCTCTTTACAGCTCTTTTTAGATGTTATAGGACTTCGTAGAAAGTGAACGTTGCAATTCTTTTTTTTCGCTTTTGGCACTTCGTGTTTCTTAGTGTTTTTTTGTTATCATAATTTTTTTTTGTCTGTGATTTCCCGGTGAATTTGTAGGTCACCAATGACCTCGTGTGATTACCTTGTAGGATGGCTTCCATGTTTCTGCATTTCATTTCTGCATCAGTGACTCGATTTTGCTCCTTATGTACACTAACAAAAAAACCTTTTTGCTCAACCACTGTCTGTAGGGGGTCGAGGACACGTCAAGCTGCTCTATAGCAGCTTTTTTCCTCGGTCTCCCCCATCTTTGATGGAAAATAAAGGCAGTTATTATTATTATTATTATTATTAAACCCTGGAATATTAAACCCTGGAATATGCCCCTGTCCCACTTTGAAAGAAAAATGTCACCCAAATTGGGAACTACGCATGACCCGATGCAGATTCGTTTTTCTGTATGTAAGTTTCTCTTGAAAACGTGGCAAACGTCGAGCACAAATAAAACTTCAAAAGCTCTAGGAAAGACGCGACCGGTATGCCACAGGTGTTCTGAAAACCTAGGGCTCCATTGGAGTCGATGCATTCGCTGGCGGTGTCAAACAATTCTCTGTGTAGTATTGACTAAAATATGGAGTTTTAGAATGACGTGCGCAATTTTAGCGCACGCTAGCGCTAAATTTAGTTCTTGCTTTAGCGCACGCGACGCAAGAGAGTTTTAGAATAGCGTTTCTCCAGCGCGACGCAAAAGCCCAAGCATCTCGCGTTTGCAACGCCACCAAGATACAGTCACGATTTTCATTTCACACATGAAATGGTGCAACTTGAGAAAAAACAAGATTTTTGGTCCGGAGTAACAATTTTACGTTTGTTTAAACGTGAGAGTGCGGCGCGAGCGGTCGACCGGTCGTGTACGCCGCATGCGTCGCCTCGGCAAGAGTGTACTGACCTTCGCCGATAAATGTTCGCTCGTCGCAAGCATCAAGTTTGCCGGTGATCGTTGCCCACCCTACTGGGTGCAATGTCGTCCCGTGGTCCCGTATTTAAAATCGCAGTCGCGCGGATGCCGCCGACGTCGCGCTCACTACGCCGCCAAGGCGACTGCAGCCATGGTCCTGCGGGCCGCCATTTTTTTTAACTGTGCTCGTCTTGGCTTTAGCCAACTTCTCATCACGAATCCTCCTTAGAGGAGCGCGAAGGCCCTTTGCGTACGCAGGCTATTTCCGAAAAATAGCGCACGCTAAAATTGCGCACGCAAAGCGCAAAACCTGGTTTGCGTTCGGATCATGCGCAGTGGCGACGACGCTATTCTTTGTGTACGCAAAGCTTTAGCGTGCGCTATTCTAAAACTCCCTAATAGGTCTTCAATAGCTAGGGACAACCCATATCGTGTTTGGGTTGAGTCGTCTTTCAGGTAATGAATCATTACTTCGCAGTTGGATATCAAGAATGGGTCATCAAGTTGGAGGACAGACAAATGACGCAGAAGGTACCGCGACATTTCACCCTGCCAAGATCCCTTCTCGGTCACAATTACGCGAAAAGGACATCCTTCCTTGTGGGCCTTGGTCGTGAAAAAAGCTTCCAATTGGTTCCCTTGGGATGCGATGATTTGTTTTCGTAGTTGGTTTTAATCCAGCCTGTGGCACAGTTGTAGAGCCTTGGCCTTGACAAGTTTCAATTTGAAGTCAGGCAGGCGGTTGAAGTTTTTTCCCGAGGTCACCTCCACCTTTTCTAGGTAGATGTTCAGAGATGCCACAACGAATTCTCCCTCTTTGCCGGACACTAACAGTTTCATATTGTTGCGATGAAAGTGGCCCACAATGCTTGAAAGTTTAATTTTGCTTGCACGATTAGGACCCACCCTCAGTAAAACATCAACGCAGTCATCGATGCATCGCGGCCTGTCATTTTCTGGAGCCTTCGCCACGATGTCATGAACAGTAGTTCATTTTTGAAAGCTGCTTTTTCTGAGCGAGAGCTCGTGCTCTTTTCTCAGCAAAAAGGTCGCACTTCTAGCTTAGCTATAGCCTTTACGGCTGATTTACCTATACAAGGCTGCGAAGCAAATACTCAGACGAAGCAAAACGCAGCCCTTCAAAAGAAAAAAAAATTGTTCAAAATGTATGAACACGTCATATGAGCAGAGCTCCTTTCAAGCTGAAATAAATCTGCGATACAAAACTACTATTTATTTAGCATGTAGATCTCGAGGCATGGGAACGGGGGCTCGCAGCCGCGGGATGTTTGTGGGCCGCGTCCCAGAGAATCGCGGGCCGTGTGTTTGAGACCCCAGTGTTAGAGGAACAGATAAGTTTAGTTGAGGTCTTGAATGTATTTAAAATATTTACTTGCGAGCATTTATATAAAGTTTTTTTTAAGGACACTATTTGTTTTGTTAATAAGATGTTCACCATTGATATTAGGAACGATCATATTGATATCATCCGCATAACTACAAATTTAGGCACCAGAATGAATAGTAATATTGTCGTTTATATAAAAAAGAAATAAAAGTGGACCTAAAATGCTCCTCTGGGGAAAACTGAAATTAATCTGGAGCAAAGAGGACTTATGCTCGTTTAGGGGACATGCTAGCGACGGTTCTGAAAATAAAACTTTAACAGGGAAATGGGAACACCTCGAACACCATACAAAAAGTCGAGAAAGATATTAATAGCTAATAACGTTTACTGTAAATTGTGGAGTATAGTCTCCTTTGGGTGCAACTGTACAAATTCTGTTTACGTGAATTTTCAAAGTTCAATCTGAGATACGATTAATAGATTGTGCTGCATAAAAAGAAAAATGGTAAATCGCGAGTGAATAATCTTTTCCTCCGCCTTTTAAAAAAATAAAACGTTAAACTTTAAACCTTAAAATTTAAGTTGATCTTACAACATAGTTGGGGCCGCGCTAAAATGTCTTCTCCAGATTCCGTCGTACGTGAAGCACACGAAGAGTGCAGAGGGGTCAAAGGCTCGCTCTTACTTCGAAGCTTTGTGAGCGGAAAAGCAGGCGATGAGTCTACAAAACCAACTGTTCTAAACCGGTTGGATATTTTTTTAACAAGCTCAAGACATTCCATCATACCATTGCACGTATAAAAGAAAAAAAAAAGGCTTTGCGTTTGAAAGTGAAGCGGAATTTCCCGCAGGCTAAAAAGGCAGCTCGCCACTCAGGAAATGCAGCGTCATATTCTTCCGGATAGGTGGTGTCGTCTCTACGCCTTGCGGCCCGGTTAGGACGTCAAGACTCGATGTACACAATGTTCGTATGTTTGCCCTGGTAAGCATGGTGGTCAGACGATGAGAAAGCAGACTATTTCGTCACGATATCCCCCTTAGTAGTTCTATATGAAAGTCCGCAAGGTGACAACTGCTTCACTAAAAGTTTTACATAATAAAGAGACGCTATATAGTCTTAACCAAAAATGAACGCAATAAACCCATGGCCAACTTTCTGGGACACGCTGTTTTAGTTCCCGATTCTCATGACACGTGAAGTATCAACCTTGAGCAACCTAAAGAGCAACCTAAAGCCCCTTCATGTTTTAAAAGTAGCGCAAGGTGCGTCGCTGCACGAGGCACCTGCAACGTGCAGCCCTTGGGAAGATCATGGTGGTACAGCGCAGCACTGAGCTAGATTTCAGACGCCATGTTCTTCCCAGAAGTTGCGCGCGGCACGTGTCTTATTTTTTATTTTTATTTTTATTTATTGTTTTTTTATTATTATTATGTGTCATACGATGTTTCTCAAAATCTCCATGCCAACACCCATTATATGTCATACGATGTTTCTCAAAATCTCCCCGCCAACACCCATTATGTGTCATACGATGTTTCTCAAAATCTCCATGCCAACACCCATTTCTGCGGCTATTGACCAAGAGACCAGAAATGCGGCCGTAACTTAATTTTTGAGTAACTTAATTGCTTGAGTGGTGACATCTCAGCCATTTTTCCGCCCAATCGTTTTTTTTATGCATTTTGAAGTGCGCGCAATCCGGTGTCACTCAGCTCGAGCGCGTAGCTTTGGCTAATGCATAGACGCCATTTTACCGCCCAAGTCACACACCGAGTGCGCGAGGGCGTCACGCGCTGGCACATTCATGGCAACAATGGATGTCTTCACCCTCAGACAGGCGAGACAGGTAAAGCCCCTTCATCTTTTAAAAGTAGCGCAAGGTGCGTCGATGCACGAAGCACGTGCAACGCGCAGCGCTTGGGAAGATCGTGGCGGTATTAGCGGCGAGATGTTTCGGCGGCGCCCTCGTTCGGTTACCTTTCGTGACGTCATTGCCTTGTGAACAACAAGTTCGATGGTGTTTGTAATGAACATGGTGGAAGCCTGAAATCATAGCGCTCTTAAAGCAACACTGACAACACCGTCACAATTGAAGTTCTTACATTCCTCTTATTTCCGTCATTGAGTCATCCTTTGCTGACGTCATAGTCAGCATTCGGCCAATTGTGGTGGGCCGACCACAGCGACGCTTTCGATCGCTAGCGTCACCAATACCGCAGCACTGAGCTAGATTTCAGACGTCATGTTCTTCCCAGAAGTGCCGCGCGGCACGTGCCTCGAGCATTTCCACAACAGTGAATGGCGCCACTTTTCCCAGCATAGAGGGGCTTTAGAGACAGGCAGACATGTAGGCCCCCTAGAGCAAGATAAACGGAGAACTCGAAGCGCGCGACCGCTATCTGAACCTCCTCTCCTGTGCATCTCTTCCGGCCTCCCACCCTTTTCACCGTCTGCGTCTGGCCAAATGATTTACTGGGGGGAACACATTCCACTCCGCTCATTTGCATTAGACAGAACGCCTGCAGCGCCGAATCCAGCCCTGACGGAGAAGAGGTCCGCGCCGAGTCTTTTTTTTTTTTTTTTTGGTGGGGGGGGGGGGGGGGGCAAATAAGCTATCATCATTATCAGTCGCAGACATTTCACGACTGCGCGCTATGCTACGCCGGCGGTCTGTGCGCCAGTGCAGGCCAGTGTCTCGAGGTGTGGAACAACGTCAAATGTATTGCGTTGTGTTTTCGTTTGATACTTTTTCGAAACGATGCACACGATATACCCCGAGTTTCAGCAAACATTAATTTAGTTTAGGTTTCTGAATTTGGCTTTTAGAAACGAAAAATCTCTCCAATTTTGTGTATTGTGCCGTTTTGCGTTCAAGAGACATTCTGTTATTTTCTGTATTGCGTATGTTATTTCAGTGATGTGCGCCACTAGTATGGCGTAGTTTTGGAATTTGTATCCTTTAAACGAGGAAACACTATTGTTCTTTCGTTTAAGGCGCTACAGGCTGGTGGTCAGCAAAGCCTTTTGGTCTTTTTGTCCTTAGTTTTTCGTCCTTTATTTATTTGGCTCTGGAGAGCCCGCGGGCACCGCGGCAAAGGCAGCAGCCCGGTACCATGGAGCCCCGCGGTGCCGGCGCCCAGTGAACATGATAATGCGATGAGTCTATAACATTCATGTGCCGACGACATAGCGTTGCCGTATAGGAGAGCACACTGCGGCCATAGCGTGTGCCCCGGCTGCGAAGCGCCAGTGAACTGAAATGCGATCGCAGTCGTTCGCACGTGATTCCGACGACAAGATGGATCTGGCAGGTGGCAGTCTGATTCGCAGAAGTCCAGATTTCGTGGAGGAGGGTTGGGCGGGTCAGCTTCGAGCCAAGGGGATCTGGCACGCCGTTCAATCGGTGCATGATGGAGCCCCAGGAGCATGATGGCGCTGTTGCTCACTGGGGTCCACTGGGGTCGAAGCATCAGGCTCCAAGGAGGTAGCCTAGTCAAAGTAGAAGCTGCCGCTTCCAAGGAACCAGGGCTCAGGTTGAGGCACCGCCGTCGCACGGTGTGTAATCCTCTCAACGTCGTCGTTGTTGTGTTCTTTATTTATACGAGTATATATGTATAAACAAAATAAGATAGATAAAAAGACACACAATCGAACGGCCAGCGGCGCGGAGTTCGAGTTATATTTCTAGTTATTTCTAATTATTTCTAGTTATACAAGCCTGAAAGAATTTCGTTCAGTTTGTGTCTGTAACCGAGCTAAAACTTCACGTACACAGACAAATTGAAAGCAAAATGTATACAATGCAAGTGTTTCTGACCCTACATCACAATTACTTATATTTGAAATCTAGGGCACAAATTTTGATTGTAAACATCTTCTTATTATATAGTCATATTATAACCGCCACATTCTAGTCAATATGCTGTCACAAACGCATCGTACAAATCTTTTTTTCGATAAGCATATGTAAAGGTAGCTTGTCCGCAAGCTTTTTGGTGCACGGCGGAGTGCTAACTTTACAGGGGCAAAAAGCCGGCCGAATTTGAAAGTCTCGAGGAATAAAAAGTATTAATTAAAATACCGAAATGTTAACTGCGGTGTGTGCTATAAGTCGGAAGCTATTATATTCCTCGGGAAATTTACGATTCTTCATTTCAGTCAGAAAAAATTTAAAATTTTGTCAAAATGCCCTTTAGGACCCAGTGCAACAATAATATATCGGGCCCAGGAATAAAAAGTATACAATCCTGAGGTTCAAGTAGGTATTAAATAAGAGTGTATTAGTGCCCTCTATAGACATCCTGGGGAACTTAAGGATTTCTGCAATAGTTTGGCTGAAATTATCATTTTACTGCGTTTTGCTGAGAATAGCCAAGAGAGGGCGCAAGGAGACCGTGTCCAGGAATGCTGGGGATGGAGTGGGTTTCAAGCCACGGTCACACTGCCCGCACATCAAGCACAAAAAAAAGAAAGCACTGTTTTTGCTGCAGACATGATGCCAGAATTATCTGCGGTCACGCTCCAAGCATGTTCCAAGCATGTTCCAAGCATGTTGGCTTCAGACATGCTTTGATCATGTCTGCAGACTGTATTTTGAATTAGGTATTAGCAGTGGGGCCGCGGCTTTAGTTGGCGATGCAGCAGCATATATACTGCGTCGACGACTTCACGAGCGGCTATGTCGAGAAGTGTGACGTCATCGAAATCGGTGGTTTTAAGCTTGTTTTGTTTCAAAGTAAAAGAAAAAAAGATCATGTTGTTCGCGTGCGTCGAGCTGTTTCACATGCTGCGATTCTCGTCCGAAATCGATGCGATTTCCAGTAAATGTGCGATTAAAATCGCAGTCGCACTGTCGCAGCGGCTCTGCGACTGGTTTCCATCGAGTTGGTGTTTTGTAGTAGAGTCGGTGCGATCGCTTTCTCGTCAACCAATAGCGAGCCTCGCGGCTACGCGTCACGTGAGAGGAAAAGGCAGAGCGGAAGCTGTTCATTAGCCAGCTTTCATCCGCGACAGCTGCGTATTCGAAAATAAATTAAGACACCTAAGAGCTTTTGGTTTAATGCTTAATTATTAGAAATTTCTAGTTACATATTGTATTCGTCGACCATTTGTGTTTATTAAGATGTTTTTGTTGTATTTTAGGCAAAGTCAAACGCGTCGCGTCCGTATCCGCTGCTACTAACCTTGGGGGGAACAGCCGGCCGCGCCGACAGAGATCGCGCGGGTGTTGAAGAATGTGAAACCAAACATTGCGACCGCACTTCCTGCGTCAGCTGTCGCACCGATTTTTTTCGCACAGTCGCTTTATGTGAAACAGGCTACACACATACCAGGGTTTTGCCTATCTCAAAAACTCTACTCAAGATAGAGTATTTCAAATACTTTTTGGAGTATCTTGCTAGCTTGCAAATACCTTTGATCGAAAGTATTTGATATTGTATTTTAATTAAGTTTCGGAGTATCTTGTACTCATTATCTCAAATATATTTTTGACATTCCGCCATTTTTCGAGTTTTTCAGTACGAAGTGGCGTGGGGGTGGACGAGGAAACGTGAACATTCTTTCTAGCAACCAAATCCTGTTGCTAGCTCCGATAAGCTACGGTAACTAACACTTGGTTTTCTGCCAAAAAGTCGATCTGAAGGTTAATCTGGTGGACCGACACGCGAGGACTTTACTTCCACTTTTTCGTGTTGTCGGCCATGACCGCCTGCCTGCGCAACGCAAAGGACTGCAGCTAATGCTAATAGTTTTTGTGCAACTTAAGTAAACTAAATATTTCATGCGACAAATTTCGACAAAAATAGTTTAATTAAATTGCTCTGCGCTATACGTTTCGGATACTTAAAGAGTATTGCTTTCTAGAACCCTTCCCAGCCGAGTTTTGCGATACTCCAAAATTCCCTGTAGGGAGGAAAAAAACGATGTAGTTTCAACTCGATCGCCACAGTTCGGCGACGTCACCGGACACGTCACGGTGCAGTTCTCTTCCGATGTAGTTTGTTGGCGATGGAGATTAGGCTCCTCCCACCGGCGACGTCACGATGCAGTTTCTCCACCGCTTTTTCCAGCGTAGACAGACATGACAGGAAATCAACTATGAGCAGTATGACCTCTCAAAACGCCAACAAAGGGTCCCCCAATGTCTTTCTGAACGCAGCCTACTTGAAGAAGGTGCGACCAGCGCCGTTGATATTGTGGGGGCTCTCTTTGTTATCCATTCGCTCATTTCCGTATCCCAAGTTCGTTTATAGTGAACTATACATATAGGGAATATGGATTCTAGTTAAATGATGCGTCTAAGGTGTGCCACATAACGTGATATTCAGCGATGTCACTATACACCCTAAAAATGCCTGCGCGTCTACTTACCCGCAAAGCACTCAAAGAGCCAATCTCTGCGATCTACGGAATCAGCTAAGCGAATGATGAGGCGGAACATCTGTTTAGACGTCTAAATTAAGTCTGCGCAGTGGCAATACGAAATGCAAGCATGACGCTTTGCATTGCGTAATGTCACAGCGCAGACTGCATTTTTAGGTCTAAACGGATGTTCCGCCTCCGCATTCGGTGAGCTGATTTCCAAGATCGCAGAGATTGGCTCTTTGAGTATTTTGCAGGTAAGTAGACGCGCAAAAATGTTTTAAAGTGTAACTAAAGCGACCTCTTTTTTTCTTATTTTCTTTGTCCCAGAAATGATTTATAACACGTATCAGTGATATCCTGCTCCTTATAGTTGGACTGCATAAAATGAACCAACGATGTTATTTTTTTTGCTTTCTTTTGTGTCGTTTTTGCGCTGTTGCGTGCTAATATACCATTATGGTGAACCAGATTTGCGCAAATGTATAATTGTGTTTGTCACTGACGTCGATACAAATTACGCAATGTGTGACCTCAAAAGTAATTGAATTACATTTCGAAGTATTTGTACTCTACTCAGGATACTTTGCAGTGAAAGTAACTTGAGTCGTATTTTGAATGATTTATGAAGCAGGTATAAGTAACTTTTCTTAAATATTTTTATCGAGTATTTTGTAACTGACACATATAGATGCGCACGCACGGACACGCATACACGATACTCAAGCACACACATACGCCGCGATACTCACGCACACGCGCACACATACATTCGCATCTAGGCACATTTTTTTCTTTTTAAACTAGAAACGTATATAGCATGTAAATAAAAAACAAATTCTTGCCACTCTTTTTTTTTGCAACTGAAAGTACGAATTATTACAGGTTTGCCTACGCTTACTTTCTTTTACGGTTTATAAGTGTGGTGGGAAGTCAAGTATCCTTGATGATGATGGTCCTGTTTAAGAGAAAACGGAACGGTAACAGCGTAATCTTACTGAGGTCAAACTATTTCGTAACGATCGGGCTATGCACATTTTACGCCGCGATACAAACGATCAAACGATGATTTCTTTTTTTTTTTCGTCCTCGTTAAACTTTCGCCATTAAAAAAAGTGCTATAAAACAAACAAAAGACAAAAACCCCAAAAATGAAAACATCAGCCAGTTTACCACGACAGATAAAATTATCCATTATATAGAGGCTGCTACTAAGAGAACTCGAACCTATAGAACCTTTGAACAGCCCCTTCTCTCCTCGTCGAATTAACGGTCGTTAGAGTGATTTGTTTCTAGGCAGTTTTTTTTCTGTGTTAAAAAAATGAAGTATTAATATAACGAAATTTCTCGGTTTCCCTCGGAAGTACCTATTTTAAAAAATTCTCATCATATACTCTCTTTCTTTAAAAAAAAAAATAAATAAATAAAAGACGCAACCTTTGCCGAAATTATTGGGCCGTTTCGGCGCCGTTTGCTTCGATTGTTGAAACAAAGTATAAATCTTCTTTTCTCTCGAAATATGTTTCTCTATTTCTTTACATAAAAAAGGGACACCGAATGCTCAAACGGCACGCACATTTGTAATAACAATGGTACAGCTGAGCCGCTGAGGAGTAGGAGGGACGGCGGGGGGCTGCACTAAATAACCATTAATTATGCATGCGAAAGAGACACGTTGTTGTAATTGAATGTAAAACGACACTGGAACATAAATTTGCATCGTTTAAAACAAAGACCGTCGCGGTACTAAACGCCCGCTTTGAGTTTTAAGCAATTGTTTGGTACTTGTTTTCGGGT
Organism: Ixodes persulcatus; assembly: GCA_013358835.2. Lineage (NCBI taxonomy): Eukaryota > Metazoa > Arthropoda > Arachnida > Ixodida > Ixodidae > Ixodes > Ixodes persulcatus. The sequence goes on along the minus strand of JABSTQ010011317.1, from coordinate 975,013 downwards.
TATTATCTTTTGTTTGCTGTTCACTGAGCAAAATCAGTCTTCGACAAGAAAAAAAATAAATAGAAGTATGTAGCAAACACGAATCAAAACGCACACACAATTTTCGTCGTAGATTACACGAAATCATTCGAATATATATATTTTTTTGGTGGTCGTTGTTGCGCTGAATAAAAAATAAAAGACTCTAATAAATAATAAGGGGGAGAAGATCTTTGTTGGTGCTCACCTATTCTGAAAAAAAAAAATAAAAACAAAAAAAAAACATGTCGTGTGCTTACTATTTGTGCTCATGGTAATGATTGATTTCTATGTTTTCGCTTTGAATACGGTTTAGAAAAAAAAAACACAAACATACTTTATTTTTTTTTTGTTTCGTTATAGTTGCGTGACTGAACTACATGAGTATTCAATGAATCGCATTAAAGTTCGCGAGATAAAAAACAATTGAAAGAAGGAAAAAGAATTACGGTATATCTGAGTAGTAAACTTTCCGCTATTCAAATATTGCGGATGTAGCTGCTAAGTATCTTGAGGTGCCCCCATTCCCCTGAATTGTGTGTATGTCTATCTGTAGGCATGCGTGCGCAATTAATCATGAATCTCGAGATTTGGAGACCACCGTAAAGCAATTACGCGAAACTCTCTGATAATTCTCAGTGTATTCGTTTGAAAAATATACATTGTGATAAAATGTGAGCCATTTCCCATAGCAAAGCCTAAAAGAAAGACTGCTTTTAATTTCTTTCTTTTTCTTTCTTTTTGTACTTGCGTTGCGTGTGCATCTCTAGGTTTCTTGAAGAGTGGAAAGTTGGGCGAGTTGGTGAGCGCTTGGTCCTGTCCATTCTGTTTCACCATCGTCTGTGTTTGCACTCTTTACACCATGAGCACTATCGTTTCTTCTCGCGCTGTTTCCACCATGAGGTTTTGATGTTTAGATTTCTAAGCACCACTGAAATGACCGGAACTTTCTTTTACGAATGTGCCTTTAAAGGGGCGATGCAATAATTTTTGTACTTACAATAAACACAGCTTTGAATTATACGTTCACATATATGTCCTGTTAAAACACACGTTTCTATTTTCTTTTTTCATCTACGCAGTGGCAGTCCCAGAAACATATCTGAGAAAAACGAACATCTTTCCCCCACAACTCCCAGCCAGAACAAGCGACCACGTGATCTGGAGCCGATTATATGCCGCCAATGTTTAAAACATAGCCACGCGCTGGGCTTGGCAGAGCACAAGGCGCAAGCTGAGTACTGTTAAGGTTCGGCTATTCCCGTCATCCCAGTGATTGTGTACGAGCGACTACCCGAATGCATGTCGAGACATTGTCACAAGCCAAAATTCAATGCCTACGCAATGCTCGTGAACCGGCCGGATTTAAAGGGGTGATAACAACAAAAAAAAAATGTACCGACCTCATCTTAATTTTTTTATATTCATTAAAGACCAAAGATGTTGTTTCCTAAGTTTTGCGGCCAAATAATGCCTCTGGAGTTTACGAACCTAGTTTAAAATCCCTATGTTTTGGAGATTCTGAAACGACCATACGGCACCGTGTGGGAACCAGAGGCAAGAAAACGTCATCATAGGTGATATATAAAGGGGAACATATATTCCACTTTATTTAATGTTCAGACAACAAATTGAAAATGACAAAAAAATATTTTCTTGGCACTCACATTATTTACATGATACTGCACCACGTGATTGCGATTCAGTGACTGAAGATCCATTTCTGGCCGCTAGGGCAGAAATGGGTCTTCAGTCACTGAAGACCCATTTCTTGCCACCGTGCGCGTCGTCAGTCACTGAAGACGCACACGGTGGCATGGCGGGCAACTGTGCCCGCCATGCCACCGTGTGCGTTGTGAGACACTGCTGCAAGAAGTACAGTAGCGCAGACGACATACGGTTTCATAACCTGCCTCGCGAGCCACATCGTAGGGTCCTGTGGTTTCGAGCCGTTGGCCGCGATGGTCCGGACGACATCGGCGCACGCGTGGATCATGTCAGTTCCGACCACTTTCTTTGGGGGGATGAATACGATCAGACGAATATTCAAATGCGGCAAAGCCTCGGCTTGGATTTTTGAAAGAGGCTACTATTTGATGTTACAGACATGATTTAGATGAACTTCGAGGTGTCTGTGTTGATAGTTTGTAATGACCCAGAGCACCTCCGGTAGCTTTTTGTTGAAACGCAGCGTTTATTTCCTCCCCTTCGTCGTCGTTTATTAAAGCTCAACAGCATAGTGTCTGCAAATTCTCATTGGCCCATCTTTTTTCATCGCCAGCACGATGGGCATTGCCCATTACTGAATATATAACTGGCAACACAGTTCAAGGAACACCCCCAAGCTCAGCTGAAATGTTCTCTTGTGTGTGTATGTAGGATATCGTGCCTTGAAGAATCTTGGCCTTGCATATATCTGAAAGTGACTCATTTCAGGCCAGTCTTCTGGTCATCATCATACGTGACTCGCACAGCATGTACAGTGCTCACCGAAGTTATATAAAACACACAACTGTGTCTTTTCTCATGGCGGAGTCATCCTGGCGGCAGCCGAGCAAACGTTTCGTGACGTAGCACTCAACAGAACATCCGGAACTGCTACGTGAATAAGCCATTGTAAAACTTCCTTCAGGATAGTGCTCCTACAAGAAAACACACAATTCGTGTGTTTTGTAGAAGTTTGATGAGCACTGTATATGGCAGTTTAAAAGCATAGCTCATTTACATCAATGCTAGTGCAAGGACGCTTTTTGAAGCCGCATACTGCACCCATACATCCCAATGCTGCACATATTTCTTGAGATAAGATGTAGAGAAAAATATTTTAATGATGTTCATCATCCAATACTTTGTTTACCTGGTTTCTGCAGGCCCAGAAATAGACCTTTAGTCACTTTCATTGTGTTTTTTTTGTTCAGGTAACTTCATGCTAGATTTCTTACTAGTCAAAAAAGTAAGTATATAATAGTGTAAATAACAAACAGGTTGTAGCGCGATTTGGAACATAAAAGGATATGTTCTCATAAACAGCAGACGTGAAAAATGCGTTAAACCTCTGATTTTATTGTGTACGACGTTCAGCTTTGTAGGGAATTAAAACTACCTAGCGCAATTGTTACGACTCCCTCGTGCCGATTTTTACGGAGACAAATCATCTGTTCTCAAGTGGCTAATAAACACATGTATATGTGCGCAATGAATTATTCATTTGTAAATGACGGACGGACGGACGGGCGGGCGGGCGGACGGACGGACGGGCGGACGGACGGACGGACGGACGGGCGGACGGGCGGACGGACGGGCGGACGGGCGGACAAGCGGGCGGGCGGGCGGGCTATTTTACAATATATTTTCTTATTTATTTCGGCTCAAGGAGAGCTGCCGCCCCGCAAAAAGGCAAGTAGCCCAAACCCTGAATGCCCGCAGCGCCGCGTCCAACGATGATGAAATTGTATTGTACAGATTAATTTTAAAAAAAAATGGTGATGGTGGTTTAAATGAAACTTGTGGGCAAGGGTGGCGGGATGATTATGATAGAATGGTAAAGAGGGTGAAAAGCGTTAGGCCTAGTAGCGGTCTTCGCGACGGAGGAGAACGCGCAAGCGAGCTGGTGAACTTTCAACATCTTGAAAACTCGAGACTTGGGAACAAAGAAGTGGACACACGCACTTTCGTTTTTGTTTCTAAGTGTCGGGTTTTGAATATGTTTGATGATCGTACATGATCACACGTTCACAAATATACGGTACGCAAATAATTATGATGACATCCTCCTAACTACGCAATCAAAACGGATTTACGTTCCATTAAAAATAAATCACCTTCGCAAACAATAGCGATTTTTGCGCTGCGAGAAATACGTGTGATATTCCGATATCTCGCCGGTTTTTCTAGATGTTTCTGCCTTCGTGTGGAGTTTGATCTCGGGGAAACATAAAGTAGGGTGACCACCTTCCTGCTAGCGAAATGCAGGACACGCTGACCGGGGGGGGGGGGGGGGGGGGGGGGGGGAGTGTAAGAGAATTACGGTATTATATATTTCAACTGTAGCAATAAACTACAAAAATGAATTTAGTTCGCAGTCGAGCTGGTGGAAGTTTACCATGATGCTTTTTAAACCGAGACTGGGGTAGAGCAGGAAACATTTTCTTCCCTCCGTGTGTCCTAATCATGGAAAAAAAAAAAAAAATCCATTCGAGGCAATTTATCAACAGACGCCCCGAAATGTGGCTCTGCTAGCACATTTAATATCCTGTCTGATCCCAAAGCATATTACACAGCTGCAAATTGTATTGCGGCAATTAAGCTCCCAGTGATATAGTTCAAGTTTTAATGCCGCATATGTTAATAAATGTGTTCTAAGTTGAAAACAAAATCGACTGCAGCAAAACTCACTGCATCAAAAGGAAAGAAGAAACAGTAAATCATTTACGGCTTCTTGTTTCCTGTCGATTCTTATTTTTACAGACATGTTTCAACAGAGATTTTGAGCCTTATGTTGTTGTTTTTGACAGCTGTGAGTTGCAGTCTTTTCGCCTTGCGTAATCGTCTTCACAAAAAAAAAAAAAATCTTCACAGCAATTGTTTTTGCATTGACGCAGCACGATTGGAAAATAATTACAATAATTTATTTTCAACTTTTGGTGAGAAAATTTTTCTCGCAATATATTGCCACCAAGGGAGAAGAGGCAAAACGGCGCATGCGCGTCAGTTCTCTTGCGAGAACGACGGTCGCTTCCCGAAATGCTTGGATAGAAAATGCTGTACCATCGCGATTCACACTATTGCCAGCGACCTCCAAACTCCCCCGTACCCCGTTGTTCAGCAGCGTCATGAGTTGCGTAGTGAATTTTACAGCAGTATGAAATAGGGACATTTTGAAGATTTTGGTAGTTCTTGCGGGACGCGGGACATGAGCCCTCAATGCGGGACAGTCCCGCAAGTCGCGGGACGGGTCGTCACTCTAACATAAAGCCTCATAAAAAGTTTAAAGCCCGTTCACCCACTTGCGTTCAGAGTGACCGCTACGACTACGAACGATTGCAGCCGGTTGGAGCTACGAGTTGCCCTGGAAACGAAGCGCCAAACGGCCATATCGTGCGTAACGCAAGGAGATGAGCCGTGCTGAACATTTTCGCTACGTTTTTGAGCGAAAGGAGTGACCACAACGACAGACCAATCATGGGTCGAGGAGACCTTGTCCGCGCACTTTGCTTGCCGGTCGTGGTTCATGCTATCTGCTGAAAAACATGGTGTCGGTGGTGATCGATGACGCGGTCGGCGTGGTGGAAGCTCATCGTTTCACGTAGAGAGCTGTACTGGTCTGTGAATTCTCGTCGTGTGTCGTGATAATAAACCAGCACGTCTTAGAAGGGAGGATTCAGCCACTCGTGTGGTGATGTCGTGGCGGCACCCTGAAGGCAGCAGAAATGCTCGCGCCGTCGTGTTAGCTGACCTCGTCTGGTCGTTTCTTAGCATTTGTGTCCTCGAACATCACCAGGATTTCTTATTTTGCATACTCCATGCGTGTGCCCAAGTTCAAAGTACACTCTAAGAAAGTCTGCGCGTCTGCTTGCCCGCAAAACACTCAACGAGCCAATCTCTGCGATCTACGAAATCCGCTCAGCGAATGATGAGGCGGAACATCCGTTTAGACCTAAAATGAAGTCTGCGCTGTGGCATTACGCAATGCAAGCATGGCGATTTGCATTGCGTAATACCACAGCGCAGACTTAATTTTAAGGTCTAAATAGATGTTCAACCTCATCACTCGCTGCGCTGATTTCGTAGATCGCAGAGATTGGCTCTTTGAGTGTTTGGCGGGTAACTAGACGCGCAGGCATTTTTTAGAGTGGATTACTGGTGCGTAACGTTTTTGAAGGCGTTTCTGAAGGATGCGAATTTTCACACGTTTTCATCATCCGAGAAAAGTGATTAGCGGTAGCATTTCTGAACGCTTGCAACGTCTATGTGATCACAAAAATCTTTTACGTTGCTATATCGCTGTTAAAATTATATCGCCTTGTGTGAATCGTTGAGAAAGCGTGTGGCGAGATTTCTACTCGGCTCGGCACTCACCCGACGGCTAGCATGGCTAAATTTGCGCATCTACTTCTGCAGGTGATGCCAATACTATTCCAAACGCCATCGAACACGCCATTCACGGTACCCGAGGACAGCATCGAACAAGAACACGTCATCATCCGCCCCCATTGGCTAAATTTTCATCGTGGGCGAGAAACTTCATCTACCACGCCACTACAAAAGCAAGGACCAGTCCCGGCCAACATCAGAGGGCTCGGCACTCACCCGACGGCCAGCGTGGCTAAATTTGCGCAACTACTTCTGCAGGTTGTTTTACAACACAAGCAGCACAGTTATAAGAATAGCTACAAATTTGTGGTGATAGTGCCGTGCCCTCAAAAGTGTTTTGCCATTTTGTGTGATTGCTGGCGCCGGTTAATGTTCTTGCTGCTTTCTGAGGACGTTGAATCGAACCCAGGACCATTAACAATAGAACAAAAGTTAGGAAAATCAGGGCCACACGAGTAAGGATCTTCAAGAAGTTAAAAGCGGTCAAGCAAATCTTAGACAAGAAATGCATAATATTAACGAAAAAATGACTAAACTGGAAAATTCAATTTCAAATATCCAGAGTGAAATGGTGAAAGTTGATAGTGATAGTCTAAAGGAAGTCGTTGCAAACCTAGAACAGGCAATCAGACAGCAAAGTAAAAAGCTAATTGACCTAGAAAATAGAGGAAGGCGAAATAATCTACTGATATTTCGCTTACCTGAAAAATACAACGAAAGCACAGAGGGACTGAAGCGAACCGTGACGAAAGATGTCTTCCTAGAGACTCTCGGCATCACAGTACCTTCGATTAAACGAATTCACAAACTTGGACGTAAGCGCGATGAAACGAAAAGGCCAGTAATTATAAAGTTCTTCAACTACAACGAGATATAGGAAATATTAAAAAAACTGTAGAAAACTAAAAGGAACTAAGCTCAGTATCAGTAGTGACTACGCGAAAGAAACAGTGCAAGTAAGAAAACTGTTATGGGGAAGCGCGGCATTGAACAGAGCAAAGGGCGATAAGATATCACTTGCGCATGACAAGCTGAAGATTAAGGGTGAAACATTTCTGTGGGATCTCGATCTAAACCAGAGACGTCGTGTGCAACCCAGTGGGGCAGCGTACAACTGACGCGATGCAAGGGCGGCTGAAAACGATCCCCCTGAATTAACAGTTATTAGCCTAAACGCCCGAAGTGTGGTTAATAAAATTGAAGCTCTGGAAATTTTGTTTCTTGCTCACAGTCCCCATGTGGTGGCGATCACAGAAACGTGGCTAAACTCCAATATAGAAAGCGACTGCATTGTTCCCCCTAATTATAAAGTAGTTAGGTGTGATTGAACTACCAGAGGCGGGGGTGTAACTATCTGTTTGAGAAATGACGTCGATTGCGTGGTGCTTGAATGCGACTGTGATGAAACTGTTTGGTGCCGAATTTCTTATTACAATCGAACGTTCCTTTTCGGAGTGGTTTATAGAACGCCAAACGCACCAGTAGAATTTTTGGAGCGCTTGAATGAATTTTTGTGCAGATATGTAAATATTACCACCAAGGTAATCATGGCTGGAGATTTTAATTTGTCTAGTGTAAATTGGGCTCTTTTAGCGGCTGGTGGCATTGATATCCTTAGCGGAGAAAAAATAATCGACATAACGTTTAATCACAACCTTACCCAAATAGTCAAGGAATACACTAGAATCACCGACCAGTCTCAGTCAACGTTAGACCTTGTCTTTATTACAGAAAATATATCGGATTACGATATTTCAATGTAGAATGGATTTCAGACCATAAAATGATTTTGTTTACGATTCCATTACCACTAAATGGTCAGTGCAGGGTTGCTAGGCCCATAATTTTTAAAGACTTGCGCAGACGATACAAGTATTATAGATTACTTAGAGACATCCTTAGAAACATTAGACCAACTAAGCATTAGAGGTACAGTAGATGATCCGTGGTATTTTTTTTAAAACTACTTCTTCCTTTCGCTTTAACTCCTTTGTTCCCAACAAAACTAAAAAGACATATCGCACAAATCCCTGGAAAACGCGGGAAGTTATTCACATAAAACGTCAAATCAAAAGGCACAAGACAGGTTCTAAAGAACATATGAATACTCTAAAAATTAAATTAAAAACGTCAATCAAACAAGCCAAAGAAGGATTCTTTCCAGTCACTCTCCACAAATTTATAAAAACTGCCCCCCCCCCCCCCTCAAAAAAAAAAAATTTTGGCGTTTCTTAAGAGGGAAAAGGGAAATGATCGAGCAGATTGTTGAAAACGATGTGGTTATTACTGACAGTGCAGAAATGGCAGATCGGTTTAACGTGTTTCTCCAATCAGTCTTTTCAGCCGACGAGTTACAAAATCTCAATGAGGTCTTTCGTTCTGATATTGAAACGAGCATGCCAGAAATAGAGATAAGCCAATCCGGAATATTTGATAAGCTATTGTCTCTAGATACAAAAAATCAACAGGCCCAAATAAAATACCGAATGAATTCTTAAAACGATATGCAGAGTAATGAAATAGGTTTACACTCGCTTAACGCAACAACAAAAAAATATAACAACACAGACGTTTCGCCACCTATCCGGGTGGCATCATCAGTATGAGCTGGCCCGGTGGTAGGTAGAGTCAAACCAGTTGACTCTAATCTAACAAGTCCCCGCGGGGACTTGTTACATTAGAGTCGACTGGTTAGAATCTACTGGATTAGAGTCGACTGGACACGTAACTAAAGGTGAAAAAACACGAAAAACCTCCGACCAGTCGTTATGTCATACTAGAATTCTTTTCGCCGCCAAACGCGTGTCGCTCGTGTGCGCAGCGCGTGCAATGGTCCCCACGCACTGACACCAGCCTTGACGTCGTTTTTTTACCTTTTTGAGAATTGCAAGGGTGCGCGTGCATAGCTTTGATAGGTGCCGAAGATGCGCGACAGCGGAGATTCCGAAAACTACTTTGTTGACGTCCCTCTCGGGGAAGGAGGGGTTCATCGGTACTTCAAAAATAATTTTCTGCAACCTCCGTGCACCAAACTGATAAAAAAAAAATAATCACGATGTTTGCGATCCTTGAGGCCAACTGAAGACGATTGAAGTGTTTTTACTCATATACCTCAATGTCCAGACTGGACGCACCTAAAGTCCCTCGGTATTTTCACTATATCCAGGGACGTTAGACGCACCGGATGACGCGAAAGGGAGACACAATGCTTGTTAGAGTGTTCGGTCGAGCAGCCAAGCCAGTCCAGTAGTACTGGACAGGGCCACTGATTTGTGGGCAGGGCTTAGAGCGAATTTTGACCTACACCTAAATTCAGTCTAACGACGTAAATATTGCGCGAATTTGTTTTTTCTTCAAAACGTTATTTAAAAAAAAATACGTGTCCCGTATATTTCATTAAAAAAAAAACCTTTTTTTCCTTGAAGTGTTCCTTTAAGCTGTCAGTTACATTACTTCGTTTCTTTAGCGCCGCAGGCCGACAATTCCGGTAACGTTTGAACGCCACCTTGCATACGTATGATTTCCTCAAACGTCACAACGATTTCTATTTATTTCGATGGCCTACACCATGAGATTCTTTATAATATGCAAGTCTGAACCTTGGCAGATCGTTTCGTGTAGTAACAAACAGGCGAATCGTTGCCGCGAGCGATATCCGTGTGTCACCGCTCCATGTAGTTACAAGAAACTATAAAGATGAACGGGAGACTCGCTTTTCGACGCGTCCCCCTCTGCGTATTTACCATTCGTCGTCGGCGGATAGGCCTTAATGGAAGCAGCTGCTTCGCGGGTGCAGTCAGATAGGCATCTTAATGGAGAGCCCGGTGTACAGTCGACCGAACGGGCCGCTAAAGAACGCCGTGCTTCAAGTTCTGTGTTTACTCCGTGTTCGCCAAACGGCCGGGAACGGGCGTGCACGTATTACGGCCACTCTTTTACAGAGCGATTCCTGGACGATATACAGATACCGTGTACTGAGCGCGGCGGGGGAGTGCATGAGAGTATTCGTTGACGACATCTCCTTTAGTCTGTGTTTGCGGCCAGTCCTTTTTCGTACCACGAGGGTTTACAGCATGGGGAAAAGTGGGCGCTTTGCGGTCGATCCCGGAGGTGCTGTACATTGGACGGCGAGAAATTGAGACATGGTCAAATCTTGAAAATTCTGATAGCGGTTGTCTCGTTTTCTTTCAGTTTTTTTTTTTTTTATTTTCGCAAACACCTTATTTTTTGTTACTTTGTTTTGAACTGGTATGCAAAGGTGTGTCGATCGGTGAAATGCTCTTCCGTCTCCTCCACAGAAAGACATGGCCATTGTTCGAGGTAACGAGGAAGCAAATGCTCCAGATTAAGGAAACTTTTTTTTTTTATGATGCCTCACTTTCTCGAGAGTTTCGTGGCCACTATACTGCCAACTATCGGAGGTTCACGGTACTACTCGGGGACTAACCCGAGAGATCAACGCTTTCTAGTGTCCCCGCTCCATTTGTCGCATATACGTACTGCCGAGACCGGTTGTAGCGGAGTCAACGGGAATCGGAAATCACTTTGCTATATCCGCTATTTCGTTATAACCGATTTCGGTTATAACGAAGTGCAGAGGGGAATGGGAAATCGTGATCGCTTCTCTGTAAACGCTATTTAGTTACAACCGACTTGGTTATAACTAAATTCCGCGTTTATTATAACGCGTTCCACGTTTATGTCTGAGTGCGACCGAAAACGTTACGACGGCTTGTGACTGCTTACGATAAGAGACCACACTGGCGCCATTTATTGGGTTAGAAGATTCTGCAAGTCATAGTTGTTCGTGGTGGACGATATATAAGCTAACTCTGAGCATGTGCTTATTTATTTACTTCATTTATTTATTTATTTATTTATTTACTCGATGAAAATAGCTAATTTTTGTATTAAGAAATGGCTTCGTTATTTCTAAACATTTGTATAAACTTAGCTCCAGGGGAACAGGTTCGAGCCAAACGAGCTCTTCCGGTATCTCTATTTAGACCACTTTTATTTTCAATTTTTTTAATACCCCATTAAAATATACAGAAGTGCATATGATATTAACCTGGTCTCTCTCCCAGGAGGGGAGCCATGCTTATACGTGGAGAATGCCCTAAGCTCGGAATCGTCAAAGGCTGATGGCGCGTTTGAAATTATGTTAATTAAAGTGTATCAAAAGAAATACTGGAGAACACTTTAAAATCCGAGCGTACAATTACTTTATTAGGAATAATGTCAATTACAACCAAGGTGGAAATCAGTAATAATATCTGGGGAAAAAACCGAAACAATAAAGTATCTTTGATTTAAATGATCCTAACATTTATAGTACTCCCCCCCCTCCTCCCCCCTTTTCACGGGCTTATTTTTACCGCACACCAGAGATTTAGTATCACTTCTACTAATGCACATGAGCTTTACAAACTCAAACAATTAGTCGTTAAGCAGACAGGATCTTGGGTAAACTCGCATCGAATCCCCCTATGCCTTCTTCTATTTGAAAGTGCATCGTATCCCGCGTGCGGTCTGTACAACGTATCGCTCTATCCCATGATGCACATCCGAGGCTCGGCAAGCAGTCGTATTGCTCCGGTAAAATGTGTCATCTACAAGAGGAACCGGTGTCACCATACTATAGCAGACCGATTCCAAGCCGTTCAAACATCGAGGGTTTAATTTTCTTTTCATTTTGCTCTTTAATTTAGAGCCACCCATAGAGTTATTACAATGAAAGCTAGAGGTCCAGGTGGCGCTAGTGTGCTGTTGCATTTTGAAGCAGACAGCAAACAGTCTAAATTTGACTTCCCGTAATGCATTCCTATGGGAAAACGCCAGATGCGTTTTCTCTTCGCTTACAATTATAAGAGCAAATTTTGATTAGTGTTGTGAAAGAATAAAAAGTTTTGAACGTTATACAATCGGATGTAGAAAAATATGTGTCAGAGCGTTTTTCTTTAGAATTCATGGCGTCGGACACTGTGCTAAAATATCCCAATACACGTTTATAATACTTGTTGACGTTGCAGATTGCTATTAGAGGGCACGTATTTACGAATATAGTCAATGATGTGCGTCAATACCAAAAGGATGCTAATATATGCCAAATCAAACAATCAAAACAGACATCAAGAACGAAGCATGGAGTTATGGAACGAAGAACACGTGCTGAATTAGTAACAAACCGTGCATTAGTAACAAACTACGTTTCCGTCATCTGAATGCTATTACAGCTTGCACAAACCCTACGCACTTTTTAATTGTTCTTTCAGAGCGCAGCTCTTAGGCGCCCGTTTGTGGGTTCAGTAGCGTTGGCGTCCCCGTCGGCGTAACCGCACGTTGCAATGTGGGACGTGTGACGTCACATGTGACGTCACGAGGGTTACCCTCGTATGGCTATCCCCCGTGAGGGTTACCCCCGTGAGGGTTGCACTTACAAGGGTAACTCTTAGGGGGGAAACCCCCACAGGGTTACCCTTGCGAGGGTAACCCCGTGAGAGTTATCCTTACGAGGGTAACCCTCACGGGGGTTAACCCTCGTCAGGGTAACCCTCATGGGAGTGAGGTTAACCCTCACAGGGGTTACCCTCACGAGTGCAACCCTCGTGAGGTTACCCTCGTGAGGGTAACCCCCGTGAGGGTCACGAGGGTAACGCCAAAGCGTTACCCTCGTGACGCCACGTGTGATGTCATTATGGGAAGCAGGTGACGTCACACGCATCTAACATTGTCAATATTCCCGCTAAATTTAGCGGGGAAGGAGGAGGCGCATACCCTTCCCTCCGTACCCTCCCCTCCCCCTCCTCCTCAAGAGCTTCGCTCCAATTCGGCGTTACAGAGGATTGTAAACGTCTTTCAGGTTTTTTGCTTGAATTGATATCTCGTATTGACATGTCATGCTGTACAACATAGACATGGGCCCCAATTTTTGCTAAATTAAACATCGCTCAGTAATAAAAAAGCATAAACTAAATAAATTACTTTTATAATGGGAATAAAGCTACATTGTACCCTTTACGAGGAAAGAAACAACGCTGATTTATTCCCTGGCGTAGAGAAAAATATCACGAACGTTTTCCCATGAGAATACACAGGAAGACTGGAAAAGTAGACTGTTTGCTGTCTGCTTCAATTTGCAACCGGAAGTCCCGTAGACACTAGAGCCAGCTGAGCCTCTAGGTTCGAAAAGCGCCAGAAAACAAGGACAACAGAAGGATCAGACGAAACGATGCGCTAAAATCGCATCGCAAAACCGCAAGAGCGCATCGTTTCGTCTATTCCTTCTGTTGACCTTGTTTTCTGGCGCTTTTCGAATCTAAGATGTGCCAACTTGCCCAACTCCAGATTCTTCTACAACGAGCCTCTAGCGTTCGTTGTATTAACCCTTTGGAGCCACCATCCGCTTGTCACCGAGACGCTGAACGAGCAAACCTGGCGAGGATGTATTCATGTAACACTTCCGGTGGTTACGACAAGGACATCGTAGTGTTCTGAAAATAAATACTTCTTGTGCGCCAAAATAATGCGTCGCCAGTAAAAAAAAAAAGTAACAGACAGTTGTTTAAAACAGAATAATAATTAAAAAAATAAACAGCGAGCTTTTTATGCACACCGACTTATTTTACAACAAGAAAATTTTAAAGGCCTCTGCTGAGTAAAGCACACGGAGTCCGGAATCCGGAGGCATCCGTACTCTGCATGTAATACTTAGCAGAACAGACAGCAGAAAAGACATGCTCCACAGCAGAGCAGGCTCTGCATGTCCCAGACATCCTACATCCAGACATCACAAAAAAGTGGTCCCTCAGGCAGTGTTCCAAAATTTCCTCGATCTTACTCCAGGGTAAGTGTTTTGTACTTTGCGTTCCAAATCCTACACGCGTCCAGCGCTGTTCAATGTGTGTTTTCAGGTGACACGACTCGCCGGAGTAAGTCGGATCCATTTGGGTACGATTTGGAACACGGTCTCAATTTCCACCTGATGACATCATAGAAGTGTCATGCTGTCGCCGGTCGCGATCCTGGTGGTGTTCCAGCAGCGGTGGTGGATGTGGCAGACGCCTGTTCTGCTGCAGGTCGCTCTCCAATGTAACGAACAGTCCACGGAAGCATCGGCAGTCAGAAGTTGAGACGCCGCGACGACACCGACAGTCGCGTTCGCTTGTGATTTTGCCAGTTCTTTTACAACCAACCGCCAGGATCGCGACATGCAACAGCATGACACTCCGGCTTCTGTGACGTCATTTGTTGCCACTTCGGGACCAGTTTTGATGTAAGGGCAGCATAGGACGCTTAACACACCAGTCGAAGACGCGCTCCAGGCACCATATATCCGAACGCCTAGAGGACATTTTGCCATGTGGAATTCCCGTACACCAAGGGTAATGAATTTAGATATTGCAATGTGTGACCCGGTTCGGGAAAACAGTTTGACGACCATTAAAACATGAAACAGTACTTTAGTACACAAAAGGCTTTGTTCACCCCCTCCCCCAGCACCTTTTCGCGCACACACACAAAAACACACACGCAACAGATATTTTTTAGCTACCCTAACTATATTTTCTGAATCTCCTGCGTTTACCCTTTCCGGTATGCTAGTTAGTATCGCGAAATTCACAATAGCTATTATAAAATTGGCAAATGAAAATGTTGCAAAATCCAACACTCCCATATACCTGCACTTTTCGGTGCCGTGATGTCAGGGGAAGGCAGGCTTGCCAACCTGGCAAGCAGTTTAAAAGATAGGCTATGCCAAGATAGTTGTTCTGTGCTGGTAAACGGGTACTGGAGCGAGCTTCCAAAGTATTCATTTGACACCATGAAACTGCTTGTAATCAGTTGGGAACAAAATCTACAGCCCAATGAGTGAACCCATGCCTTCCACTGGCGTCACTTTTTCGTTGTCGCCTGTAGAAACTTTCAGTTTGGAGAACACGGTGAGGACGAACATTGTAAATTCAATAACTTCGCAAAAAAAGTAATGTTTTGACCTAATATGTGGGAAAATCTTCAGCGATGTTCGTTGGTGCGTTTAGCGAATTTTCAGGCAAATCGGGGACCATGAAGAAGTCGCCGGAGCATTACACTGATGGGGTATTTATGCTCGCCAAGGTTTTTATTTGTACATGACATATGAAAGGCCAACTATCTAGAACACAATTTGCGGATCGAAATTCGTTTTCTTTCTACGCGAAAGCCGCCGATTGAGAAAGGGACAGTTTAAATCTCGCTCACTCTCTTCTCCTTGGTCACGTGCCGTGGCCTATGGTTTAGACACACACACCAAATATAATCAAAGCCTTGAGTCATCGACGGTACACACTAAATATTACAAATTACACAAAGATTCATTGGTGGATTCTTCGGGAATGCGTTAGCATGACTATTGGAAACGCCACACACGTCCCCCTTTGTGGAACGCTAACGCCGACCCCTTCACTTTTTTTCTTTTGGCATTCTCTTTGCTTCCTCTATTTCTGTTGCCTCTTTTCGGCCTCGTTTCGAGGTAAGTGTCAGCGTTTCCCAAAGGGGGACGTGTGTGTCGTTTCCTAAGGGTCATGCTACGGATTCCCCAAGAATCCACCAATGGATCTTCCTGTAATTTTTTTCACCCCTTTTTTGTACTCTGCCTGTCAGAGTATGGCGACGCCCTTTGATACGGTCATCCATACCACTCGTGGAAAGAACCACATCCGTAGCCCGCGTGGAAGGACCGTATCTATAGCACTCGTGGAGTGAACCGCATCCATCGTTTTAACTACACACACACAAATCACAGCCCACGCGCCGCTATATATATACAACGGAAATCTAGAGCGAAGAACACCCGGCGACAGCAGAGCGGCAACTGAGCACGCCCGCACCCGCATTCCTCCGCGCCACGGTGCAACACTTCCTGATAACAAAGCCGTCGTGCTGAATGAGATGGCGTCATTAGAGAAGGCCAACGCTGGGTACAGATTGGACATGACGATTGCGTCAACGTTCGGCTCAATCTTGACTCGAAGCCGAGCGCTGACGCAGCACTCGTTTCCGATTTGTGTCCAGCGTTGGTCTTCTCTGATTAAGCCATATTATTCAGCACTACGGCTTTGTTATCTAGGAAATGTTGCGCGGCGCCTCCTACTCTCTGGCTCCACGCCAGCGGTACGCGTGATTTTGCCTTAAACTAAAGGGTTCGTTTTGACAAAATCTCTGCGGTGTCTGTCAGTTTGTCAGCGCCGGGGGGAGAGGGAGAGGTTCACGCGTGCTCACGTCAGCGCTTCGAACCAATGGGAGCATCGCACGCGAGAACTGACAAACAAATGCCACCTCCAGCCTCCAGGTCTTCGTTTACTGGTTTTTAATTTGCACAGAACCCGAGCGCACTCATAGTAACTTGAAACTTTTCTTTTCACGAATATAGCTTTATCTTAAAAGTTATAGGCAAATCAAAATTACAAGAACAAGCAAAAAATAATCTCCTTCATGACGTCCTTGGTACTGGCTTGAGTGGCCGTGAATTAGAGGAGGGGTAGAGTGAGCTCACCGAGCGCTCACGGCTGCCGCACTCCGTGTCGACGGCTCGAGAGGGCGCCACTAAAGCATGTGCTGCATAGGCTGTATAAAGCGGGCGCCAGGGCAGCTCGCATTGCATTTGCTGCGCGACTAAACACTAATTCGGCATGACACTTCATTCGGCTCAAATAACAGCAAACACGGGGTAAAGATCACTTCAGAACAGGAGCCACTTCGCGCTGCCAAACCGCTAAACGGCCAAACCGCAAGCCAAACCTGCTCGCCGAAGGCCTTCGGAACGCTCGGAACCGGTCGGATCGTCAAGCCCATAGGACCGCAGCGCCGCCGCGTACATCCGGGACCTTTCTACACTCGCCGCTCGTCGACGCCTGATCCCACTACCCCTTTCTAGTATGCGCCGCCTTTTGCACCGCTTGGTGGCGGGTATGTCGACGGGTCATTTCTTGTTTCCGTACTTTATAAACTGCATTTGTTTGTTTTCTGATCTAAAATACTGAACTAAAACTACTTTCACAAATAATTGAAACGGTTCGCGCCACTTATATTTTGTATTTCGACTAAAAAAAAGCATTTAGCGGCTCTGACCAGTAGTAAGCCTAGGACCAAAGACGTCACATATCGCGCGCTTTCGGCACCGCGGGTCGCATCCCGTAGGTGGAGGAGGTTTCCGCGTCGTTCGGTGAAAATATGACGCACTGATATTTAGTTCCTCTCTCCGTGCCCGCTGGCTTGCCCGAAACCCAAGAGATATGGAAACCGCAAAAAAGGTAGACGCTTAAATATGATTGCAGGGCCCCTTTAAGATAGAAAAAATATGGTACCCATTTTTTTGTGGCTTCCAAAAACTGCAAAAACGTTTATTGAAAAAAAAAAAAAAGTTGTGCAGAGAACCGAAAACACTCTGTGCATTCTGTGCATCCTCTGCGTAAATCTCAACATGGCGTCGTATCGCGAGAGTCGCGGACTAGACGGCTGAACGAAGCGGACTAGGCGAAGGGGGCGGACGACGGGCGTGGGACCTCTACTTCAACACTGTTGTTCGCGGTACCGACGAATCTGTCTAGCTTCGAAAGAGAAATATTTTACGAATCTAAACAATTAGGCTTTATTGCATATGACACGCCCAACCACCAAGCTGATACGCACGAAGACGAAGCCGTCGCCCCTTCTCCTGGCTGAAGACATCGCTCGCCTTACGAACACGAATTGGTAAAGCCGGAATCACCTCATACATCATACAAAAGACAGTCTGCAAACACAAGTCACCGCAGTATCCATGGTTCGAACGCTGCGTGCCAATTTTCTTGTTGAACTCATTGCCGTGCAGTATTCGAAGCACGGATCTTTTGTATGATGTATTCACCGATGTTTGTTTGCAAACAAGCTCACTACCACCCCCTATCGGCGGACCCCTGCGCGCTTCCGGGTTTCCTCTTCTTTTCCATTTGTCTCGCCTCCTTTTGTTATTTGCACTACTTTGTGCAATGCACTAATGTTCTTACAAACGTACAGGCCGGCTTGCTAGAACTAAACTAGAACTAGGGTGCCTCAATGTCCTTCTGTTTAGGGTGATGCCATCGTTTGTAGTACCCGATGCCGACAGCACGCGCTCACAGGAAAAATACAAAGAAATCGCAGGAAACAAAATGTCGCCGTAGCACAGACAGCGCCAGGAGCGCGTGCAGGGACACTCTCTTTCACGCGCTTCAGAACAAAAAGTAAAAATAAGCGTTCGAAAATCTTCGAAGCTTCCAGGGGGTCGTTCTAAACCAGTCGCGCCAAGATCACCATGGTGCATCATCGTACTGGAAGCGTTCCTCGCCAATATAAGAGTCTTTGGCACTTTGTTTGCGATCAACTTATTAATCATGCCCATCTCCATGAATCTCTTACAATTATATGGTTCTCCTTGCGTATTTCAAGACAGTAAACTTATTTTTCAGTGCCTCCAAGCACCGACACAGCACCTGGGGGTGGTACGAAGGTGTACGCTTGTTTCGCTGGTGTGTGGTTAGCAAAATCTCGGTATACAAAAAACGACTCCATAAAGCTACCCGTCACCAGCGAATCTAGATTGGCTCACCAAGAACGGAGGGGTCAAGGAGAAATTGCTCATTTCACGGACCAAGATGGCGACAACACGGGGAGCTTGGCGTTACTTTCCCAGGATCCAGTGACTTTAGCTAGAACTAGGGTGCCTCAATGTCCTTCTGTTTAGGGTGATGCCATCGTTTGTAGTACCCGATGCCGACAGCACGCGCTCACAGGAAAAATACAAAGAAATCGCAGGAAACAAAATGTCGCCGTAGCACAGACAGCGCCAGGAGCGCGTGCAGGGACACTCTCTTTCACGCGCTTCAGAACAAAAAGTAAAAATAAGCGTTCGAAACAAAATGGCCAGATGTCATCACCCCAAGCAAAGCGCACATGAAGGCACCCTAGCTAGAACCAGCGTCTCAGCTGAGACTGGGTGAAAGAAAGCACTGCCAAAGCCAGCGCACAAGCTGAGCGGGACTCAAGCTGCCTCTCAAGACGCTCGCGCGCCTCAGCCTTTGCAGTGCTTCTCTGAAGGAAACTCTTCTTATCCGATCGCTGTGCATTCCTGAAGAATAAATAAATACACTACCGGAAGTCTACTGGGGCACCAAATACTGTGGCGCCCTCGTGATATCAACTCCCACCAAATGTGGTGAATAAGCAGTGCGACCTCGGCATAAGAGCTTGAAAAAGCGCGAAAACATCAAGCACCAAGTGCTTGACTTTTGCGTTTTTGCGCAAAGTAAAGGCTGGTTCACACATCTGCGTTGGTTGCGTTCACGAGCAACCGAAACGACCGTAACGACAAAATCACCGGTATAAGTGTTCGCCGTACACAGCATGACAAGCGATGCAAGGGGTAGCTTCACGAAGCGATCCACGAGTCACGGTTGTTGCGGTGTTTTGGTCGTTACGGTCGCTTTGGTTGCCTGCGAACGCAACCGTTGCAAATGTGTGAACCAGCCTTAAGACGTGCGCGTTTTCCGTCTGCTTCGCATGGTAAATAAAATGAAGGGGAAAAAGAAAAGAAAAATTGACCGCATCTCCACGTGGTGAATGATGTTGGTTGGGGCGAAGCTCTGGTGGTGCTTGTCTGCGTAGACGATGAGCCGCAGCATGCCGAGCCTTTCGTTCGTTTTCATCCATGTCAGAAAGAGAATGCGTGGTATGGAACGTGGTTATATACGCATTTGAGCATTTGACGGCAGCGCCCTCTCGTCTATAAACGTTGAGCCAATGCATGCAAAGTTTAACGCGATTATATACGCATTTGACCGCAGCGCCCTCTCCTGTATAGACGTTGAGCGGCTACATGCAACGTTTCATCCATGACAGAAACCCCAGGTCTTGAGTTACTACCACATCTCAGAGCCCCCTACTCGTCCTGTCACTGCGCAAACAGATTTCAACATTTTTTTTTCATCTTTGTTTCTTTTTTTTTTTTTGCCCTACACGAGCACGTGAGCTCACAGCTCGTAATTTTTTTATCATTTTTTTTCTTTTTTTTTGCCCTACACGAGCACGTGAGCATGTGCTCACGTGCTCGTGAGCACGTGATCTCACAAGCAGAAGCACGAGCACCCGACGCCGGGCTACGGCGGACGGACATACTGGCATGGCTAGCCCCTAAGGAGCTTCGCCCCTAAAAAAGAAAACGCGGTTGGGTGTAATCATGTGGCTTCATTACAGAAGGCACAGAGAGGCAGGCTGAAGTTTTGTCTCTCGCTACATGAGCGCCGTACGTAAACTTTAAAAAAACCTCGTGGAAGTAAAATCGCTTTCCTAAAACTATGTAATCACACCCGCCTTCCTCCCACCGCGCTGAACAGATCTGTAGATGAAGGAGACCAAGAAATGTAATACGTTTTGGGGAATAAAGAGTGTTGTTCCTGTCAAAGGTCTGCGTGAACGCGAGTATAATCATACTGCTGAGACGAGGCTAAGAGGTGCGGGTGAACCAGGAGCTGCCTGACGTGCACTTTCCTGATGGCGGTGGACGTCTTCGGCGTGAGTGGGACCGGGAAACGCCCCGTACATTTGCGAGACCACGTTGGCAGTACAGTTCTCCCAGCTGCGGGCGCCTTTCTTCGGGTCGTGGGGGAAGCGGTGTGTGCGCTCGGCGATAAAAGCCTCCAAGGAAAGGTCAGCGTCGACGGTGCGTTGTCAGCTGCCGGCTTCCCACGAAGTTCTCGGAGTTTGATCCGTGCAGCTCAAGGATGGTTCAACCCGTGCGCCGGAACAAGGCGTCTGCCATTCCATCGGCACGCTTCGCGACACAGTTAGCGCGAACACGGCATCCGGGCTCTTTCGCATTTGGTCAGGTACAGTTTGGTAAACTTGACAAACGACTAACGGCCCCCTGGAGCAAATCAGAGCGACGGAGGCGAAACACGTGACACTCCTAACGAAAGATACAGGGGCGAGTGCGCAACCCAAGTAGTTGAGGAAAAAAAAAAAAAAAAAACTCCCCGGATCTTTTTTTTTTTTTTTTCTACAGGTTTTTTTTTTTTTTTTAATTAGTGTATCGCTTAAAATACGTATAAAAGCGGCTTTTCTCTCCCTCCCGCCCGTGGCTTTCACAGCACTACGCGTAACTAGTGGGGTATGGTCACGTGTCTCCCTCCGACTCGCTGATTGGCTCACTGGAGACTTCGCCGTTTGCCATGTTAGATGGAAGGTCAGTGTCGACAGCGCGCTGTCAGCTGGAGGTTTCCCACGTATTTCCCTCCGGTAGCTCCACGCAGCTCAATTAGGTTTCAAATTGCCCACCGGAACGAGTCTTCCCATCTTCCATCAAAACGATACGCGACACAGTTATAACACAAACGCGACATGCGCGTTTTTTTTTTTCATTTTTGCTCAGGTAGAGTATTGACGAGATGTTACTAGCGAACTTGTACATAATTTAAATGGTCAACTCGAGTTACTTTTAGTTTAACTATTTTTTTCTAGTAATTTATTACCTTGCAATTCTATTTTTAGTTCGGTAATTAGTAGCTGTTTTCGAGTGACTGTGGTGAGAGAAAGATCTCTGAAAGAACAAAGCCTCCCGAGAACTCCCCAGAGAGGAACCGCTTTGGTTATGTGTCCAAAATACGGTGCGATGATGCTGGCGCTCGTTGGTTTGTAGGTGCGGCGTCGGTGGTGTGAATAGAAAAAGCCCAAAAGGGTAGTATGTTTGATGCCGGTGCCGACTCAAGATATAGGCTTGAGGCGGACGATGAAGATGGTGTCCCGCCGTCCCTTCCAGTCCAAAAGAAAGAACTCATCGCGCATTTTTATACTCGGGACAACTTTCTGCGGCTATGGAGCTAAAGTTAGAGAGCCGAAGCACGCCGTTTCACTGCGCAGCTGAATATAGTTCTACCAAAATAAGTTTCTGGGTGTAACTTAACTAATTAAAAATACATAGAAATTTGTTCTTTTTAGCTTCGATTTCGCAAGGTTAGTATAATATTAGACAAGATGTAAAAAACCTATAGCATTTTTTTTTGTTTTTTCGTGTTCAATTTCGTCACGGTTTTATTTCCCTGCAGCACAAAGATGGCGTCTTTATCGTGTGTGTCGTTAGGTATCATTGGCGTGGTGTATCGTCGGCAGAGTGCCGAACCGAAATTTTTTTCGGTTAGGTTCGGGTTCAGGTTTATGATTTTCGGTTCAGTTTCGGTTCAGTTCCGGGGTGCAAAAATAATGGTTCAAATCCTTCCAAACTGGTTTGAACCGCTGGATTGAGGATATATTTTCCGCGTTGTTCTGGCAATAGGCACAATTTACGCCGTGAAAATTTTATCTTTTCTAGCTTTGGTACAATCCACTTTATTTCTGAGGCACCAAAAATATGAAATTCTGTTATTTAATTTCGACACACCAAGAAACGAAGATCTACATGAACATAAAAAACGTCGTGTTTATGCGACACAACATCCCCTTGCTCACATTTATTTTACCAGAATCAAAATGTCGCGAAGTGTGGTAGGTCGCCTAATACACCCGTGATTGGTACAACTTTCTGTCGCAGTATAGAAAGTTAAATCGTGGTTATGCCCTTGACGTAAGGAATTAAATACAGTGCATAAAAGCATTAAATGGGCACCTCGTCACCATATATATAATAAACTATGCTTTACGAAATATGTTCCACAATATGTACATATGTGAAGACAACATAGCTGAGCTAAAAAGGAATAAATGCTTCAGCTCTTAGGCGCTCGTCCCCGTGTTTCGCGACGTCGGCGTGACCACGCGCGTTGCATTATAGCACGTCACAGACCTATACACCAATTCAATTCCCCGCTAGATTTAGCGAAGAAACTGAACTGGTGTGCAGGTCTGTGACGTATCATAATTCAACACTGCGCATTCAGTTTCCCCGCTAAATTTAGCGGTGAAACTGACGTCACATGACCTCCAACAATTCAGTTTCCCCGCTAAATTTAGCGGGGAAAATGACGAGGAGGGATGGAGGAGGGGAGGGAGGGGGAGGAGGGGAGGGGAAGGAGGAGGAGTGGAGGAAGAGGAGGGGGCATGAGGAGGAGGGGAGGGTACGGAGGATCCTCCCCTCCTCTTCCTTCTTCCCTCCTCCCCTCCCCTCCCCCTCCTCCTCCCCTCCTCGTCCTCATTGTCCTCCTCCTTCTCCTTTGTACTCTCCCCTTCTCTTGCATACCCTCTCGTCACGGTATATCGCAGCATAGCACTGACCTGTCGCTCGGTGTTTCGGTAGCACCAACTCGACCGGACCCAAAACCTGTGCCTCCTTCCCTTCAGAGCGCGGCGACGTCGCAAGATCAACGAGCAGGCCAGGATGATCACATTCAAGCTGATCACCAGGTCATCATGAACACCTACCTTGTAGGCATTGAGTGTGGTTTCGACGCTGATATATACGAGAGATGAGAGCCTAAATGGAAGAACCTAAGGAAGAGCAGACGACGAAAGCACGAGAAATCCGGCGGAGGTGCGCGCGCGATCTCGAAAACGCGAGAGCCAGCCACAAAACGGAGGCCAATGAGGCCCCTTCGCATTGGGACGCCTAAAGCCCTTCGATATGTTAGCGTTTGTCTTCCAAGTAGCGTAAAACGCGCCAGTGCACGATGCCCGTGCCTCGAGGGTCCATTGGAGGCAAATGGCGGCGCAGCACTAAAATGAGTGGCCGTTGGAAGCGAATGGCGGAGCACCCGCTCGCCGGCACGTGTCTTGCGCGTTTCCACAACAATGGTTGGCGGTAGTTGTAAAAAACGCCTTTATCAAGGTGCTTTTTAAGGGGTATTCACACGAGGGAGAAATCCCGGGGATTTCTCCCCGGCACGCACATCCCACGACGAAAACGTCAGGCTTTGCGATGTGCAAAAGCCTCGCGTTTTCATCTCGTGAGGCGCGCGTGCCGGGGAGAAATCCCCGGGCTTTCTCCCTCGTGTGAATACCCCTTTAGGGACGCGGGATGGCGGTGCCGCCCAGCGGCCCGCCGCTACCTTTATCACCACAAATGATCAAATGAAAAAAAATGAAACGTAGAAGATAGCTTTTTAGATGATCGATCTAAAAAAAAAAAAAAAAAAAAAAAAACATCCCTAGGTAAGACTTTATGTCGACCTGCAGCCCCAATGTCTGTCCAAGAGTCTCGAGCTGTTCTGCTTAAAGACGCTTTAAACAGGCGCCAGATTGAGCCACCATAGCCGACCTTCTCTCGTCTTACCGAGATGCTGACCCACTGACGCGGGCCTTGACGAGCCTCCACTGAGGCCTATGCTGGGGAGAGGGACAGAGTAGCGCCTAAAGTGGCAATAACCCGTCCTGCTATGGTCATGGTGAAGTGAAGCGAACGGATGTACACTGCCTAACTTCCACTCCATTTACAAATTACTTCCGAGTTCTAGTGAGAGGTTTGCTTATCAACAAACATTGGCGCACGAATATTAATTTTTCAGGGCCTCTGTAAGCTTCTCCGTGTGTGTCTCGTTATGACCGGGCAGTCTTTTATAGCAGTGGGAACCTGACACAGAACGCGAAGATGTGTCTCGAGCCGGAAATCAGCATTGGAGACTGATCTTCTTTGTGTTCCTAAGCTCTTCGTCCTTGGACTTCGTTCACCAGGTTCCTTTAAGGGACACTTACACCCCCTACGATGTTTCTTCAATTTTTTGCCAGGCAATTTATTTTGGTGTCAGAAGACTACCCAATCAATATTTTGCTACAGCGTCAAGCATATTTTTAATAAAGTAAAAAAAAAAAAGGCACTGCTCAAAATTGAAACCGAAACGTGACTGGGGAGGAAGAAGAAATAGAGAGGAGGAGAGAGTTGGCGGAAGTCACGTGGCTGTGTAACTTTTTTTCTTCAATCAACGTATTTGCGGTTTTTTAGAAGCCACAAAAAATGGGTATCCTATTTATTTTCTATTTTTAATATTGAGTGTGTGCCTTCTATGACCCTAGACTTTGATTTATTTGGTGGTTGTGTCTAAGCTATAGAAAACGGCACGTGACCAGGGAGAAGAGAGGCAATAACCCGTCCCCTTTCGCGGGTTATTGCCTCTTCCTTTCGTGCGGGAAAGTGTACATAGGTCAGACCGGACGATGCATCAATGATAGGCTCCGTGAACACAAAACCAACAGCACCAGAGCCAACTCAGGCCATCTAGGCATACACTGCCGTGATTGCGGGTGCGACGTTCAACTGCCATCCTGTACCATTTTAGGTAAGAACAGTAACCAATTAACTCAAGAAATTATCGAAGCAGAACATATCGCCAGGAATTCTAACAACTGTATTAGTAAACCTTCTTTACACCTGACAGAAAAAGAGAAAAATTTTTTAGGCATCTAGGAGATTTGCGCGCGTGATTTGGGAAAATTCGGTGTTGCTAGAGGTTGAAGAAGACAAAGTTATATAAAAAGAGTTGTCAGTCAGCGCGGTTTGTTTGAATTTTGCTTTATTTTTCGTGTGTAAGGAGTGAGTGTTGTTTGCTATAGTGCGCTGTGGAGTGTGTAATAATGTGCAATCAACTCGCCCAAGCTGCTACGTTAAGAATAGAGGGAGCGCGACTCAAACCAGTCAGTTCTCGATCGGCGGTTTTCGGGCGAAGAGAAAAGGAATTTCGAGCTGCAAATTGTGTTCTGGGCAGTTGGGCTCTCATATGTCATTTACAAATAAAAATCTTGGCAAGCACAAATACCCTGTCAGTTTCCTTTTAAGAAATACCGACTGCGACGGAAGTGGGGTGTCACAACATCGCGCTCCAGTGTGTGCGCGGACACTGCTGCCTTCCGGGGTACGTAAATTACCAATAGATTTGTTGCACCGGGACATGACTGCACGGAATCACAAGAAGATTTAACTTTAAGGCGTCGTCTATGTACACCTACTATCGAAATTAATTTGTGGAGTGACATTAGCTGCTCTTCAGTTTGCTAAACCCCGTCTTTATATCTACGTGCTGTTCAAAGTAATTATTTTTCTCTTTTTCTCTTTTTGCCGAAGGATGTTTTGAGAAAACACGCGCCCTTCAACAGCCGTCGCCAGAAGTCGAGGGTCCGAAGCAGGGAGGGGGGGTTTAAGAGCGGGACCTGGCAAAACCATCGGTCTTTACCATCCCTCCGCCCTACTTTCCGCTCTGGTCAAAGTGTACGTAAATTGACACCAGAGCATCGCGGGTGAAGAAACACGCGAGCGCATTCTTGTTCGTCACTTGGGTGTGTGCCTCCACAGACAACGAGACAGACTCCGGAAAAGAGAAACAGCGGTGGTGCGAAGGAGCTGTGGCTCCCTTCTCCAATTACGCGGGGAGACCGGACGAGAGGGAGGGGGAGAGTCGACAACGCAAGCCGCAACAGCTACAGGCTCGTAACCGAGGCTTCGGCGTCGGCACAGAAGAGGACGCGCATCACGCAGAAGAAATAGGGAGCCTACAAAGTCCAAGAAGAAAGAGGAAAAGAATAACTACAATGAAAACGTTGGGAGGGGAGCAAGGCAGTTAACGAAATGCGAAGGACAGACCACCCGAGCAGTCTATATGGTCTCCTCTTTTTGCAACTCTGGGGTATCCTGAACTTGTTGTTTCTCTGGGGACATAAATAACTCCCGAGGCCGAAGAAAACAGCGAAGGTTGCCTTCTGGGGTGAACGAAAGGGCACGCCGCGGACCGTCTGGAGGACGTTAGGTACACTAACAGGGACCAGCGGGCGCAGATTCATTTACGAGGAGCGCGGTTAGTGAAGGAACTTTCAAACGAAACGAAAAACGCGTTAAGATAAAACGAAAGAGAGATAACCAATAACCAGGGAGAGGAGCTGGGTCAAGTCCCCAAACAGGTACATCTGTTGTTTTTTTTCTGCGAGACGTCGATATGCTATTAGAATTGGCTATTCTAGTTCAAAGCTCTAGAAGAGCAATATAGACTTTGAAGTATGACTGCAAAGCAGGGGTATTTAACGGGCATCGTGCACCCATGTTTACACGGCGACACTACGATACCGCGTGAACTACGTTAAAGAGAGCAGTGAAGCTCCTAGACTTCGACTTCGTTAATTGAACTTCTACAAACAAAAATATTCGTAAAATTGGTACTGTTAAAAAAAAAAAAAAAAAAAAAAATAGCGCAATATTTAAAGTTTGGCGATACCAAAGTATGTTTGAAATAGTTTTAAATACAGTCATGTCTCGTTAATATGGACCCCGTTAATATGGATACCCCGCTATATGGACACCAGTTTCGGGGACAAACTGGGAAAATACATGCCTTTTTGTCTCGTTAATATGGACAACTCGCATTTTGGACGATTTTTTGGGGAACGGAGGCGTTCATATTAACGAGACATCACGTAGTTAGCAATTCTTTCAGCTCGGAAACTTTTGTTTTTGAAAGGTGTAGCCGAGGAAATTTTTCTTATAAAATAATTCGTTACGTTTTAACAGTCCACTCATCACTGAAGTAACAATTCACTTACAAACATAATCTTTCAAAAAACGCGTAAAAAATAAAAAAAAACTTAGGGAAGTTTTTTATAAATTATAACACTTGTCACGACACGTGGTTAGCACCGCACCCCAGAACTAACTATGGTAATTAGATGTTTAGATGTACTGCACCCCGTTTTTTAAATCCTTTAACTAAATTGAATATAAATATCTTAAGCAAAGCCAGGAAAAATGGGCGTCCAGTATTTGTAAGGGAGCAAGCATTCTACTGATAAAACTGCTGACTGGGCGAGTGGGTAGTTCATGTCGAATAACGTAACAGCGCACAACAAGAGAAACACTCGCAAACTCACACACACCAAAAAATGCACACTCACCCAGCGCTGAGTACCCATAGGATCGTGCTTGGCAGATGCAGATAGCCAACCAAGTGACCAGTCAGCAGTTTTATCAGCTTATATTTCTAATACATCGGGCCCGTTTAATCTGCACTCGGTGGCCCCTATCCAGCTGGTCACTTGGTTGGCTATCTGCATCTGCCAAGCACGATCCTATGGGTACTCAGCGCTGAGTGAGTGTGCATTTTTTGGTGTGTGTGAGTTTGCGAGTGTTTCTCTTGTTGTGCGCTGTTACGTTATTCAAGCATTCTACGATTTGCAAATAGCCGAAATTTATATTGATTGATTGTTTTTGTTTTTAGTTTACTCCTTCGTACTACTTTGTACTTGTGTGTATGTGTGTGTGTCTTTTAATATTATTTTGAATATTGTGTATATGCACGCTCTTTCTCTGCCGCTGTAGGAGAGCCAGAAACTTATCAAGCAACACCCCAGTTGCTTTTTACTCTGCCTCTCCTGGGAAAAGTGAAAATTTTTCTTTGATTCAGCGCAAGGGGTGTGAACGAAACTTCGGGTGAAAGCAGCTGAGAAAAATAAAATATAGCTCATCACAATGTTTTTATTGAAAAAAAATCTACGTATGTTCACGAACATTACGACAAAGTGGCATTCCAAAGTGTTGAGACTTGGTAAGGCCGTGATTTTTTTTCCCGTTCACTCAATGTCGTGCTTACACTTGTAGGATACCTACTACCTGATTCATGAGCAGCGTCATCGTTGATGACATACTCTATTAATATTCCCGGTTTCGTTGCCTTGGGCATAAAAGACCCACACCACAATGTGTGTATATATATATATATATATATATATTTTTTTTTTTTTTTTTTTTGCGCTAAGGACGATGTAATGTGAGCCAGCATATTCCTTCACTTTCGAATCATGTGAACTGCACGAGGCTCTTTTTTGACCGCTGAGGTGACCATGAATCAAGATCTCGTGGAACGCCTAAAGCCGGTGTAACACTGCTTATACATCATACAAAGGACAGTCTGCAAACACGAGTCACCGCGATATCCGTGGTTCGAATGTCGCCTACCATGTTTTTTTTTTTTTTTTTTTTCTTGAATTCATTGAACTTGAAGCACGGATCTCGCGGTGACTCGCGTTCGAATCTGTGCGCAGATTGTCGTTGGCATGATATATATATATAAGCAGTGTGATCCCCGGCTTTACGCTTGGGCCCCGCTTCCTTTTATGCGTCAAAACAGCGGCTCCTAGAGACTGGACTCCGCGGCGAACAAGCGACGAGCGTTCGCCGCGGGCATTCGCTCCGCGTACGCTCGTCAGCAGCAGTGCACCTGTTGCGGCGCGCGAAGAACGAACGTGCCACCGAACAAAGTTTGCCGCTCGTTCGTCGCATATTTGCTGCCCAGAGTCCATCCACCCAAATGTCTAAGCACGGGGTGGGAACTCTTGGAAAGCTTGGAAACCATACGTGCTTTTGTCGCGTTGAACGGGCGACCTTGTTCGTCCGTAACTCGTTGCAAGTAATATACCGTTTCCAAAAGTGAGCAACATCTATACCTGTTTTCACCCCCCCCCCCCCCAAAAAAAAAAAAAAAAAAGTTTGGTGCATTGTTCATACCTGGCGCAAGGTAGAGGTATACGAAGTTTGGTTGTCGGAGGAAAAAGCGATGATTTTGGTGTTTGGAACGCGTACGTCTTGATAGGATAACATTTATGTAATCTAAAATTCACCTACATATGTCTTAATTTTTCACATTAATGGGAAAACTACGGTTCTCGAGGTGAAAACGGGTATAGTAGTTGTTCCGCCAATTATTTGAGTCTGCCATTGTTGTGGCTGAGCCTGTATTTCACACGAGTATTGCGTCAGCGTTCGGCTTTGACTCGGAACGAATCCCACGCTTCATGCCCCAGAAATGGCGATCGCCAGTGTTGCTTGATGAATTTGTGAATATGGTCTGTTGATTACTTGTAATCAGTTAGACCTTATTTTATATATGTTGCGCTTTAATTACAAAAGCTGGTGAGTTTTTTGTGTTTTTCTTTGTCTTAACATAATCTGGGTGTAGAAAAGAGTGACTACAAATGGTTTGATCTACACAGAATATTACACACACACACACACACACACACACACACACACACACACACACACACACATATATATATATATACTTTCGCTACATCTTCACAAAAATACTGCATGGAATAAGGCAGTTATTTCGACCTGACACAGGCTTTTGGATAGTCGCCCCAAAAAGAGGGTATCTTCTAACTTTATTTTGTGCCATTTGTCATTGATTAGAACGAGACCCGAAAACGACTAAATAAGTAAAAAAAGAAAGAAAGTTCAGCTCGCTCGCCGGTATCTGAGGAAAGGCGAGTAGTTACCGGCAGGAAACAACTACGAGAATACCAGGAAAGGATTCTGAAAAAAACCTTCCAGATTTTTTCCCACGGCGAGCGTAAAACGCGCCGCCGAAGAGAAGCGATTAATAAGTGAGCAGCGGGGATATTCGTCTCGACACACCTCAAACACCAAACACATGTCTCCCCCCCTTATCCCTTCTTCAAAAGGAGGAAAGGAAAGCCCCTTTCATCCAAAAGCAATTTCCGCAAGAACTGCCCGGAGCCGTCGCCGTGTCGGTAGCGTCTTCCCTCGACCGCAGGAAACAGCACGTCCCGTGGCGACACAAAAGCGTTTACTGCGCGCCATCCCACCCAGGTCGCCCTGCCGTGCTCGCCCTACCTACCGAGAAAATGCCGAGACTGCGATTGTTTCCCAAGGTCAGTCATAGGCGCCGAAAAAGCCAGCGGCAATGGCCGGAACGAAACACCGCGGCCGACAAAAAGGAAAAATATGAAACGAGTCTAGAGAGGCGGGTCTTTTTGACGCGTGTCCCCAGGGTCCTCGTTCGGGAGCGCGGCGGGTAAAGCTCCCGTCAACTCTCGCGAGAGGAGGTGCCCGGCGAGAGTCGGCCGACGGCGGCGACCAATCGACGAGCGAGCTGCCGAGGGACTCGGTCTGTCACTGGTCGACGTGACGTCACGAGGGAGAAAGAGGGAGAGGGGGGTGGGAAGTAGGGAAGAGCGGCTCCGGGGTTTGAGCCTTTTGTGCGCTCCACGGGGAGACTTCGATCCTGCGGTTTCTGAGCCCTCCACCACCACGAGGTTCGTTGGCGCTCGTTCAGCTGCGAGTTTGTGACGAGGCCGCGTGAAGTTTAGATTTTTATTTTTGTAATTTTTACTCGGTCGTTTACGCGGACGTCTGCGACCGGTCGGTGCTGGGGCCGATTGAGTTCGTTCGCCATTTGCTCGCCGTTTCGACCCGTCGGCGGACACGGCGGAGGTGTCTTTTATTGTTTGTTCGTTTCGCTGTTTGTCATCGAAGTGGATGCTGTGATTTCGACGCGCGGATAGGTGAAGAAAAGGTGAGTTTTGCTCTCAACTTTCCATACATTTAGTTTTAAAGCTGAGGAGTAATTGCTCCTGAATTAGGTAAGATACAATTATGCTGTTATTCGAAAACAAACTTTATTGCGAGCCTTCGCACGAGCTATTTTAAAATACAACTGAATTAACGCTTAAAAAACTATTGTTCACAAAAAAATAAAATCAGTTTTGCACACGATAACAGATACGGTCTCTCGACACCTATTTTATTATGAATATCTTAAAATCGCAGACAAGAGCGAGTGTTTTAATATGAAAAATATGTATCACAATTAAAAAAAAATAGCGGAGAAGAAACATAGTATAATTTTAAGCATTCTCTAACGTATTTATATATATATATATATATATATATATATATATATATATATATAAACTTTTTGTAGCCCTTCTTTGCAGGCATTTTTAAGGCCCTCGTGCTGAGTGCATTTGTGGGATCGACAAATCAGCTCGCGATGTCGACTCTGCGCAAGCCCCTATTTTGCCCACTCTGCGCGATACTCCGTTACTCGTATTATGTAACATATATTTTGATATATAAAATGGGCTCGTCAATTTAATAGAACAGATAACACGCCTTAAAAGAAATCAAATTGCACCGATCGGCGTGACGTATGTTTTCTGTTCGCGGTTTATTTGGTGTTTGCGCGTCAACATGTTGATAATCTTATCAAAATATGTTGAGCTATACATACTGTTGTTTTAATTTATGATAAGAATATTCAATAAAATAGTGACAATTAAGTACCTAGATATGACATATCTTGAAAACAAAAAAGAATACAAATGAAAAGAAACAGACGAGGTATACATTACTTATTCTTATACTTATTCTCTGATACTTCTTACACTCTTCCTCATATTATCGCTCCAGTCTTCCATCATCCGAATTGACCCGTACGACAGTGCGGGTAAATGCGGCAGTGCGCCTTTTCATCGACTGAGCAATTAATTATTATATTTGAGTTTTTTGGAACTTTTGCGTAGAAAAGAATGATTAATGAATCGTGGATAACCATGTTATAGACATCAGGCACCGACGTAGAAATGTAAATGAAAGTAACGATGTTTACCGGCCACTTTATCTGAAATCACCCGCGCTCTCATTACAACGTATACCCATTACCCACTCGCAGTTTACGCAGCCTCGCATCTTTGTTATTTCGTCGGGTCCTATTTGGACGCGCGATATTGTGTTGCTGAGCAGTTTTAATCCAGTAGTATGTTGTCCAATCCTATTTTGCTGCATCCTTCTTTTTGGTGTGTGTGTGTGTGTGCTACGTTGTTGTAATAGTGCGAAGTAAGGCCCGTTCACACAGTTCCGTTCGGAGCGACCACTATGCTTTACGAACGAATGCAATCGCTGCGACTGCAACAACTGTGCGTGACGTGTACACACGCATGCAACCATACGAATCAACAGCCAATGAGAAACGAGCTTCAGCTCTCGCTCCTAGCCAATAGTAAGCAACCCAGCTACTCTTACAAACATGGCGGATGGTTTCCTGCCCGACGCGAGGTCCCCACCGGAGCAGCTGGAGGTTTCGGCTACGGCGTACAGTCACAAAGATCTGCTGTGCGCCTATAATAGCTGTGTAAAGGCTGGTTCAGACATCTGAAACGAACCCGTTATCCACTACTGCGTCCGTTGTGACCAGAGCGACCGGTACGACCGGTCTGCGGCGCGCGTACACTCCTGCAATCACTACCACAAGCGCAGCGGGTCGGCAGCACGGCGACCGCCTCTCCGCCGCTGTCAGCTGTTTCAGCACTTCCTCTCAAAAGAAGGGGGCGCGCTGCCACCCACTTGCGTAACAGAAAACTGACAGACCGTCTTCTATGATCATAAACTTTTTTTTTTTTTTTCCAGAATACGCTTGCAGGGTAGTGCATTAAAAAAAGGAAAAGATGCAGTACGCCGTCTTGCACAATCACGACTTTGCCAACAGTAAAAATCTCGCCACACGCCTTTTCTACGATCATAAACGACGATTTAATTTTATCAGCTATATAGCAACGTAGAAATATAATTTCGTGATCAGATAGTCGTTGCGAGCGTTCAGGATTGCTAACACTAATCACCTTTCTCGGGTGATGAAAACGCGTGAAAAGTCACGTCCTTTATACGGTATGCATCAGTAATACCTTGAACTTGAGCACACGCATGGAATGCGCCAAAAAAACAATCCGGGCGATGATCGAGGACACAAATGCTAGGAAAGCACCACTGGAGTCGAAGTAAACAAACACGACGGCATGGGCATTTCTGCTGTCTTGAGAGTGCCGCCACAAGATCGCCGCACGAGTAGGTATATCTTCCCTTCTAGTACGTGCTAAGTTATCATAACGACACACGACGAAAATTCCCAGTCAATGATAGCGCATTTACGGGGAACGATGAGCTTGCACCACGCCGTCCACGTTGACGATCACCACCGACGCCATGTTAGCAGATAGAAGGAGCCCGGCACAACCGGCATGCAACGCGAGCGACCGAGCTCTCCTCGACCTGTGATTGGTCTGTCGCTCCCGTCGTTCCCGAACTTAACGAAAAAGTTCAGCCCGGCCCAACTCCTTGCCTTGCGAACGAACACGAACGAAACGACCGTTTGGCGCTTCGTTGCTACGGCAACTCGTTTTTCCAACCGGTTGCATTCGTTCGTAAGCGTAGTGGTCGCTCCGAACGCAACTGTGTGAACGGGCCTGTAAACTTACGCGAAACCTGTTAGCTGAAAGGACAAAGAACAGGGCGCAGGCGTAGACTCGGTTAGCTTCTTAAACAGCAGTTCATAACATAGTGGTCGCAGAATGCCAACGAACCTCGATTAAAAAATGGCTGCGCACTCGCCTGGTATCATCACCTGAAGCGAGCGAAGTATTCCAATATTTATTTGAATTCTTGACGTCTGTTCGCAGATCATACAATTGCTAAAATATTCGAATTGTACGTAAGGAAAACAAATTAAAAACTTTTGCGTCGTTTTTGTCTTAATGGGTCTTTGCGAAAAAATCACACAAGGCAGCAAGCTCCTTGCATCCGCAGAAAATGTCACGTGACTTCGCAGAAAGAAAAAGAAGCAGTCGCTGGCCTGCCCTCGCCCTCTAGCCCGCGTTTTCTCCGTCGCCTACGACGTCCGGTGTTGTACGTATACTACGTGGGAAAGTTGGCGAATATAAGTATCTCTTTACAAAGCTATAGACAGGTGCAAGCTCTAAATATGTCAGCAGAAAGAGTTTCAGCTCAAGAAGTTATACTTGTCAGAGTAGGCAATAAACAAATTTCTCGACATAGATTTGTTTTTAGAGTATCAGTTTTCCATCAGTTAAAATTACTGCGCGAATTAAAAATTAATGTATAGAGTGGCGATTTCCAAATAATTTCCGCATCGACACTTTTCTAGTCACTGATACAGTGAGGCCGGCATGTGGTGTCTTTGGAACGTCCGGGCTCCGGCAAGCGTTCCATGCCTTCCGCCGTGCTCTGGCAGCGCAGTCTCGAGGGCAGACTTAAGAAGTAATCCGTTACAAGTAACGGATTACTTGTAATCCATTACTTTTTTAGGTAATTTTGTAATTGTCACGTTACTTTTTAGCGCCAGTAATTTGTAATGTAATTTCGTTACAAAATATTGGTAACGGATTGCTTTAATTACTCGTTACTTTTTGAAAATGTGAACATAATACAGAACTTGAGCAATATGAGCAGGAAATTCAGCAGCACAAAGATAGAGCAAGTACAACAAAATAGAAAACATCGTGAAGAGGAGAATGACCAAAATGAAAACAGGATTTTTTATGACCGGTCACTAGAACCACTAGAAAAACTTTGAGGGCATATACACATATGCGGGGAAAAAAGATGAAGACGACAACGCCGAGTAGACTCTGCCTCTTTGCATCGGCTTCCAATTGTACTTTATTTCTCCTGGGCAGGAAAAATCTCTTCGCATTTATTTGTGTTTGACTTTTACATTGTTTCACCCTTTCCAACCCTTTCGACGTCTCTCACCTGCACAAAGCTAAAGACACGAGTCTGCCGCTTTCAGACGTTGCGCTCACGCTCGAAAGGCCGGTTTGAGAAAGGAGCTTCCGTAGGTTAGTTCCTTACCTGCGAATGGATCCCAGCTTAGGTAGACGCTGCTACTGAGCATGCGCACCGCTAGCTTTGTCTGCACACTTCCAGGGATCATTTCTGGAGGCCGCAAGTTAGCGGAATGGCGGGTATGGTTGCTGCTTTCGTTATATCTACGATCAATACATCAGCCATATTCAGGGATGGACAAAATACTTCGCAAAATGTATTTAGATGCAAACACAAAAAATACCACTACAAAAATGTATTTAATTACAAATTCAATTACACTTTTAAGAAAAGTGTTTAAATACAAATACAACTGGCGTATTTGATCATCTTCAAATACTTTTTCAAATACGTTTTGTTCTTAACGAATGACATCTTCAACTTAAATTTAAGTCAGGAAAAAAGACCATGCCAAAATGAAGAGTGGAGTTTATATATACTAAGAATCAACACTCAGAAAAACAATTTGCAGCTTTTAACATAAAATGTGTTTGTCATAGCTTCAAGGCAGATACAACGTAAGGAAAACCAATATATTCAGTGTAAGATTAATTGAAAAGACTAAGTTGATGCATAAAAGCCTTTTCAAACAACATGTCGCTAATTCGACGTGTCTGAAAAATTAAATCGCACAACCAAAAAAGCAATAACAGTATTCCTCGCATTAATTCCTAGTTCTGCTCCTCCTTTATTTTTCACTGTTAATTCTGCGCAGAGTGCTGCACGTTTCGTGCGCTTTGCATATGATTTGACTCCCTTCGCGAAGAATAGCCACCATCACATTTGATTGCGAAGAGCAGCTCCCAAGAGTGTATTTGGGGCTGTATTGAAATCGATGCATTCTAACTACTCAATGTTAAGTTGTCAATGCAGTTGACAAATTTATTCACCAATACGTAATTAAATACGAAACACAAAATACAAAAAAATTTAAATACCATTTTTAAATACTTGTTTTTTTAAACACTCCTCTCCAGTGATCGCTCTGCTAAAATGGAAAGAGTGGAGGGCTTTCCGGGAGAAGCTGGTCCTGCTATTCTTAGCCTGCAACAGACTATAGCAATGCCGGGCTAGAGTTGAAATGGCGCGCTTTTTTCACATGGGTGCGCAGTTCCACCTCCTCATCGCAGCTCGGTGGGGTCGCTGCGACCTTACCTCTCCTACAGCCCTTGAACTCCATCTAATGACGCGCGCAAATCTTATCGTTGACGACTCTTTGCTTCCGGGTCGAATTGAAGGAATTTCTAGACCGATAAGATCTACAGTCCTCGAGACCGCTTGGCTGCAGTAAAGTGAACTAGAAACGACTAGTACACTCAAGCTGCAGAGACTCATACAGAGGACCTCTTCGTTTTCTGAGAAAACAATTTTCCATAAACAAGCGTTTTTTTTTTTTTCGAACTTGTAAACCAGAAGTATTTTAATCATCACACATTAATTATTTTATATGAGTACATTGGCACGCAGTTTCAATCACGGCTGTCGGATCAATTGCTCAGGGGAACTCAGGCAGTATACTGGCGTCGCCCTTTCCCGCGCTAGAAACAAGTAATCTCATTACTTTTAAGCGAAAGCAGAGGCCGAGGGGAATTCCGTTTATCCACGTGCCCTGCGTTAAAGTAGGCACGCGGTCAGTTCTCATAGACAGTACAGTCCTTAATCAAATGCCCGATCGGACAAAAAACACTCGAAGTTACAGCTGATTATGCTATATTTACCGATCTAAAAAAAAGGAAACAAATAACCAAAGACACGTGAGGCGTGCTTAAGCCATTTGTTAAATAAACGCTACCACGCTTATGAAAATGAATTCCTAAAAAATATAATCAAAACCTGCGGACGCTCGGCAAAAAGTGATAAAAAGAAAAAAAAAAGCAACGCAATTTTTCCGTTGCACGCGAATCCCCTCTTTTGGTTTAGTGGTAAGTGCCATTAACTCTCGAAAAGAACAAAAAAAAAAAAAAACAGCCTAATATCCTGTCTTTCTTGTGTGATTCTGCTGAACAAGGGCATGTGCGTCGGAATTCCGTTTTATAGTTAACAGTATGGTGATTTACAGCGAGCAAAAATGAACTGAAAATGCGAATGAGACGTCCGCAGGTAAATACAGCATTCGTTATGCTTCACTCAGATTTTAACCTAGATTACTTGATACGATAATTTTATATTCTAAAAAAAGATGATAGTTTGCTGAAAAAAAAAAACATTTTAACAGCACATTTGTTATAACCCTAGTTGAAGGCCTGTTGTAGAAACTACCGTATTTTATTTACAAAATAGAAAAACATTAACGTTAACGTTTCTTTTTCTTCTTTTTGTGACCCGCGTTCGTAGTGTGTTTGGTTCATGACGTACTCTGCGGAACTTATTTTTCAACTGTCGTGGAACGCGTAGGCCACCAATACTGAAAATGGACCGCAAAACAATATATATATATATATATATATATATATATCGCGTGTTGTTATGTAAAGTGTTAAGGGGACCGCAAGCAGACGCGACATGCAGGGACAGAAGTTCGCAAGATACTTCATACTGAACTCGAGACCAATATAACACGCCAAGTTGTCTAATGCCTTGCCCTAAGCGCGATGTGGTGATACGCTTATTGTGCGTGTTGCTGCGTCAGCATACAGACCTGACACGGCGTACAACCAATACGACAAATTTGAGAGGTATGCGGAGAGCGAGTCGTCTGCTTCTAGCGCAGGAGTTGCAGGGACGTCAGAACGACACCGAGCTCTGATTGGCTTTGACTGAAAGTGATAAAGCGGAGCGCAAGTTCGTCTGCTTCTTTTGCCGGGGTTGTGTTGACGTCAGAACCCCGAGCTCTGATTGTCTCCGATTGGAAGGATAGTGGGTAGACCTCAAAGCAAGCTGCCTTGAGGTCCACCCACTATCCTTCAATCAGAGCCAATCAGGGCTCGGCGTCATTTTGACGTCAGCACAACCCCGGCAAAAGAAGCAGACAAACTTGAGCTCCGCATAGCAAGTTTTAAGTACATCGTCCCGAATAACTCCGATAACGATGCCCGATACTCCGCCGACGAGTTTCAGCATGCATAGTATCGTTATGAGGTATCGTTACGTAGGTATCGGAACGATCTGCTAAAACTCTCTAGCAGTCTACTTGACGGATGAGATTGAAGTTACGCAACCCGAGATCAATCTGGTTTTGATCACAGCTGGCGTCAGACACCATTTGTGACGACCCTCTGCTGGTGATGCATAAGCTTAAAATGCTTTGATTTGAGGGCGGTCTTAATATGAGGGTTCTTTTTGGTGTTTGTGGCGCAGTGGCATGGAAAGGGCCGAGCGCGTCCCCTGGCCGGACTCGCCCTCGAGGACCCCGTCACGTCGTCGTTCCGAGTCTCCCGGAGTCATTGACTCGAGCAAGCTGTTGTTGCCCGTCCGCTGCACCTCAAAGTTCTCCATCGACAGCCTCCTATCTTCGCATCATGACGTGGACGATACACGGATCTCTAGCGCGCACAGGTGAATAAACAATACCTTATTTTTTTTTTTTTTCAGCATCAGAAAACACTTATACTCGCAGAAAACTTTCAGTGGCAATGCCGTCAATCAAAGGTGTGCGGAGAGCAAGTTCGTCTGCTTCTTTTGCAGGGTTTCTGGTGTGCCAGAACGCCGATCTCTGATTGGCTCTGATTAAAGGATAACGGGTGGACCTCGAAGCAAGCTGCCTTGAGGTCTACCCACTATCCTTCCGTCAGAGCCAATCAGAGCTCGGCGTTTTGACGTCACGACTCACCACAACCCCCGCAAAGAAGCAGACGAACTTGCGCTTCGCATAGAAAGTATTCACTGGCGGTTATAGCTGTGTGCTCGATTACTAAGCACGTGCTACGGCGAGCTTCCACAGTTCATTATGAACGTGCAGTCCACACCCATCCATATTGTCGGTATCAGCAGCCTGTTATGTGAGCTCGTTCTGAGCATGCGTTTTAAACGGCGCCCTCAATATGACCTCTAGTGAATATCCTATATACGAGAGGAGTGCTTGCTTTGAGCGCCGATTATAACTGAGCACGTGCACCCTTCCTCTCTTCAAAAGGACACCGGAAGGTGTGTCGGAGTTATGAAGGGAATCGGACAGGGGTTCAAAAAGAGGAACTTTGAACTATAGTTACAGTGGAAGTGAATTCTGCAATACCGTGTGGGGTAGGGGGTGGTAGTAGTGATAGTGGTTGGTGGTAGTGGTGGTGTATTTTATGCGTATATGTAGGAAGAGGCGAGGATGATTGGGAGCCTTCCGGAAAGGGGTAGGGGCGAGGGGCCCAATGCCGGAAACGTTTGACGCAGCTAACAGGAGCAAGCGAGCGCCGGCTGCGTTACAATTTATTCTGTCTCTCTCTCTCTCTCTCTCTCTCTCACACATTTTCTCTTTCTTTCTGCTTTACACATTGTTTTCATACAGGAGAAATACATAAAAGGGGTCAAAATAGAAGCCCACCCTGCCCAAGAAAAATGAAAAGAAAAAGCGCTGAATGCGTGTTCGCGTTAACAGTGTCCCGCAGTGTGCAACATCAGTTCGCCAGAAATAGTTTGAAATGTAAAGTTCTCCGGGATGTAATACAAGGCCAGAATAAAAATATAAGAAAATATTTCGTTCTTTCGCGGTTGCATTTCATCTGTTGACCTTATTGTTTATACTCAAACTCAGAAGTTGTTTGCAGCCAAGGCAAAGTCGGAACAGCGTAGCTCTCAAAACGAATTGTTTCTACCAAGACTCACGTAAAGAATCGTTTTCTAAAAGCAAGCCCTCCCACCCGTGTTTGCTCCCACAATACTGCATCGAAGCACCTACTTTATTGTGCGCTCTCAATGGTGTTTATGAGTGTATGAATGAATAAAATTTATTCATACTCCGTCACTGTAAAAGAGCGTGCGCGTCGCTTCCGTTCAGCCGACAATCAAAACGTTCGGAACACGTCGAAGCCGCGCTTTCAGTTTCCAACCGGTCAACAATTCACTCGGCTCTCGTCTCAAGGTTAGTGCCGCGGTGTCGTGTCGGCTAATTTTGATTCATCTACCCGCGCGTGCGGCCTGTTCCTCGCCCCAAGTTCGGCGTCGCGGTGTCTGGAGACCCTGATTGCTCAGGTGCTTAGAGCTGCCGCGTCTCCTCTCTCTTCCACGCTCATTGTCCGGGAGCATTCAGCAACAAAGGAGCGGAGGTCCGTCGGCGGGTCCCCTGGATCTGCGGCCGCCCCCGTCGGCGCCGACGAGGCCCCAGGCCCTTCTCGCGGGGGGTCTGACTGCGTGAGGCCCACGCCCGTGGGCCTCCACCACCAAGCGGCACTGCATCCGGGCCTCAGTCACGTGCTGGCCGGGGCCTACGACGGGCCCGGTTCACGTGGGCCACCACCACCAGCCGCAGCACCACGTGCCGGTAGGCCAACAGTACGCGGGGACCTGCGGGGCGCCGCCGGGTCTTGGCGGATGGCTGGGCAGGCCGCTCTTCTTCACGCTGGCCGGTGGGTGCTTTGGACTTTATCGATCCTTCCCCGGAGATCCGATAAGAGCTCAGTTTTGGCGTTTGTATAATAACCACTGCCACGCGGTCAAATTTAATGTCAGTTCTATCGAATGACTATAAGTGGTCGGCGAATCAGCTTGCGATCCTCAGTATACGAGCGTCGCGTGTGCACCGCGCTGCACCGGGAGTGACGCGCACTGACTGGCCGATCGCCTAATGCAGTTTCATGTGTATGACATTCAATTTTGCCACGTGGCAGGCCACGAGGATATTAGTCTTTTTCGCGGGGTGTGCCTTAAAGCCACGGTCACACTGCTTATACATCATACAAACGACAGTCTGCCGATACTGACTGAGGCGTGCTTCGTCCTCGTATGAAGGCCCTGTTCATACAAACTTCTGTCATCGCGTCTGTAACGAACACAGTATCTTTTGTACGACGTACAAGCAGTGCGGCTTTTGGGGTGATGATGATGTCTGCGTGAGCATCACGCGCGCGATTTTGCGGAAATTAATACCACACCGCGTGAAAAGCGCTCATATGAATTTCACGTGAATGTGTAATGTATACTTTCTTCCGTAAAAGTTATTCTCCCTTCCACCTTACGAAGGCTGCCAATTTCTCCACAACCTTAATTTATCTCTTTCTCTCTTTCTCGTTATGACGCAACGATATATCGGAATCAACTCAACACCCCTTTGAGTGTAACGTGACTTTCGGGAGGAGCGAGGCGCCGCGCGGTGGTTTTAGTCACGTATCACGTTCTTCACAGCGCTGAATCGACTGGGATACTCCGTTTCACCTCACACATGGCCCGCAGCGCGCCACAGTAAGGTGAAACAGAGTAGAGAGGCGGGAACAAACCGCTTTCTAGTCTAGCGAAGGACCTCAACGCAGACACGGGGGCAAGCTTCCAAAATGTTAAGTTTATGTAAACGACACTGTTTTTGTTTATTTTTTTTTGTTGAAAAATATAGACGATTGCAAGCAGCGCATTTGGCCGCCGCCACGTCTCTGCTCGTGCTGTCGAGCGCGTGCATTTATGAGCATGTCAATGCTACGTTCACGCAATCTGGAGACAAAAAGCATGTCTTCATTCTCCTTTTCCCCGGCGCCCACAGATTTCACTGTCATCTTAAGCGTGAATGGGGGACTATGACGTCAATTTCGTGC
Organism: Ixodes persulcatus; assembly: GCA_013358835.2. Taxonomy (NCBI): domain Eukaryota; kingdom Metazoa; phylum Arthropoda; class Arachnida; order Ixodida; family Ixodidae; genus Ixodes; species Ixodes persulcatus. The sequence continues at coordinate 932,860 of JABSTQ010011317.1, read as the reverse complement.
ACTTTAATGCACCGTAGTAGGGTCCGTCCGTGTGTGAAGTATGCGGCGATATTTGGTATTTTATGTTACCTTGAAGGTCACGTTATATTACACTGCGCATTGGGGACGTACAGAAGATCAATCTGCAGTACTTGAGATTATGCGTGGGTGTGCAATATGTCTATTTCCAAGAGTGATTATGCTCCGTTCATCATTAAATTGACGGGGCGGTGGAAGCTGCGTGGGCGACGAACCAATCGATCGGCTTTCTTTCCTTTCCTGATCTCGCTCTCTACGCGTTTCTATGCTCAGAGAACCTCATTGCGAGGTGCTGAATCGACATCTAACTCGTCCAACAAAAAGGGCGTAGCTTCCACCACTCTGTCGCCTTAGCGTTGAACGGACAGCTCTGGATGTTCTATCTAACAAGTTGTGTGATGCGTTATAAACTTTACACAGACGTACAAGCTTAGCTGTGCATAATGCTCAGTTTGCACAAACACTACTGTAGGAGAATTACAGTCCAAAGGGACGTGCTCGCACTCGTTCCTCACGCAGCTCGGCGTAGAACCAGCTTATTGAAGGACTCTTGTACAACTTTAGAAACGAAACACATAAAACAATTTCTCTTTTATGAAGAAACATAAAAGAGAAAACCACCACCAACAACAACAAACAGCTGCCAGGTTATAGTGATTGCCAAATTAGAAGCCGAGCATGCGTCATGGAAGAGAAATTTGGAATCATACACGAATTATACAGAAGTCCCCCCCCCCTCCAACCACAGACAGAAACAACACACACACACACACACAACACACACACACACACACACACACCACACACACACACACACACACACCACACAACACACACACACACACACACACACACACACACACACCAACACACACACACACACACCAAAATATATATATATATATATATAAATATCGTTTCGTCTGCAAATCAATGTTCCGTTCACCCCTCAGCCGACAGTGCTGTGGAAGCAACGTGCTCGTTGGACGGGTCACATATCCTTTGCCACGGAATCACGCTCTTTCTCATACGAATCATACCCATGCTCCGGGAGAGTAGTTAGGGATGAAAGGGCGTTTGATTGGTCCGGCGAGCACGTAGCTCCCACCGCACTGTCAGCTAAGGGGCGAACGAGGTAGTAATAAATAGTCCGCATACTGGAGGGGCACCCGTCTGGCGGAGCTCCCCGCCGAAACCTTGAGAGGAAACGCCGGAGGTGCTTGGCGGATTAACCAGACGCGGCATCTCAGTCGACTTCCCTCTCTTCCCCAAACGGCACCGGCTGTGGACACAGCGCGCTTTGTTGAGTCCTGTTGAGCCTTGAGGTTACCTAGTGACCGACAGAAGCCACTCTGAAGGTCCGCCGACGCAGGCGGTTTTGCTTTTTGGTCGTCAATCAAGGTGCGCCTTCTTGACATCGAGAAACGTTTGGTCAGAGCGTTGTCCTCTCAGTGGTGCCGTGGTTCCTAATGGTCCCTAATACCGGTAGCCTTGGCATTGGCCAGGCCCCTTCTAACACCGAACGCATGCCGACGTTTAGCTGGTTTCTATGAAGGATGCTCGTCGCGGCTCATTTCCGGTGCGCCTTTCTGGATCTGTATTCGGCCAAGATAAAACGAACGTTTGGTAAACTTGGAACTCGTGGTTAGAGGCCAAGTTTAATTTTTAAATCATTCCCAACCAGACGGATGTCGGACAAAAATGTTTACATTTATCCTTTGGTATAGTACAAAACTACACGTTCCGATATATGCTTACGAATAAACTTAAAATAGCTCCGTTTAAAATATCCGCCTTAAAAAGAAACCCCCGATAGACGTGTGTGTTTGTCTCCTTGTTGTCCGTTCGTTTCCTATCTGTGTTACAATGGCTATTTTGCTTTTGGATCGGTTTTCAATGAACCCGAAGGAATATTCTCGACGCCGCGTTGGAACGGACTCACCATAGATCTATAATGACTGACAGCTTAAGAAACAAAGAGCGTGTTTTATTAAGTTGACGCTGCTTGCTTCTTGCTTCGTTTTGCGATATTATTAACGACCAATGCCGAAATCTCGTTGGCTTTGGAGCGATATTAAGATCCTCGGGGCTCACCACGCCCCGCGCTCCTTTAGACCTTTTCATTCTCTGTCGCACGGGCGCTGCCATCCTGGAATCACGTGACGCGGCCGCCATTAGGTTGCGTCAACTTGTTATTCCGCTCACCCCTCCGCGACTTGGCGGATGCGTTGTATTCGTGTTTTTCGTCGCGTTTCACCGCGCTTTCTTGCCTTACTTTTTAAGGTGTAGTCCGATACTTAAGTGTACTACCTAATTGTGCTACATCATAATCTGCACAACCCCTGCTGTCAGCTTTGTAGCACGATATGGCTATATTCACCGTCGGCGTTTAGAATGCATGCGTGTAAGGACGAGGCAGAAGAATCAGCGTTAGCACCGAGCCACATTGATTATGTAGATGTAATACCTCTGTCAGACGGGCACCTAAAAGGACCTTTACGCCAAAGGCCTTTAGGATTTTCAAATGACCTTTACGTTCTGCCGTGCCAGACAGCGCAAGTAAATGCCATTTAGACGATGTTTACAGCAATGGACCTTTTCCGAGAAGCGTTCTGCGCACGCGCGAGCGCCCGATGCCAAGCGGAGGAAGTCGGTACCAGAAATCGAGGCGATTCGGAAGGACGCTGTGAATCAACGAGTAGAACGCGTAATTTCAGCATACATATAATTGCGTTACACAAAAAAAGAAAGTTGACGGAAAGCAAAACACGACGTCTGGATGGACGCCACGCTGCTCAGAGAGCGAAGAAACTGGTAGCGTCTCCCATTATCGATTGGTAGCGCAGGTAGGTCACTTCCTCGATTTTTAGTTCGTGCAGCCACCGCCTGGTGCCGTCGGTATGTGGAAAAGGTCCATTGAAGTCTCGAGGTCGTTCAAACGCATAACTCACGTTCACTCCAGAAAAATAATATTTTGGCGATATAAATAATGTTTGAAGTTTTTCTTAAGCAAACAAAATATTAAAAAAGACAAAATGACGAGTTCAGTCGAGTTTTTATAAAAAGTAAGCCCAAGCAAAGTGGTTTTTTGGCAATTAGCGGCAACCCTCGGCGTCTCCCCGCTCACTCAGTCCTAACGTTGCTCAGTGCTCCCGCTGGTTTCCGTGCTTTTGCTGCGCTTTTGCCCTGTTCGGTTCAGCGTCGTGCTCGCGCTTGAGTTTCATCGTACGCGTCGGAGGTCCTCCAGCCGATCCTTCCAAAGTCGTATCAGCGCCCTGGTCGCCTCAACGCTCCAATGGAAGCGCGGTGGCCCCTTCCTACTCGCGGACGCTGCCTCCTCCGTCGTTCGACGTATCGCACGACGCGAGAGTGAGATACAGAAATATATACAGTACTGTTAGTAATACACTATTAAAAGATGATAAAATTTAAAGTAAAGAAATAAAAACTAGATGACTATGGTTGTAAGGAAAATCGAGAGGAGGAAAGCCGAAGTGCTGAAGCGGACGATGCGAGCAGGCGACGACGAGGCCTACTAGATAGCTGGGGCCGTGAGTACAGAAAACTATTCGTGGAGCGAGGTTTATAAAGAATATGCGTGAAACACGCTCTTTTTCAATAATAAAAATGCAAAAGCATTGATTTTAGATATCGGTACGATCTTTTATTTCAATTCGTTTCTCTAGTGTAGACGGCTGCTGACGAGAGTAGGCCTTTAGCAGCCGTAAAGGAGTTGCAGGAACTCAGGTTCAGGAAACGGACCTTTACGCTAAATGTCATTTGAGTTGCCGTGTGGCACTGCCTAAATGATATTTACACTAAAGATTCTTTGGCGTAAAGGTCATTTTAGGTGCCCGTCTGACAGGGGTATACGACATCATAAGGGTTCAAAGGTCAACTCATTATGGCAACTGAGGTTTGCTTACTAATAGTGGCGGAATACTCAGAATAATAAGAGGGTATATTTATGTCGCACATTTAGGATCGGAAGGTGTCAAGAATAGTCAGCTTAAGGAGACTATCTGTGTTTCGTGCGAGTATCGTCCCTTGTACTCATTATAGTTCGAAAACAGTTTCTGTTGATTATGTGAGGGGACTCGTGGAGGGCATAGGCAAGGAACGTTTAACTTGCATTTTATCTGATGCTAGAAATAACGGTACGTCACCATCAGGCGATTTGTTTGTTCATAATATCACAGCTCCATGTGTACGAGGTTCTCAAACTTTTTTGCGAGGTAAACATTCGGTTGGTAGGTTTATTTATGAAGTTTAAGAAATTGTATACCGTGCTCGGTCCGGTAATCGTTCAAATGATTGATTGATTTTCTTTAGATAACCAGTTCAGTCCACTTAAATTATTTTAGCTCAATGGCTGGGACTTCCCGCGTAAGAAACTGCCCCAGCGAGTTTTAGAATAGCGTACACGTCATCTCTATCAGACACTCCAAAACACGGTTTGTGCTCGGCGCATGCGCAATAATAATGACGCATTCATTTTTTTCTTTTGCGTACCCACAAGTTTGTATACGCTATCCTAACTCCCGCCAGTATCTGGGGTACGCAATATTTGACGCCAAAAAAGAAAAAAAAAGCCGTCTGCATAACAGTCACCCGAGTCCAGGGCTGTCGATGGCGAATAGAGGTTTACTTTTTGTGGCTGGCGACGCCGAAACTTACAAAGCAAATCTGTTCAAACAAATACAGATTTGATCACGCAGGTCTATGAAGTGGTACCGAGCGCTAGACTTCATTCAAATTTTTCGAGGTACTTCTCCTGCGCCCTTCAATTTTATTTGCCCAATTTTACGGAAGACAAATGTGAGACTTAATCTGACACGTCTGTCACTTTAAAGCAACCAAGTAGGACCGAGAGAGACAAGACCGGTTTTTAAGCCTCTTTCGACGGCGGAGGATCGGATGTGCTGCTGTGAATCAGGTCCTACGCCGTCCCGAGAGGCTTAAGGGCTGTTTATACTCCAACGTCGACGAACGCAACGCTCGCCGGCGCAGACCGACGTTCGTCGGCCACTACCCACTTTGCGCATGCCCCACTTTGCGCATGCGCGTCTCCGTGGCAACCGCATCGTCTGTACGGGTTATCTATGGGCGGTAGCTTGCGCCACCTAGCCTAGATGTAATCGCTCAGTGTGGCAGTGTGGTTCGTCCTCGTGTTGTCATGTCAGGCTTGTAGGAATTCGCGTACCGCCGCCGATTCGCCATTTCCCACGTGGTCCGTCAACAACCCGAGTCCAGCCTGGTTCTTTCACGGGAGTGGGATTCCGCTCCCCGTTTATTGGTACATAAAACACAAAGCTCAAAACACTCAATCTAAACTACAAATGCACGCGACATTACACAAATATTCACAAACGCACGTAAAGCCAAAGCTAAACACAAAGAGGGCCCCCAGGCCTTGTGTCCCGCGATTACCCTAGATCCGGTCGCACACACTTGCCTGGTCTCGGTACCACCCGGAGTCCTAAGGGGCTTTCACCCCCCGGTCCCCCCCCCCCCCCCCCCCCCCCCTCTATATAGCGATCGATGGGCGAGGCAAAATGGATTTCGAGTCACGTGACCGACTTCGCGGGGTGAAAGTACCTAGCTTTTGGGCCGATTCCGCTCAGCAGACGTAAGCATTGCCGGTCGTTTTCTTTAGTTCTCGCTCGAGTAACCCGACCTTCCCCAAAAATAATCTTACATGCCGCTCCTTAAGTACACGAACGCAATTAATTTCACTTTTATTTTAAGCCTCTTTACCATCTTTTTTCGCACGAAATCTTGCTTAAATAATTGAAGCGAGAACGAACATATATGGGAGCATTTGCCCGAAACCCTAGGTGCCTTTAGTTTCTTGGCCCCACGCCACGCAGCCGGTCACGTCACCTCAAAATTCCTCTCGCAGCTAATTTAACCGCCAAGAGAGACGCCCGCATACAGCGGACAACCGGCCCTGGGGACAACGGCGCAGATGTTGACTGTCCTCTCTTCCTCCCCTCCGCCGGCCGCTACAGAGATGTGTGGCATTGCAGCCCCGAAGCCCTCTGGACGGAGACCCCGCAAGCCCGGCGTGGAGCGCAAGCCGCGGCAGGCATACAGCGTCAAGCAGCTCGAAAGGCTCGAGGCAGAGTTCAAGGTGAGCTTCGGTTCGGCGACGGTTAGGCGATGGAGGCGAGCATCCAATGGGGACGGGTGGTTTGTGAATTCCTATCTAACTTTCTTTTCCATTTACTCCCACAATTAAAATAGAAGCTGCCGAGTACCGCCGTGCTCATTGTTGCAAGATGTATACCGCCAACATTGCGAAAAACGGAATATTAAGTTTAATCACCTGCGATTCTTTTGACTTGCGACCGAAATCTCGGTCGCCAGACTGTGGAATCCTTGGCAGGGTTTCGAACCCACAAACTGGGGATCTGTAGGCCGGCGCTGTGCCATGGAGCCACCTAGAGTTCCTGTGTAAGCTCCGAGCCAGAGTTGCGCGTTCATCCTCGACGGGTGGCCGTAGCGCCGTCTTTTCTGCACGGCGGGTTATTTGCTCGTCACATGCAGGGGCGGATTTAGGGGGGGGGGGGGGGGGGGCGACCGCCCCCCCTGAGCTCCCCAAGGTCAACTTTTTTTAAAATAAAATCATTGATATACACCAGCCAGAAGTTTAGTTTTTGGCGACATAGCAAATATTTGGTCAACAAAATAGACCTGGGCAACGTTTGGACCGTGTCATATCTCAGCAGACTCCCGACTCCCCCCCCCCCCCCAGCCGAAGGCCTACCGCCCCCCCTAGGCCTGACCCATAAATCCGCCCCTGGTCACATGACTGAGCTCGGTAGCTCGGCGAATAGCGGCGCTGCGCTCGCCGCCGCGCAAACCCTAAAGCCACCGAGGCAGCTATCGCAAGCTTATAATGATGTTGGTTGATACCAAAAGTCAAGCATGTTATTTATACAGTAAAACATGTCCAACTCGGACAATCAGGGTGCATAGAAATAGAGATGTTCATCATGAGCCACTTCGCAGCTTGGTAAGTTACGTGATGCCTGAGTAAGTGTCCGAATCTTCGGAGGTTTCACGGGCGTTGTATCCGCGTGATTTTGTACTCACAACTGTGCAATGATACTTTACAATGAACATTGTGCTGTCCAACTCGAAAATAATGTTGAAACAAGCCAACCATATTTTGAAATAGGCTGTGTCTGTTTTTCATCTCGATGTGCTTAAAGCTCGTTGCTCCGTAGCGTCGACTGCGGTGAGACTAAAGTGAAACAGTGGCTCAGCCAAAAACTAAAACATGTGAGACGATTTTTTTATTTTTTTTTTTGCGGTTTTGTGGTTAGGCGAGAATTCAATTTGCTCCGTGTGAACGCGAAACTACGTTCTCGGGTATATTTGTTGATTGCAGTTTTGGGATGGAATAGGGTGTTTTCTTTTAATTCTAACAGATATATTACAAACAAATCCGTAAAAGGTACACCAATGCGGTTTGTGCAGGTGAGTTATACGGCCAGGGGGTGGGGCATTGTATTTGCGAGTAAGTTTCTAATTAAAACCACACGCGTATTTTTCCTAATTAAGAAGTTAATTAAGAATTTATAGTTACTCATACGACATATCGTGAAGTCTAGCCTCCTACATAATGTCCCCCTGGCCGTATAGCTCACCTGAACAAACCGCATTAGTGTACATTTTACGGATTTTTTTTTTTGTAATATATCTGTTCGAATTAAAGAGTCATTTTCCCGATGGCTTAATCTTTGGGTCCAAGAAAATGTTACTTCGCGACATTTCGTTTTTAATTTCTTGTTGATTATAAGGTGAATCGTATGTGATCTTGAAAAAAATAAGCTTGACCAAGCTACCAGACGTTTTTTTTCTATTATTCAATATATTGTAGAACGTACTCACACAAATATTAGTTATGACCGCCTTAATTTTTTTTCTCGTGCTTATTACTGCATGAAGATTGATGCATTTGAATGATATATATATGCAATACCCCAGACCATGCTCCTAATTGATAGTCAGAGTTTGTTTCCAGGCGAGGAAGAATTTTGGTGAGGACTGCTAATTTGTACAAAAAAGAACAGAAAAAAGTACCACGAGCTGTGTATAGCACAGAAACAGGTATACAATCACTTTATTTTTTCACATCTCTATAAAACACCATAACGTTCTTTTCTTTTTCTTGTGGATGCGAGCGGCGAGGGAACGTCAATTATTTCATTGATGGTTGCCATTAAGCAGCTTACGTCAGGGGAGAAAAGCGCAATGGGTGTCTGACTCCAGAGTTGATGCATGGCCATCATGTCTGTCCTTAGACATTTTGGCAACCGTTTCTCTGCCGCGCTGGCGTCAGGTTCATCAATAAACGGTGGTTGATGCTTGGATTTTCATATTTTCATAAAACTCTCGCATCAACTATGTCATTTTTCTGTGAACAAGCTGGTCAGCTTTCCGCTTAGTTGAACCTCCAACCCCATGAAGGGATGCCTTCCCATGACCTGCCTTAAAAAAGATCCAGATCCCTCCCGTGAATCCTGCTTCAAAAGGGGTTGTGGAGAGGAAACAAAAATTTCCTTTTGCTTATACTCTGTCACTGGTCATTTCAGGGCAATACTCCCGCCTTAATTTATAGGCTTGTAAAAGTGCCGCATTCCTTTTCTAGCTTTTCCTTTTATCCTTTTTTGTTTGGAACATGAAAAGAAAGATTATATTTCGGAGGAAAAAAAAACAAGCAAACAAACTATGTAGTGGCATTTGTTTTTAGAAAAAAAAAGACATGCGCAGTTTGCTTTCGCAGTTTACACCATTCATTAATCATCTGAGCAACTCCGTATTTTATATTGCACCTTTAAAACAGTTACCACTTGCCGTTCTCATATAACAATAGGGACCTTTAGCAAACCGTTGCTGTGTTTGGCGTACCGCACTATCAGAGCCTTTGAAGCATGCTTTTAAGCGCGCGCGTCTCTCTCGGTCGTGCTCGGTTGCAAGAGTGTGAACAGGCCTTAAAATGCGGGTTTATTTGTTTGTTTGTTTTTGTTCACGAAAATAAAATTATTGCAAAATAAAAGTCTTTCAGTTTAAGTCCGACGGAAATGTTGGTGTATAAAAACTTAAAAAAAAGGAAGCAGCAGTGCACATTTAACTAATTTTTGGACCACTGCTGTTAAGGCCCGTTCACACTCTTGGGACCGAGTAAGACCGAGAGAGACCAGACCAGTTTTTAAAGCCTTTTGCGACTTTTTAGGACCAGATGCGCTGCAGTGGAGCTGGTCCTAAGACATCGCAAGAGGCTTAAAAACCGGCCTGGCCACTCTCGGTCGTACTCGGTTGCAAGAGTGTGAATGGGTCTTTAGTCTGAAAATTCTTAGAACCCCTCACGAGACGATGTCGCTCTCGATACTTGGTTTATTTTGGTAGCCTTTGAAACGAAATAATAATAAATGTTGAAGATGACAACATCGTTAGCAGATTCGTGATGGTTCATCTGGAATTTTTTTCTTATAACGAATATGAGTTTGAGTTTATTGTTGGTGTTCATTCTGGTGTCCCGATTTCTTGATAAAATATCCGGCGGTAACTAAATCATTCCCGCAGTACGTGGGTAAATCACTCACCAACTGGCGGCGGCGGTGGGATTTCAACCGTTCAAATACTAGGCGACCACAGTTCCTCCTCCTTTTTTAGCGGAGCATGCGTTATATGACTGGCAGTCTTGTACACGTTACACGAAAAAAAAAAAGTAATCGATTACAGTTACAATTAGTCTTGACCAAAGAATATTAAATTAGATTAGTTGATTCGTTGAAAGAAAAAGTGATTCGAGATTACTTGAATAAGTAACCGTTACTTTACCGATTACTTCAAATTTTCAAAACGGCAGATTTGTCTACCAGGTTGAAAACGGGCTTTTTTTTTGTATAGTTCGATATTGGATTAGTATGACTGAATTATAAACTAATTATCTACTTAATTCGCCAATTTTGACAAACACTCCTCTTGTTTGCGACTTGCTTCGAGGACTCCTTCGAAGGAAACCCGTGAAAACAAAGCGCGCAAAAACAAAAAGAAAAAAAAAAAGAAAAAGGGGGGGGGGTGAAAAATTGTAACGGTTATAAGTAATTTTAGTACATCCAAAAGTAATCAGGTTTCTCTCGCGATTACCTCATAATAAAAGTATTCGGATGATTAAAACATTACTCCATAAAAGTAATCGATTACGAGTAATTTGATCACTTGTACCGTGCATCGTACAAGTCTTTCTGGACGGGGATCGGTGGCCGAGTGGTCTAGCGCACACCAGCTCGGAGCACGTGGAGCGAAAGCTCGCGCTGCAGAACCCAGGGATCCTGGGTTCAATCCCCACCCCTGCCCGTTTCGATCTGGATGAGCATCGTACCGGCGTGCGGTCGTGTATCACTACTGCGTGGTGCACGTTAAAGACCCCAGGATAGCGGTTGTACTGCACTGGCTAAATTGCTCATCTACTGCGAGTGACTCGTCGCAACTTTAAATGGCTGACCAACTACACGCTGTATAAATATCCCCACAACCCCTTTCTTTCTGGCCCATTACCACTTCCGGTTTCGCACTCGAGGGACGCAAGAGCTTCAGACGAGTACTGCGCCAGCGATCGGCTGTAACTCGCACCCTCGCTGTTTGAACGCGATCGAATGTCATCCGATCGACGAAGCAGCGGTCGTATGTCGACCCGCTGGACACAAATCCCAGCCGGACTCTGCCGAAAATCTGGTGTCCGATTGTTCCCGCCTAGGTTCGTGAGGTGCACACCCTACGGAGTGCCGTGGCTTTGTTACGGCCCCTTTTTTACGCATCACCGTCCGTCTGCGTTATTTTAGCCGTGCTCCAAACCTTGCTCGAGTAGATTCTCTCTAAGTCCGGCTTACTCTCGCGGGTCACATCGCGTGATCAAACGAATAGAGGACGCCGCTTTGTCTTCCTCTCCCCACTTCTTCTTCCGTGAGCTTTGTGGATTGGGCAGTTGACAATCGGAGCCACAGCTCGGCGCAACCATTCCAGTGGCGCATCGTCACGTCACGTCAAGTGCATCGTCACGGCCCTTTGTGCCTTTGCTGTCCCCAGCCAAACCAATCACGAACAAAGCAAAAACGCAGGGTCGTAGAGCATTTACTGTGCGCGATTGGTTCAGCCGGATATTGCGCAAGGGCGATGAGCTCCGTGACGTTGCACTTTTGGCGCTGATTGATTGGCTCTGTCGGATTGCAGACCGGTTCCGGTGAAACTTGCAAGTAAAACGAAGTCAATTTCGGCGCTGCATGCCCTTCTGTGTTTTGCCACGACAGTGAGGGAAAGGGGCGACTTTATTGTTTTTCAGCTTTCTCTACGTTTAGAAGAACGTTCAAGCCTGAACGCCATTGGCTGTCACTATGGTCACGTGATCACCTACGCCGGTCAAGAGCTATAGGAGCGAGGCACCACCATCTGTGAGAAAGCCCCGCTGCAGCTGTGACACAACGTATTAATCTCTCGGTCGCGTCGCGTCTCTTTTTATAGTCTATATCTTTTAAGCCTTACGTTTTTTCACCGCGATGCCGTCCCTAAAATATATTCCGCGATATATTAGCGCCGTTCCATCGTTGTTGTTTTTAACCCCCGCAGGTTGACAAGTACTTGAGCGTCAGCAAGCGGATGGAGCTCTCGGCTACCCTGAACCTGACGGAAGTTCAAATCAAGACGTGGTTCCAAAATAGGCGGTGAGTTTACACGCTGTGCCTTGTCTCCACGGTGCAAATTCGTAAATTTCGCCATATCGGGAAGAGAAAAAAATATTCATTATGACGAACTCATAACCTAACCGTTGGCAGACGTTTAAACGCAACTTGACATTTACCATTAATACTGCCATTGTGGAACCAGACGCATTTATAGTAGCTCATTGTCGGATATCCAACTCTCGGTAATGCGGCAAATTGAATGTACCTTAATATATTTAATGAAGAAAGATATCATCAATAAGAGAAATTTTAAAGGGACAATGAAGGCGATTTCATTTAATTTTTTTTAAATGGTGTTTTTAGGCTTCTTGGGAACCTGGCATACTGCCCAATTTTTCGTAGACATTTGTGACGCATATTTCTGTGCCTACAAAAGAACTGAAGAAACCGAAACTGAACTATCTCCATTCTCATTTCTGGGCCTCCGAAAACGGAGGTGACGTAGAAAGTGACGTCATAAGTGATTAGTCGGTATCGGTAGCATTTAGGAGACTGGTTACCGCGGTGGGTTATAGCACCGCGGTAGCGCGACTGTTTCGTCGGATCTGTCAACATGGACGACAATGCCACTCTCGCGAGCGAGTTCTGTTCGGGCTTCCGTTCAGTGACCTAACACCAACGGAACGGGAGTACGTGTGTGGCGTTCTTCGCTATCACCCGAGGCCGACGGTGACCGCCCAGCCGGCAACGAGCGGCCCGCTGGCTCCGAGCAGCAAAGCTGTGAGCAACATTCGCACGGGCGAGACGAGAGCGGCGCGTTGCCGAAGGACAGGCCCCTTCCCTGTCCGACAGGGACGCGAAGGAAATGCCGAGGGGGAAGCGGCAGCGACCCTGGAACCGGTTCCTCCGCGGGGGACGCTCCCCAAGAAGGAGAAATAAACAGCACCATTTTGCTTTCACCAGAGTCGGACGTCCACTCATTTCGTCGTCAAAGAGCAAGAACGATTACTGGTCTTTAGTTGACCGTTTGAACAGCCATCTACGGCGCACAAATTTGGCATGACTACCACTTTGCAGAATCCTTCGAGTACCGTGTTCCCAAAGTAAACACGACATCGACGTCTCCAGCGTGCTCCGCGCTGCGTTCTTTATTATTTTTTTCGTTTGCCCATAGTTGCTCGTTGCCCGTTTCGCTTCCAGCGTAGGAATGAAAAAAAATAAGTATGCTGTTTTATTTACGGTTTAGTAATCATCTCCGGTCCGATTTATACTTTTCATGGTTATTCAAGCTGAAATTAGAACAGTATTCCTAAAAACTGTGAACCAAAACGTGACCGAGGGCACGTCACTCGTTCCGACCAATCGCTCACGCGTCTTTTGTGACGTCGCGCTTCTTGGCCCCGCATCGGTCACGTGAGCTCTGCTTCTCCTGGCTTCTCCCGCCACTCTCGGGGCGTCGCCCCAGTCGATCCCGATACGATTATTACCGCGACTGTTTCATTGATTTGCGCGGCACACAAGCGCCGGTTTCGGCTGAAATTTGGGCAACGTGGCCTGAGACGGGCCTGGAACCCAGTTCAGTCGTCAGAAAAATACCCGAAATTGCCTTCATTGTCCCTTTAATAGCAACGGAGACTAAGCTTATTAGACACAGGTGACCTGAAAATATAATTTCCTTATTGAAATGTGAGAAATTCGCTTTACAATTTCGAGAATAGAGGCTTCTTTCCGAAACGTTTGTCTCTAATAAAGCCTCTGTTGCTGTTCAAATTTCTTTCAGTGCTTCTGATTGGTCAGGAAAGTTGTACTTTTAACTGCAAAGCTCTTGTATCCCCCAGATACTTTACACAATATGCTTTCTTCTCAGAAAGCAAACAAACGGCAAAATTACTCGCTATATATTATAAGTACCCCGCTATGGCGAGAAACATCCACCTCTCGCTCGTGCATTGGCTTTTGAAAACTCTCTGACCGCTTGTTACTTCCATGGATGTCTCATTTCTTTATCGTTTCTGCAGTTCACTTTTTCATTTTGAGATCACAGGCCTTAGGATCGTGCTATAAATGATGCGTAATTCACGAAAAATTCAGCACAACCATACATCTCACAGTGTTTGTAGTTTTACCTTAGAAACACGTCTGCAAAAAATACATATTGCTTTGTTGTTTATTGTGCGTGTATATATGCCGTTCATAATAGGAGACGAAGTAAGTTCTTTTTTTTATCTTTCTTTCTCAGTTTGTATCATCCAGCAAAATATAAAAGCCCAAAATAAATCTTGCTAAAGTAAAATGTTTTCCAAACTAAAAAAAAAAAAAAAAACGCTCGCGCAAGATTATAAGGCGACACACAAACAAACAGTTTTGTTTCTGCTTTGTGCTCTTCGCCTCACGTTTTGTTTTTGCACTCATTTGCTTACCGCGAAGTAAATTACCTTTCACGTACTTTACGGGGAAGTAGACACGCAGTCAGACTTGAGAGAAAATCCCATCGAACACAAACCTGCATTCAAGCCCACTTATCACTTTAGGGGCGGCGCACATGTCAGAAACCTCGAGCCAGAGTCTTTTTGCAAACATCTTCGAATTGCAGGACAAAGTGGAAGAAGCAGATGACAGCGCGAATGAAGCTCGCCCAACGCCAGGGGCTGTGGTCACCTCACTACCTGAGCCCGAGTCACGCCTTCGGACCTTTCCTGGGCCCTCCGGGATTCTTCGCCGCTCCCCCGGAGCCTACGTCGGGGCCCTGCGCGGACTCGGGTCCCTTCGGCCAGCTGTGCCGAGACGTGAGCCCGGGCTCATCGCCGAACCACAGGGACGACGAGGACAGTTCTGCCGAGGACAACAAGTAGTGCGACGGTCGTCTGTTTTCTTTTCACGACCGGACACGTCTAATGCAAGGCTGAACACTGGAGCGAGACCAGTCCTCGATGGACTTTGCGCACTGCGGTGATATTCGTGAGGACTTGTGCGACTGTTTGTGCGTCAGATTGTGACGGTGGGTGGTGATTGACTTCGGACGAAGAACGCTCGATCTTCTTGCCGTCTGGGTTGGAAGTGGTGAATTCTCCGAGATGGGAGCAGTTAGTGTAAAAAGCTGGATGTGTAAGGCGATCGCGCGGGGTTCTTGCGAAGGAGAAGTGACTGCTATTTGATCTCACAAAAGCTGACGGTTCACGTTGAACTATCAGAGAAGGGTTTCAACTGCAATAGCGAAGCATGAGTATCAACTAACAACTTACTGCCGACGAGTCGTATTGTTCCAATAGAAAAAAGAAATTCAAAATTTATAACGTTATATTGACCCGTAGAACGTAAAAAGTAAAGTAGTCATAGGCGGACTAGGTAGACGAAAAACCACGGCACGTCTTTCAGGTGCCGAGTTGTTCCACTCTAGACTATGTGAAATATTATGAACCATCTATTGCCGTCGAAAATGGCCGCGAATTTGGCAACTGAACGTCGAATTGTTAATCTTTTCACTAAACGTGAATTTTTTTTTGTAATCAGTTATTCACTGTGACATTTCAAGAAGTAGCTTCGTAAATCTACAAAATAATGAAATCCCCGAAAATCGGAATGCCGTACACTGACGAGAATTGCCAAATTGGGTAGACAGTCAGATTGGGTGTCATATCAGAGCCGTAACGTCACATATCTCGATTGAAAAATGCCAGAACGGCAATCAATTATATATAAAAAAAATGTGCGTATAAACTCTTATTCAAAATTTATAAACAAGAAATCGGTCAAAATAACGTCGGACGAAAAAAAAAAAACAAAAAAATCAATATCGCAGACTTTCTGTGGCACCTGCATTGCTCACCGAACCCTCGGTCCGACTCGCCTGTCTACGTCTGGTGTTCAAGTTCTCAGGATCTGCTTGTCATTTTAGAGATGTACGGAGCTACGTCCTCAAATGTCACTAGGTCAAACCGACCTGAAAAATAACCTTTTACGAGTTGCTGTAGCGGTCAGGGTTCTGGACCTAACGTGGATGACACCTCGTTATAATGCTCGCAATATCAGTTAAAGTTCGAACCTGATTAATTCCGCACACGTGATCTCAAAAGAAGTACTTCTTAATTTGTAGGAGTGGGTGCCCGCGAGTGTGTACGTTTGCGCACGTTTCTCAGTGCTGTGCAATATCGATTCTCCTTATTTGCTTTGTTTACGTCATATTAATGGCGCCGACGTCGGACTGCTTCTCTAAACAGCATGGTCGCGGCACTCTATAGACAAAGCTAAAGCCTAACTACCGTTTTGGTATGCATTTTAAGACTATCCGTACTACACGCTGTATGTAAAAAAAAAAAAAAAAATGTTTTCTTTGAGTGGTGTTTTTTGTGAGGACGGACGATGTGATATACTTACTTTTTCTTGTGCAATCTTTTTACGTTTGAGACACGTCTCGTTTTGGATGGCATGGGTGAAAAGTAAAACGTTCAGCGTGACTTGTGCAACTATCGCTTGCAAAAAGGAAACGGGACAACGTGCAATACCTTTTATACGTTTTTTTTTCGTGCTAGTTTCTGTTGTTGTTTTGTTTTGTGTTGCAAAAAGAAAACAATTGAGATAAAGTTATCATTTAAACCTTATTGGTTTAAAGTTATCATTTAAACCTTATGCTTGCATCTTTATGTGGAGTACTGGACCTGCCTTAAAATACGGCTGACGTTAAAACGAAATAATGGAGCATGCCTATTTAGTGCAGTTTCATTGAAATAAAAAAAAGTCTGGTAGTTCACTTTGTTTTGGTATCATGAATTAAGCCAGCCAATCACGATGAAAGCAAAAGGATCCAAACCAGCGACAAAACTCAAAATACAATTATGAAAAAAAAAAAAAGTGAGGTGAGCAGGGATAATGATTATGACGTCACACTAGCTCACTGGCCTTGCACATATCGCATTTTTCGAGTCAAATCGTCTTCTGCGCTTGGTCGTTCGCCGCGATCATTTTATTGTTCGCATTGGTTGGTTGCCTTCGGGCTCTTCAGGAAAGTAGACTTGGAAGACTTTTTCTGAGAGACTGCTAAAAAATTGTACTCTTTTCCCACATACAAAAAATAATAGAGAAAGCGAGTAGACGTTTAATACCTCTTTTATGGCGCAAATTTTATGCATCCTCCCTAAGTACCATTATTGCTCAAGTAATAGTCGCGCTTCTTATGAACAAGTTCCTCGCGTCTACTTTTCTGCAGAACACAGATACAGCCAATCATCGCGCTATGCATAAAAGCAAAGCGAATTACGAGGTCGAGAACACGATTTTTCGTAAAAAAAATGCGATCTGAGCAGACAGCATGTACGCGCAAAGACGTTATCTCTGTCCCGTAAATCGCTGTTTTTTTTTTTTTTTTTTTTTGCCGATTGCGGTGATTTATTGTCCCCTGGCTCTGCGGGCAAGCTGACCGACAGGCTATGTTCATAAGCAGCACCACTATTACTCGGAACAAAAAGGGTATAGTACAAAACCGAAAATTACAATCACGCGTGGCCTTTTTCACCTTTAAAAACGCAACCAAACTCCGCGACCTTTTTTCAGAAATATCTAAAAAAAAGGTCGTGTCACTGTGTTTGGTCATGTTTTTGAAGGCGAAAAAAGCCACGCGTGATTTTAATTCTTGATTTCGTATGATGCTTTGGGAGCGTAGATTGAGTTCGCGTCGTAAAAAGGACGATCTTTAAATGCACTTTATTACTCTCAGCTCGTGGTTTCAACAGTTGACCCAAATACCGAAAATAAAACGGAAGAAAAACCATGGAAGGGTCCTAATGTCTTGCACAGACCACGAGCAATCCAAAACAAGCGTACGTAATACAAAAAGCGTGAAATACAAAAAAAAAATGCATCGCAAATTGCCCTGCAACTGTGTTGCTACGTGAACGTTCTTGGTTTAGTGCTACTAACCTCCAGGCATTTCACTGGTAGGAAGCGCCTGGAGCGCCGACGGCTCTGAGGCCGTTCAACTCACGTCGTCATCCCGCCCCCATTGAGTTGTCGGCCAACTGCTCGGATTAAATAAGTCGCACAAGATGCGCCCGCACTCTTCGCCTTTGTACAGACCTCTCCAAAAGGAGCTCTATGGCCGCCGCCATTTCGCGACTCGAGCGACCCCTGTCAGACAGAAATTTCTGCCACCCCCCTGAGCTGTGGAAACCCGGTCAGCGCGACTCCCCACTTGCATTGGGCATTCGGAGTTTGCCGGTTTTTCTTTAAAGTTTTTACTTTATTTGCCTATTCAAGATACTTACCCTTTTCGTGTTATCTTCCACTGTGAGAACCAGGGAATACCAGGTATCGTAGCCTGCTCGGCCTTTGCAGGAAAAAAAACAAAACAAAAACGAAGAGAGTGAACATGAAACCACCGCACGCGGGCCGTTCGACCTTCTTCGAGGAATTTTTTGCGTTGACGAAAAATAGCTGATAGGGAAGGCTCGAAAACGGAGTAGACAGTTTGTTCATTTGCTTTGGTGCTGTGCGAAAAAGCAGCTCTTTTCCAAACGTGCCCTAAAACAAGTCGGATTCCGTCCGATCGTAATGAAGTGACTATCGTCGACACCGTAAATTGAATATATGCTGTGTTATCTGAGACCTTCTTCAAATCCCGTTCGGATAACGCGGCACCGTGGGGTACGTACAATATATGTTGTTCGATTGGTGAGACTCATGAATATCATGTTGTGAGTGGGGAATACAGTTCGGCTATCCTGTGTGGTCAAATAATTTCGACAGTAAAGATTTTTCTACATTCACACGGCTGAGCGGTGCCGTAAAACAAATCAACATACAAAAACACATTTTTGTTGCATTTGTTTGTCGCGCACGGACTCACCAAAAATAGGTTTCGTTTGTTTGTTCTTGTTTCTAAAAATAGTACAATGCCTTCTTAAAAACCTCGATATACTTGATTTGCCATAAAAGACAAAAGAAAAAAATAAAACACGGCAATTTGGCCACCACCGACGTCCAGAATAGACCTATTGCTATATTACCCAAGCATCAAAGAGAATGCAGGGATTGGTGTTCCACGCGCCGCACGTGCCGGCCTCAACAGCAGTAACTTTTCTAAAGCAAATGCCTAAAGGCTGAACTCCATGGAGCGAATTATGCGACGAATAACTGACGAACGTCGCCCGACGGCACGCTCGCTTTGCGCGCGACGTAGCAGCGCAAAGCGAGCGTGCTGATTCCACGCGCAGAGGAAAATCCACCGGGCGAAATTCGTGAGTTTTTCGCACCATATTCTTCTCATGGGGTTCAGCTTAAAACAAATTGCATCTTGCAAGCGCGTTCATCCCCGCTTTATTTTGGTTATTTACTTCCCCGTATAAAAATACGGGGAAGGTATCCGCGTGTGGCGCGTGAAACACCAATTCCTGCATTCTCCTTGGGTAATTTAGCAGTAGGTCTATTGCGCCTACGGAGGCTGCCACAGCCCACTGACGAGGAGTCGGGCAACATTGACGTACACTCTCAAAACTAGGGACGTGCGCTGTAAATCGCTTCTTTCGAGACTGCCGCTGGAAAGAACTCGACTCTCTGATGTCACGCCCCTGCGGTGGCGCTGCTGTCGTCACTGCGCATGCGCAGATGCTTCCCCTCGGGCGAACCTGGTTGCTGCTCGCGCGGAATACCCTCACCGGGTGTGAAAAACGCGGGCTAGTTTAGTAAACGGTGGGTTGGTCGTGGGTTGGTGTATGCTTCGTTTAACTTTACGATGGAAAACTGCGGACGGAGAGAGCCGTCTTCAAGTGGTGTGAACTTATCACGTGACTACCCGCACCTCCCCCCCCCCCCCCCCCCCCGAAAAGAAAATATATATATTTATTTATTTATTTATTTATATATGTATATTGTTGTAGGTTTTGTGAGACTCACGCGACGTTGAATTGACTCGAGTGGTCCATAGCGTCGTCTGTGGCTCGTTGTTGCGTGAAAGAAAGATAGTGGAACGCTATCCACTCGGTCAAAGATCAAAGTCAAAGGTATCATTGCTTGGCAGTTCGCAGGTGAAGACACTCACGGGGAGCGAAGGGAGTGATTAAAACAGCGGCTCAACTGTCGGTCATCCGTACCAATCCCGATCATAGCTCTCCTCTCCACTGTTTTAGGTAACACAGTAGACCTCATTTGTTCTTCGTCCGCCAAGAACTCCTTTGGAAATTATTATATCCTCGTCGACTATGATGCACCCTTGAACGTCACTTGCTGAAATTCTGGAATGTCAGACTAGAAATGCCTGTGTGTGCGTGTGCGCGTGTGCGCGTGTGCGTGTGCGTGTGCGTGTGCGTGTGCGTGTGCGCGCGTGTGCGCGTGTGCGCGTGTGCGCGTGCGCGTGCGCGTGCGCGTGCGCGTGCGCGCGTGTGTGTGTGTGTGTGTGTGTGTGTGTGTTTAGACAGTGGCAAGTTTTTGGACCCAGTAGTCATCCGGTGTATCCGCTGGAGGTGAGAAATTTAGCCAGCGCCGTACTACTGATGGCCTGGGCCGGTTTGCTCATCTTGCGGCCGCGGCTGCGGCTGCGGCCAAGAGGGATTTTTCTGTCACGTGACCAGCTCCTTGGGGACAATGAAGTACCTAGCGTCCCTGCCTAATGGCGGAGAAATCCGTATCGCTTCAAGCACAAAAGCTTAATTTCGCTCGCAGAAACTGACTGCAGGAACTTTCAACTGGAGTTCAATTGACAGCCCCTTTATACTGTAGGAGCGGCAGATAAAGTTCCGGCCAGGGAGGGTAAATGTGAGCCAAAATAAAGAAAAAAACACGGAAGATAAAAGTGGTTGCAGTATGTTTATATACCTCCGCCAGCGCCGGCGGCTCGCGCCTTCTGTTGTTGTCGAGAGGTTAGAGCGTCGGTACTTCTCGTCGCGGCGTGAAAGTCCCGGGTTCTAATCACGCCAGGAACTCTCTCTCTTTTTTTTTTTTGTATTTGACTGCACTCCCACTAAGAAATAGACAAGGCCCTATGAGCTCTATAAAATCATTGGGCGGGTAGTTCTGACTCACCAGTTCGTTGTTCATGACCTCGGAAGAGCGCATACATGTCTCTGGCTTTCTTTACCAATTTCCGCCACGCCTCCTGCATCTGCCGTACACTCCGCGGAAAGTTGACAATATCTTCGCATGCCCGTCTCTTCGTTCGCCAGGTAACTGTGCTGCTGAATTTCTCTAGAATTTGTTGTTTCCGTTTTCCAACTGCTCTAATTAATTCCATTGGTTGATCCAAAGTAATTTTAGGTGTTTGCGTTAGAGAGATGGTTTGCGATGTCGACCCCTGATTCATTTTTGAATTCGGTTGCGATCGTCTGCGATTTTAACTAAAATTCAACAAGTAATGGGTTAAATATTACAAAACAATTGCCACAGCAAAATGTAAATAGTAAAAATATACCTTTGATCACATTCCATGCAAGTAAAAGTGTGATCTCTTTTATTTCGGTTTTACTACTTTCTCAGACGTTTGACTTGCTGCCTTGCCTGTAGGATTTCGCTCAATCAATACATCCAGAGCTGCTAGTCTTTTTTTTTTCTTTTTGCTTATTTTGTGGAAGTTTTTTTGTTTGTTTTTTATTTTTATTAGTACTAAATAGGCGTTTACTGTTTTTACTGAAAAAAACCACACAAGATAAAAGCGGTTGCAGTACATTTATATACCTCCGCCAGCGCCGGCTGCTCGCGCCTTCTGTTGCCGTTGAGAGGTTAGAGCGTCGGTACTTCTAGTCGCGGCATGAAAGTTCCGCGTTCAAATCGCCCTAGGAACTATTTTTTTTTTGCGTAATTTTGTGCGTGTCTCACTTTTTAATTGTGATCCTTTTTACGAATCATCCACTTGCACTACTGCGCCTTACACTGTTTTTACTGTTAGTCCCGCCTGTTCAATTGAAACACCGGGAAGAAAAAAAAAACGTCAAGGCAAGTTAACGCGCTAATCCAATCGTTTCATAATGTTCATTAAAAGGAAACCAAGGTAACAACATCGGTATGGATTTTACATCAACGGAGCCGAAACAAGCATCCTTTCCCCAGCAACTACAATTTTATGTGTTTTTAAATATACAACGATCTTGCAACGACTCCTTTCAATAACAGTAAACGCCTATTTAGTACTAATAAAAATAAAAAAACAAACAAAAAAACTTCCACAAAATAAGCAAAAAGAAAAAAAAAAAAGACTAGCAGCTCTGGATGTATTGATTGAGCGAAATCCTACAGGCAAGGCAGCAAGTCAAACGTCTGAGAAAGTAGTAAAACCGAAATAAAAGAGATCACACTTTTACTTGCATGGAATGTGATCAAAGGTATATTTTTACTATTTACATTTTGCTGTGGCAATTGTTTTGTAATATTTAACCCATTACTTGTTGAATTTTAGTTAAAATCGCAGACGATCGCAACCGAATTCAAAAATGAATCAGGGGTCGACATCGCAAACCATCTCTCTAACGCAAACACCTAAAATTACTTTGGATCAACAAATGGAATTAATTAGAGCAGTTGGAAAACGGAAACAACAAATTCTAGAGAAATTCAGCAGCACAGTTACCTGGCGAACGAAGAGACGGGCATGCGAAGATATTGTCAACTTTCCGCGGAGTGTACGGCAGATGCAGGAGGCGTGGCGGAAATTGGTAAAGAAAGCCAGAGACATGTATGCGCTCTTCCGAGGTCATGAACAACGAACTGGTGAGTCAGAACTACCCGCCCAATGATTTTATAGAGCTCATAGGGCCTTGTCTATTTCTTAGTGGGAGTGCAGTCAAATACAAAAAAAAAAAAGAGAGAGAGTTCCTGGCTGTGATTTGAACCCGGGACTTTCACGCCGCGACGAGAAGTACCGACGCTCTAACCTCTCGACAACAACAGAAGGCGCGAGCCGCCGGCGCTGGCGGAGGTATATAAACATACTGCAACCGCTTTTATCTTCCGTGTTTTTTTCTTTATTTTGGCTCACATTTACCCTCCCTGGCCGGAACTTTACCTGCCGCTCCTACAGTATAAAGGGGCGGTCAATTGGACTCCAGTTGAAAGTTCCTGCAGTCAGTTTCTGCGAGCGAAATTAGGCTTTTGTGCTTGAAGCGATACGGCTTTCTCCGCCATTAGGCAGGGACGCTAGGTACTTCGTTTTCCCCAAGGAGCTGGTCACGTGGTAGAAAAATCCCTCTTGGCCGCAGCCGCAGCCGCGGCCGCAAGATGAGCAAACCGGCCCTGGGGTCTATAACGTGCCCCGCGCAGTAATAACACATGGACGCACGCCGGAACGATGCTCATCCAGATGGAAGCCGGCAGGGGTGGGAGCTGAAGCGATAAGACATGGTGTGCGTCTTTCTTCCCCCAACGTCGTCACTAGGCGAAGCGCAAACTCGTGTGCTTCCTTTCGCAGGGGCTGTGGTGACGTCAGAAATACGCCGAGCTCCAATTGGTTCTGATTGAAGGATAGTAAGTAGACCTCGAAGCAAGCTGTCTTCAGGCCTACCCACTGTCCTTCAATCAGAACCAATCGGAGCTCGGCGTCATTCTGACGTCACCGAAGAAGAAGCAGACGGACTTGCCCTCCTCCCTGCCTAGTGCGACGCAAGGACCCGGCGACTCCAGGACGAACGGGTCTGCCGCTTTGCGGCGACTCTCGCCTGCTCAGTCTGTTTGCCACTTGGAGAAGGTCGGAGATCCACTAACGAATAATGTCGAATGCAAAAAGAAACACTAAAATAAGTTTTTAAAATGTACAACTTCTGTCGTCTGCCATACCACTGTTCCGCGGGCGCACATACAAAGGGCAAACAGGCCGGTGCGTAAATGACCGTGCGAGAGAACACGCAGCAGCTATCAAACAGGCGCCGTCTGGGCATCTAGCCGTGCATTGCGATCGCTGCCCGTGTACCCCCTTGAGCGCCGTTCACACAATTGCAATCGCGAGTAGGACGGAGAGAGACAAGACCAGCTTTTAAGCCTCTTGCGACGGTGTAGGACGAGATGCGCTGCTGCGGAGCATGCAGGCCCTTCGCCGTCGCAGGAGGCTTAAAACCCCGGTCTTGTCCCTGTCGGTCATACGCGGTTGCAAGTGTGTGAACGGCGATTTATTTTCAAACACAACCATCCTGGGACGACACAGCGGAAAAACAACCAGGGAAATTCACGAAGCGTTTGTCGTCAAAACAAGGGCACCAATACGTGTATCAGTGAGCCGTCTGTGGCCCTGTTAGATAAGGAAATGTTATTTTTTGAAAGAGAGACTGGGGTAGCTGGAAATGACGTGGTTTTATTAAGGTATTTAAAAAAAAATGTAAAAGAAGTTCTTTTTTTTTTTCAGAGGAAGTATATTAAAATAACATTTTACCATGAAAAATATTTTTTTTAGCAATATTTTCGTTGTTAAACGCTTTTTAGATGCATAAAGTGGAGGTCGCAGCTTCTTAAGCCCTGCCCTGTGCTTATAAGGTGCTTACATCTTTCACTGGCTAGAGAGATGATTGGCGTGTGAAAGGTTCGTCGTAAATTTGTATCTCCGTGCCGTAATATTATTTGAATCAACATTTTTCTTTATGTTTGAAAAGGAAATAATTAAGATAGAGTCATTCTTATTTTCAAATGTATTCTGAGATTGCTTCTCCCGCTTGAGTGCTAGTGGTTTTGAGTACACAAAGGTGTTTCGAAGAATATCTCCTCAACCGACGTAGTTTTCAACAAGCAACTGCCGTAAGTACGCGAATTTGGAAGCAAGCGCTGCGCGGATGCCTGTTCTCGTAGCGAAACTGCCCTAAGTCTAGCGTCCCAGATAAACTATTTTGATCGATCTGGCTTCATGACAAAATGCTGTATGAGGGGGAGGGGGGAGAGGGGGTCCCAGCAAAATGGAAGATTTCGGGGGGGGGGGGGGGCGGGCCCCATGGGCTTCCGCCCTGGCTACGTGCCTGCTTACCACTTTAGTGGCCTGAGCGAAATTGAAGCGGCTATAGGACACGCCAAGAATAAAACTTGACATGATTATTTTGCTAGGACCCACTGTACATTTATATATTCTTGCAAAACTTTTCTCGAAAATGGCGCGATAGTTTCGTCGATGAATCGATTTATATGAGAAGCCCCCGGATCTGCCCCATTCGAAAAAGGCCACTGTGGTTGTTGGGTCGGCAACGCCATTCGCTCAACGAGCGGCGTCCACTTGCACGCACTCGCAGACTTGGCTCTCTCGGCGTCTCGCACTTAGCTTCCTCGTTTACCTCCTTCCGTATCGCCCCGAAACGCAGGGTTTCAAGACGATGACATCTTATGGTGAATTCTACTCGTAGATCCGGAGCGCTTTCCAAAATCCGCAAGGGAGGCATAATTCCGCTCCGTGGGACCCGCTCCGTTGGACCCGCTCCGTTGGACCCGCTCCGAATCGACTAGGGGAAGATGAACTCGCATTTTTGGAGCGACCTCCCCCACACCCCTCCCCACCACTTCCCCCTCCGCCGTTCAAAATAGCCGCTGCTCGAACTTGACAAGCCCACCAACGCCTCAGCCGACTAATCTTTCCGACGCAGAAATAACACGCGACACAGGCCGGGCGAAATTATACGTACCACGGCGCCCATGTCGCAAATAACAAAGATGTCCGCGTTCGGCACCGTCACATACCTTTCGGCCTCGTCGAAGCGGCGGGGTACGGACAGCGATTGACAGCGGTGGAGTTCCAGATTTCTGGTACGACTTTAATAAACACAGAGGTAACAAACCATCACTTGCACGGTCGTTGCCTAATCTCTTCTTGCTTTATTGCACGGGAAAACGCCGGCGGAATTCAGTGTAAAAAGGTAAACAATTATTGGCTGCAGAATGAACAGGCCTAACCTTGCGTCTGCCTCCGACTTTTCTGTCCTTTCTTTTTCTCGTTCTTCCTCTCACGATCGCAGATGTCAGCGCTTACGAATTACCACGTTCCACAGTCCCGGCTTTGTATCCCTGATCTACGCGATGTAAAAGTGTTCGAGCCGTCACAATCCCACGTAAACAACCGACGCACCCTAACAGATCCAACTCGACAACCCGACCGTGGCCCGACCGGCCCGCCGACCTCGCCAACCTCGCCGCGCATGCGCACTGCGGATTTAGAAGGAAATGACGTAGGCGCTCTGTCAACTTCCGGAAAGATCTGTGAAATCCCGCAGTGCAAGTTCGGCGGGGTTCGAGGCGCTCCGTGGAACGGGCGTTGCCAGAGATCTACGAGGGGAAGATGACCAGCTCGAGCCAGATCTGCGAGCGGAATATGCGCGCTCCACATGGAGCGCTTTTGGAGCGCTCAAAATCTGCGAGCGGAATTCACCCTAAGTTGCATCGCTCGCTTCGTCGGAGTCTTCGACACTGATCGCAGCATCGATGAGAGTGACTGTAACTTGTAACATTAACAGATGTTACAAGCTGGTCACTTCAACTTCGACCCACTGGCGACCAGCTCCAGCGACGACGACTAGATTGTCTTGGACGAACTCGTTGTCGCCTCATCCGCGACGATCTCGCACGTGTGCACGGTGGAAGATCAAAGGGCAAGGGGGCAAGAGCGAGGATAGCGTTGGTGTAGCCGAGTAGCGTGAGAGTCTGCGATTGTATTGTGGCGAGGTGAGCTGGGGCGAGAAAGGGAGCGCCTAGAAAGAAAGAGCGTTCGACTAAATAATAATAAATAAATACATTTTATTTTTCATCAAATTACATTTGTGATGGAAGGAGACTGAGTAAAAAAGCTGCATAAATGCAACTTGACAACTTCTCGAGCCCCCTCATACAGTCATCAGCAGTGGCAGCAAAGAATACAAAATAAACAAAAACAAATTGGTCAAAACATAAGAAACGAAATGAATCAACATGGTGTAATACGCCAAAACAACGAGGACGAAAACGAAGCGAGAACTGGACAGGACGCGGCGTCCTGTCCAGTTCTCCCTTCGTTTTTGTCCTTGTTGTTTTGGCGTATTACACCATGATGCAAAACCAACTAGCCCAACCTGAGCCATCCTTATTCAAATGAATCGAGCCAACAATTCAAAATAGGACATTGTAGCACGGCGCAAATTCAACTCTAACAATGAGATAATAAAAAAAGAGTAATTATAGCAACAAAAATACACTTATTCAGGGACGTAGAAAACATGATTCAACACTGATAATGAATTGTTACTAAGCTTATTTAGTCTCTTTTATTAGCGCATTCCGCGTAAATATTATGATCACTAGGTTTATGTGCACCATGCGTGACTGACCTGTGCAGTGTTGCCTGGTCACTAGGTAAACATAATCAACATTCGTAAATTGAATATTGCAATTACTAGAGCACTAAAAATCCCGAAAATTGGTGTACATTTTAAGTACATATGCGCATTTCATTTTAAGGAGTAATCTACCCGCTTAAGTTTTGTGCCCTAGCCCCTTTACGAGACTCATTACACTACAAAGCTTCGTGTAAATAATGTGACGTGCGGCGAATCATTCCGCGTGAACACTGCAGAATGGACGCTAAAACCTGATTTACACGATGAGATTCTGCTCGCTCTTTTGAGTCGCGACTTTGCTCGGGCTGCGAAAGCGCAAACGGTAGCTCTGCGATGCCCGACATCAATACTAAAATTCGCAAGCAGGATCGGGCCAAGCAAATCCAGCATAACAAGTCGGTGATGGTCCCTTGTAACAATAATGAACATCTTTTATATGTAGTGATCACACCGAGCCTACTTGCCCCAAATGACCTACAAACTTAAAAGTCCTTTGAGGCCCGCACTTACTTCTTATCGCGATTACCGGGTCAATGTTTGGTCTACGTGCCGCGTTTGTTTGACCGAGCAGACGACTGTTTGAACAAGCAGGCAACTGTAACATAGCAGACAACAACTTGAACTATCAGACGATTGTTTGAACGTGAAGACGCACTGAACGTGGTCCGATGGTAGACTGAACAACTTGACGGTTTACCCGCGTTCATGTTGGAAAACAAATCTGACTACCACAAGTATTCGTAAATTGAACCCAAGGTGCTTCCCAGAAAAGCAGTCGTGATTCGACTGTGTCCGATTTTCTCTTTTCACGGCACCTATCCACACAGAAAACACATAGAAACAGATCTTCACACCTTCCCGGCTCTTTTGGTAAAGCCCCAGTCGCGGCGTTTTGACGATAAGGCAGGTTTTAGTCTCTTTTTGTTCCAAAACATCACCGGAATGCCCGTCCCGCATAGCGACGTCCTCTTACACCCCCGGACCGGAAGTGCGCCCGAAGCGCCAGCACCGCTGCGTGACGTAACAAAGTTTAGTTGGTGTATAGAAAAAGAACCTTTGGTATTCTAATGTTAATTTTGCGTCCTGTTTCACGTACCCATTATGGTCTAAAAACGATTCAAGGGCCTGTGCTTTTCATCCAAACAAAAGCATATATGTCAGAAATTTGTTTTTCGGATAAATTATATAAAATTCGCGACTGTAGCTGCAATATTCAGCAGCAGTATTGCTCAAAGACATGGCCCCTCGATCGAGGAGGGGATCGAGCGGCAGTGCCCCAGTATCCAAGCGCGCTATCTCGCTTCACCGAGAAGAACTGAACGTGAATCCATCGCACGAGCGGCAAATGGTGAGTTCTAGATGGAATTGTCATGTTACCGCTCCTAAAAGGAACCCCCGCCCACAAACACACACACGCGCGTGCGTCGGAAAGTGTTCCAGCTATGATCGTATACGCGTACAATAGCTCTATCTGTTCTACACGGCAGCTGCGCGTAAAGCGACACGCAACGTCACGCTCTCTTGCGTGACTTCTATACGCAGTGCGTCGCGGCGCCGAAGAATGTCCCAAAATTGTTGTTTCCATTCAGACTCAGCATCGCAATCGAGCCAACAAACAGAGCTAATGGGCAGCTTAAAAAAACGGGCAAGCGACGATCCATCAACCGAGATAAAAGCATTTGAATAATCGCGATGCGCCTCCGCCTACACAGGAGAGGAACAGTTAATGTTTTATTGGCAATCTTTCTCTGGATGCACGTCGTTTGGGGGCGTGAGATCCACTCGCCTACTGTTTACCACGACTGAGCGAGGGAAAAAGGAGACTTATGTAGCCTAGCTTTCACGCCTGGTAGGAAGTGTCCACTTTACCAGTCGTGAAAATAGCGCGGAGAATAGAAAGGATAATGCATCCTATACACATAAATGGTAATAGGCGCCCGTAGAATGAACCTTAAACAAACAAGCAAACATCTTTTTTTTTTTTGTTTATCGAGGGAAAGCGAAGGGTTTACTCGTTTCGTTGTTCGAGCTAATGATTCAACATCTCTTAGCTTTTTGTAAGTGGTCTCGCACGCGTTTGAATACAGAGTGAATGGACAAAGGACCGACATCCCTAATGTAATCGATACTCACAGAAAAAAGAAAGAAAGAATGCGGTTTCGTTAACGCGGCGGCATGACATCTATTGGAGAACTTCCGTAGAGGTACGCAGTAGTGTATAGGATATGCCAGGGTACCGTCGATGTCGAAGGATTGCTCGTTATTTGACTAAATAGAATGTTTTAACCCCCCAGCATTGTTTTGTTTTCTTACTTGACATATGGATTATTATTAAAAAAATGGAATACACTGCATTACTTTGATAACGCAATTAATGTAAAGGTACAAGTGAGCTGGACAAGAATTACTAAAATTATCCTTAAATAATTCATCGAGGAGGGGAAAAAGGGGGACAAAGGACAAACAAAAATCTCCAAACACAGGTAGGTGACTGTTACGTGACCGTAAAAATCCGCCTGGTCCTGGTATCGAAGCAGGGACCTCTTTCCAATGGAACGCTCTATCAACTGAGCTAACCGGGAGTTGAACGCCAGTAGAGCATACGGGGTTTACCAGCTGCCACAAGCCTAACACACACAAAGTTGAATGGTCTACATTTTAAGATTATGATGATAATGCAATTAATTCAAAGGTGAAAGAGAGCTAGACAAAAATGACGAAAATACTTCCTGGAGAAGGGAAACAAGGGGGACAAAGAACAAACACAAATCTTCAAACACTGCTCGGTGACTGGTGCGCGACCGAAAAAATCCGCCTGGTCCTGGTATCGAAGCAGGGACCTCTTTCCAATGGAACGCTCTATCAACTGAGCAAACCGGGAGTTGAACGCCAGTAGAGCATACGGGGTTTACCAGCTGCCACAAGCCTAACACACACAAAGTTGAATGGTCTACATTTTAAGATTATGATGATAATGCAATTAATTCAAAGGTGAAAGAGAGCTAGACAAAAATGACGAAAATACTTCCTGGAGAAGGGAAACAAGGGGGACAAAGAACAAACACAAATCTTCAAACACTGCTCGGTGACTGGTGCACGACCGAAAAAATCCGCCTGGTCCTGGTATCGAACTAGGGGCCTCTCCATTTACAGTGGCGCGCTCTACCAACTGAGCTAACCCGGATTATTTTCGTCAATCTCGTCCAGCTCGCCTGTACCTTTGCATTCATCGCATTATTATCATAACCTTAAAATGCAGGCCGTTCACTGAACCTTGTTGACGGTAAACTGGTGGCAGCTGAAAAAAACCCGTTTCCTCCAACTCCTGGTTAGCTCAGTTGGTAGAGTGCTCCACTGGAAATGGAGAGGTCCCATGTTCGATATCAGCTCCAGGAGGATTTCTTCGGTCACGCACCAGTCACCTAGCTGTATTTGGAGATTTGACTTTGACCTTTGTCACCCTTGTTTCCCCTCTCCAGGGATTATTTTTGTCACTGTACTACGTTTGAATCGCTCCTATTCATTTCATTTCACCTATTCTACCTTAAAGGGATGCTGAACCGAAATTTAAATTTCATGAAATAAGGTAGCAGGAGTGTTCAACGGGAAGCCACAAACCCCAAAGCACCAATCATAAAACGATGAGCCTCGCTAAACTAGAAAAAAACGAGTCCATTTACCCATCGCGTCTTAGCCCCCCCTGGCATCTTCCTGTATTTAGAACAAATTTTGGCACTCAGAGATACCGCTACCAATTACCGCTATTGTTAAACTTGCTTTTTTCTCACGACATTGATGTATACTTTGTAAACAATCGTACGATACAAGAAATTTTGTAATATAAAATAACTATTTACGTTTCTGATAGCTCTAAATCTGTGTACTTAGGTATATGTATATCTTCTTTTTTTTTTTGTAATTGTTTTATACTGTGTTTTTTTTTTGTATTCATGTCAGTTTAGCTGCTGCCTTGTATTAGGGCGCTGGGACCCGTCAAGCTGCAAACGTGCAGCTTTGTTTCCAGCGCCCTTATCACGAATGTATTTTTGTGGCAGAATATAAACTGATTTGATTTTATTTGATATATCGAACACATGGCCGTATTTTTGTAAATTAAGGATGGGATTGAGTGAAAATCGCAACGTTGCGTTTCCGGCAGAATTGTTGAGTTGGAGGGGAAACGGCCTTGCTTCCTTCTCTCTTAGCGTCCTCGCGGAGTCAAAGCGAGAAGAGGAGGACACGAGAATCGCGACGTCACGGGCTTTTTTGGCCTTGTTCTAGCGCGCTCTTCTTTAACAAAAAAAAACAACAAAAATATCGACCATCCGTTGGAGATATCGCTTTGTCAGTGATGCTTTCGGGTTTGTAGCGCCCCGCCTAGCGCCTTCGCGTTGTTTTCTGAATTCAAAATTTTGTTTCAGCATCCTTTTAAGGGCCTCAGTGGGGCATTACATAAGGGGGTAATATATAAACACATTTGACACATGTAAGGATAATACGAAGGTAGAAAACGACTATTGGCGACGAGACATTTTGGTGGCGCCCTTTTATGGTTCCTATCACTGACGTCACGACCGGGATTGTTAGCAGCGAGCCACAAGTTCGATGGTGTATAAAATGTGCAGTAAAAGTCAGGTCATCACGTTCCTAAATCAACACCGTCAGAGTTGAGGGTCTGACTTCGATCTTATTTTCGCCAATGAGAGCAGAACTCATCCCACTAAAGACGTCATAGTAACCAATCGACCAATCGTGGAAGGACGATGACAGCGACGCTTTTGGTCGCGCACGTGGCCAGAGAGCTTGGCGCGCGCTACTATTGTAAACGTGGCAGCTCTCGTGTTCTTTTTCACCTTCACCTCTATGTCACGTGATAACTTACTAGTGCGAAATAGCCGCTCTGATTTGTGGGAACCACGTGTTCCCCGCATCCCTATCTAGGCCTAGCTCAGGCAGGCCGTGGGACGTCGCCAAGTGGGGGCGCGTCCCGGATGCGAGGGCGAAGCCGTATTCCCTGGTGGGCGGCTTTCCCTCGTCCTTCTCGGGTGATTTGCCGGAGGCACACCCCTCGGGATCACGACTTGGACGCGTCCGCCCCTCCGGGGAGCCACCTACATCCGACCCACCCTGGGCGCGTCCATTCCCGCAGGCTATATAAGACGGCCCTAATCCACCGGGCAGGACTCTCGCTGGGGGAGGCTCTGCTCGACGGAGCCTTCCTTTCTTTTATCTGATCCTCCCCCTCCGTGATACTGTCAATTGCGGCAGCGCGGACGCCGACTGGTGATCCTGTCAAAAGAGACAGCGCCGTCATCTCCACCATTGTTAGCCCTCGGGCAAGCGTGTGGCATCTAAGTCAAATAAACACGTTTTATCCGGACCCAAGGAACCTTCTGTGTTTCTAAGTGGTACCCCATAAAAGGGGAAACCCACATCTGGCGCCCCAACGTGCGGCCTGTCCGGCGACTGCAAACAAAGCAGCACTCTCGCAATCAGAGCGAACCAGGCCAATTTCCGGCTAAGAACTTCGTGGACGGAGGGAGAGGCGAATGCCCAAAACCCGATGCCACTCAACGGTTTTGTGGCCACATCAGCCACGCACGGACACAATGAGCAAGTGTCCTTTCAGCCGAGCTCCCCTAATGGGTATGACGCACACTGCCCGGAATGCAACCGAGGCACTCCTTCTCGGAGCGCGCCAGCCTTCGTCGCTGAGCCAAGCCCACCCGCGACTTTCGAAGTCAACACGGGTCTGACGAGACAAGAGACGATGGCGCAACAGCAGGCAAATGCAGCCTCTTACAGCTTCGATCTCTTAACCTCAGACTGGCCGTCAGCTTCTCCGCACGGAGATAACACTGACGCCGTCTACGAGCCGCAGCACAGCACAGCTGCAACAGGCGCACCAAACCACTCGGCGGGCCCACACAGAGGGAACAACCCGCCAGCCGCACATGCGGAGAGCGATTCTCACCACAGAGAAAACACGCTCGGCGCGTATCACCCCCTGCTAGAAAACGCAGCGCGGGTGATCGAAAGCCTGACGGGCGCACTGCAAACAGCAGTTAGGCCCCCGCCGCCGACACGGCCACCGGTCAGAATCCCTATCCCGACATACCGAGGGTACGGAGACCGAGTGAGTGCGACAGACTTCCTCGAAAACCTGAAAAAGTACCAACAGGCCATGGGAATGTCGGACCACGAGATACTTGAACGCATCTTGCCAATCTCGTTGGTGGACCAAGCGGCGCGGTGGCTCCGTCTAACCGGAAGCCAGCTGTCGTCGATCGAGCAGTTCCGCAAGGCATTTCGCCAGGAATTCCTCCCTGCAGACTACGAACGCAGGATGAGGCGAGAGCTCGAACAACGGACCCAACACCCAGACGAGTCACTGTTGGAGTTCGTTAGGGCGATGCAAGAGCTCTTTGAGCTAGCAGAACCCTCAGCGCCCAATGCAGAGCGGGTAGAGCGAGTCATTAGACAATCGCACCCGACTTTTGCGGCGTATCTCCGAGGCAGTCGCTTTCGCGACTTGAACGAACTGGCCTCGGAGGCTCGGCGGATTCAGGGAGACATTCTTGCCGCACGAGCGTATCGTCCCCCACCACCAGCATCAACGGCACTCGAGCCGCGCTGCGCTTGGAACGGGGACGCGGCGTCCCGAAACAGGAGACACGAAGCCGCCCACTACGCAAACGAGCGAAGTCGAAACACGTACGACATATCAGATCGTGCGCTCGACCCGTACTCCTACGAACGGCGGGCAGCAGAGACTGTGCCGCAGTTCAAGAGGCGAGATCGGAACACAGAGTTACCGACGCCACGGGAGGAAACGCAGCCACGTCCAAACCCACAGGACGAAAGGCGCGGCGCGCATCTAAACGCGCGACAGGACTCAAGAAAAGTCCCGCAACAACGTTGCTTTCGCTGTAATAGCGCTAACCACCTGGTTCGACAATGCCCAGAACGGCAGAACCCTGGTCCCCAACAGTCGGGAAACGAGCAAAGCCACCGATAACCAACCCGGCGGCTCAAAATGGCACGGAGCAAGAGACTCTTTTGCCTACAGCCTACAGAATAGGCTTTCCGACCGGCACGCTGGCACCATTCATAGCCCTGACGATTGTCGGTCGGACGTTCAAGGCACTGCTGGACACAGGAGCCAGCGCCTCGCTTTTCGGCGACGAAGTGTTGACCCACCTCCAGCAAAACTCAGTGCATATGAGGGAGGGCAACACGGCCTTTCGACTCGCGTGCGGTACCGCCCATTCAAGCGGTACTGTGCGGTTGGTTGCGAGATGGGAGAATCGAGTAAGACGGCAACGCTTCGTTCATCTCCCCAGTCTTTCCGTTCCGATCATCCTGGGCAGAGATTTTCTCGCCAAAACAGGGATCGTGATCGACGTGAGTAGCGGTGGCTACCGAGAGGGCACATTCGCACCTCTGAAACCCTTCTGCGAACCCCCAACGCCAGAAAAAACACTGGTTAATGGGGCAGGCAGCACCTGCCAAGACAAGGCAACAGAATCACAAAAACCGGGTATCAACCCCTCGACAGGTACCCCGACGCGGTTGCAAACAAGCGCCGTAGCGTCGGAGGTCACCCACCCCCTGCTGACTGAGTCATGCTACGGGTCAGGGCAAGAAAAAGCCCGTTTGTCGACATTATTGCGACGCTATGACGCCATGTTCACGGAGCGTCCCGGGTGCACAAACGAAGTGCGACACCGGATCGACACGGGCGATGCGCTTCCTCGGAGGCAAAACGCACGACCCGTCAGTCTGGCTAAACGAAAAGCCATCGACGTCGCTTTGGACGAAATGATCGACACCGGAGTTGTCCGGCGGTCAAACAGTCCCTGGGGATTTCCCGTTGTGTTGGTCCCAAAAAAGGACGGCAGCTCACGTCTCTGCGTAGACTATCGGCGTCTAAATGACGTAACGCGGAAAGACGCATATCCGCTTCCGAGCATTGACTCGATCCTTTCCAACCTCGGCAGCGCACGGTATTTCACAACCCTAGACGCCAGCCGAGGCTACCTCCAAGTTCAAATGGAGGCGGGTGACGAGGCAAAAACAGCCTTTGTGTGTCACCGCGGGCTTTTCGAATTCACAAGAATGCCCTTTGGTCTGTGCGGAGCGCCAATGACGTTCCAACGCTTGATTGACCGAGTACTGGGAGAAGCCAAATGGAAACATGCAATGGCCTATCTCGACGACATTGTCGTGTACTCCAACACCTTCGAAGATCATCTACGAGATCTGAAGGATGTGTTCGACAGGCTAAAGGCCGCGGGTATCACATTAAACCCAGAAAAGGCCCAAATAGCCGAAACCCGCATCAACTTGCTTGGGTTCACGCTCGACTGCGGGCGCATCGCGCCAAACCCCGAGAAGCTAAAGGCTATCCGGGAGTTTCCGGCGCCGACGGACGTAAACTCGCTCCGTCGCTATCTGGGAATGGTAAACTTCTACCGCCAATTCATCCCAAACTGCGCATCACTCCAAGCGCCACTAACGCGGCTACTGAGAAAGACCGTGAGATGGAGTTGGGGTCCCGAGCAGGAGGCAGCATTCCGCTGCACCTCCAAAGCGCTCGCGGACACAGCTGAACTAAAGCTGCCCGACTTGAACAAGCCTTTCGTGATCCAAACGGACGCGAGCAAACTGGGCTTGGGAGCGGTCCTGCTCCAAGAGCACGAGGGAGTGCTTGGTCCGGTAGCTTTTGCTAGCCGCTCGCTGACACCCGCTGAGGTGAACTACAGCACATGTGAACAAGAGTGCTTGGCCATTGTTTTTGCCTTGAAGCGCTTCGACATTTATGTCGACGGGACCACGTTCACGATCGAAACAGATCACCAGAGCCTAATATGGCTGTCCAGACTTCGCGAACCCGCAGGACGGTTAGCGAGATGGGCCTTGCTACTGCAGAAATACGACTATGTCGTGCGGTACAGGAAAGGCAGCACAAACGTGGTGGCCGACGCACTGTCGCGAGCCCCCGTAGACTGCGCAAATCTTTCCGCGAGGACCCAGGCCGAGCCAACGGCAAACTCCAAGCCAGGCGAAGCCGAAAATCAGTCCAACATGGAGGCAGCACCACTGACCTCCTCGGACGAAAACGTGAACCACATAGACGCAGTGAGCGCAGTGGGGATCGTATTCAGCAAAGAAGAGCTACTGAAAGCTCAGCAGAATGATCCGTTTTGTCGAAAGGTGATCGACGGACTCTCGAGTGAGTCGGACTCTGTGGAGTCGGGCGGCGCGTCCGCCGGGCGTACGACTGCTGGTATTGCAGTAAACGCCGAGTGTCGGGATGTATCTGGTACTGGTACTGACACGCTGGATCAATTTCTGCTGAACGCCGACGGGCTCCTGCTGAAGTATATCCCATCTGAGAAGGACACAGACAATGTGTTCAAGGTGGTAGTGCCAAAAAGTCTGAGGTGCGCAGTAATGCGTTACTATCACGACTCGCACTTGGCCGGACATGCGAGCGGCTCCAAGACTTACACAAAGTTATGCCACATCGCAACCTGGCCGGGCATGAAAAGGGACGTATTCCGCTACGCCCGCACGTGCCACA
Source organism: Ixodes persulcatus (assembly GCA_013358835.2). NCBI lineage: Eukaryota > Metazoa > Arthropoda > Arachnida > Ixodida > Ixodidae > Ixodes > Ixodes persulcatus. The sequence goes on along the minus strand of JABSTQ010011317.1, from coordinate 896,318 downwards.
CTTGCCAAAGCTTCAAACCAAGAGGCGGCAAACCTCCGGGCCTAATGCAGCCGATCCACAGCCAAGAACCATGGTCTTTGGCGGCTTGCGACGTGGTCGGCCCTTTACCAAGGAGCCCCAAAGGACACCAGTATCTGTTGGTTGTCACTGACCACTTCAGCAAATGGGTAGAACTTTTCCCATTACGAAAGCTGACGGCCCGAGCAATCACTGAAAAGCTCATGGAGGTGTTCACCCGATTCGGGTTCGCTGAAGCTCTTCTAACAGATAGAGCAAGCTACTTCGTCGGGAAGGTATTTGTGGACGCTTGCAAAGCGCTGGGCATCAAGCACAGAACAACCACACCCTACCACCCACAGGCGAACATCACGGAGCGATGTAACAGAAACATCAAACCCATGCTGGCAGCATTTGCCGAAAAGCACCGCGACTGGGACGCATACATTCCCGAAATTGGGTTCGCTCTCCGTTCCACTGTCAATCGTTCGACAGGCTTCACCCCCGCCTTCCTCACATTCGGAAGAGAATTGCCAAATCCAATGGACCGCGTCCTCAAGGCAAGCGCCGGGGTGAGCGACGCACAGTCGAAACAGACTGAACATGCGCGCACGCTACAAACTCGGATGACGGAAGCCTTCTCGGAGGCCCGTCGCAATCTCGGGGTAGCGCGAGCTAAACAAAAAGCTCAGTACGACCGCTCTCGCCGGGATCTCCGCTACAAAGTAGGCGATCTCGTGCTCAGACGAAACCATGTTCTGAGCGATGCCAGCAAAGGCTTTTCTGCTTCGCTGGCACCAAAGTGGTTGGGCCCGTACCGAGTGCACGAAGTATTGTCACCACTCGTGTACAAGCTGACTGAGAAAGACTCGAGAAAAGTCAGCGGGCCTGTGCATGTCTGCGATCTCAAACCCTACAATGAAAGGGAAGAGGAAGGGGACGAACAAACGCAGCCCCCGCAGCAATATGCACGCAAAACGCGAGATAACGCCGACGATGAACAACAGGCGTCTCGCTACAATCTGCGAACTCGGAAAAACTAATATCCGAAGTTTTCGTAGAGGCAGCCCCAGTAAGTGGCGAAATGTCACATTAAGGGAAGTGCAAATCATAATGCACCTGCTGCCTTCGCGAACGCGCCAGACACCATTGTTTGCTGGCAAGCAGTGACCTAGATAGAAGGTCACCTCAGCGTTCGCTCTCGGATCAACCCGTAGGGGAATCCCCCGAACTACGGCATCCGAGGGAAAGGGTAGGCGTAACGGCCATTGGTCAGTTATTGCCACCTACGCTCACGTGTCCAACACGTCACCGCAAGAACGCGGTGCGAGCGTCGTCACGACTCACAAGCGGTCGGAGACCAAGTGGTCATTCGACCGCAGTACGTCCCCGCATCCACGAAGAGGATCCCCAGCCAGTACAGCTGGGCTTCGCGCCGTTCGGGACTCGGGAGCTGCTGCCTCCTGGCTGCGGCAGTTCAGCGGCGTCCATGGACCACTGCTCGGGCTGCGCGTGACTCGTCAGGCAGCCCCGCTACCCCGGCCGGCCGCGGGCCTAACCAGCGACCCGTCGTCTTCGTGCGACGCCGGGACCAACAACCGGTCACGGACTGCCCGCTCATCTTCTACGGGACCCGCACGGCGGTCGGACAGCTCGCCGACCAGGGACCAGCCGTTCCCGTTCTTGCCGTGACAAGTCCCAAGGGCCCCGCGATCCACATCGACCGAAGACACTACGCCATGGTGAGCGAGCGACTGCGTCGTCGGAAACGTCACAAGGACGTCAACTTATTTGTTACCCCAAGCATGTGGGAGCCGGCACCGCCGCGTTGTTTTGTTTTGCTTTCGAGAGTCGGTAGGTTAAATTTTATTTTTCTTAAACCTACTTCAGCCTTAAGGAGGGGGGAGTGTGGGAACCACGTGTTCCCCGCATCCCTATCTAGGCCTAGCTCAGGCAGGCCGTGGGACGTCGCCAAGTGGGGGCGCGTCCCGGATGCGAGGGCGAAGCCGTATTCCCTGGTGGGCGGCTTTCCCTCGTCCTTCTCGGGTGATTTGCCGGAGGCACACCCCTCGGGATCACGACTTGGACGCGTCCGCCCCTCCGGGGAGCCACCGACATCCGACCCACCCTGGGCGCGTCCATTCCCGCAGGCTATATAAGACGGCCCTAATCCACCGGGCAGGACTCTCGCTGGAGGAAGGCTCCGTCGAGCAGAGCCTCCCCCAGCGAGAGTCCTGCCCGGTGGATTAGGGCCGTCTTATATAGCCTGCGGGAATGGACGCGCCCAGGGTGGGTCGGATGTAGGTGGCTCCCCGGAGGGGCGGACGCGTCCAAGTCGTGATCCCGAGGGGTGTGCCTCCGGCAAATCACCCGAGAAGGACGAGGGAAAGCCGCCCACCAGGGAATACGGCTTCGCCCTCGCATCCGGGACGCGCCCCCACTTGGCGACGTCCCACGGCCTGCCTGAGCTAGGCCTAGATAGGGATGCGGGGAACACGTGGTTCCCACACTCCCCCCTCCTTAAGGCTGAAGTAGGTTTAAGAAAAATAAAATTTAACCTACCGACTCTCGAAAGCAAAACAAAACAAAACAACGCGGCGGTGCCGGCTCCCACATGCTTGGGGTAACAAATAAGTTGACGTCCTTGTGACGTTTCCGACGACGCAGTCGCTCGCTCACCATGGCGTAGTGTCTTCGGTCGATGTGGATCGCGGGGCCCTTGGGACTTGTCACGGCAAGAACGGGAACGGCTGGTCCCTGGTCGGCGAGCTGTCCGACCGCCGTGCGGGTCCCGTAGAAGATGAGCGGGCAGTCCGTGACCGGTTGTTGGTCCCGGCGTCGCACGAAGACGACGGGTCGCTGGCTTGGCCCGCGGCCGGCCGGGGTAGCGGGGCTGCCTGACGAGTCACGCGCAGCCCGAGCAGTGGTCCATGGACGCCGCTGAACTGCCGCAGCCAGGAGGCAGCAGCTCCCGAGTCCCGAACGGCGCGAAGCCCAGCTGTACTGGCTGGGGATCCTCTTCGTGGATGCGGGGACGTACTGCGGTCGAATGACCACTTGGTCTCCGACCGCTTGTGAGTCGTGACGACGCTCGCACCGCGTTCTTGCGGTGACGTGTTGGACACGTGAGCGTAGGTGGCAATAACTGACCAATGGCCGTTACGCCTACCCTTTCCCTCGGATGCCGTAGTTCGGGGGATTCCCCTACGGGTTGATCCGAGAGCGAACGCTGAGGTGACCTTCTATCTAGGTCACTGCTTGCCAGCAAACAATGGTGTCTGGCGCGTTCGCGAAGGCAGCAGGTGCATTATGATTTGCACTTCCCTTAATGTGACATTTCGCCACTTACTGGGGCTTCAGCCTTAAGGAGGGGGGAGTGTGGGAACCACGTGTTCCCCGCATCCCTATCTAGGCCTAGCTCAGGCAGGCCGTGGGACGTCGCCAAGTGGGGGCGCGTCCCGGATGCGAGGGCGAAGCCGTATTCCCTGGTGGGCGGCTTTCCCTCGTCCTTCTCGGGTGATTTGCCGGAGGCACACCCCTCGGGATCACGACTTGGACGCGTCCGCCCCTCCGGGGAGCCACCTACATCCGACCCACCCTGGGCGCGTCCATTCCCGCAGGCTATATAAGACGGCCCTAATCCACCGGGCAGGACTCTCGCTGGGGGAGGCTCTGCTCGACGGAGCCTTCCTCCAGCGAGAGTCCTGCCCGGTGGATTAGGGCCGTCTTATATAGCCTGCGGGAATGGACGCGCCCAGGGTGGGTCGGATGTAGGTGGCTCCCCGGAGGGGCGGACGCGTCCAAGTCGTGATCCCGAGGGGTGTGCCTCCGGCAAATCACCCGAGAAGGACGAGGGAAAGCCGCCCACCAGGGAATACGGCTTCGCCCTCGCATCCGGGACGCGCCCCCACTTGGCGACGTCCCACGGCCTGCCTGAGCTAGGCCTAGATAGGGATGCGGGGAACACGTGGTTCCCACAGATTCCACGGAAGTCGGTGGCCGAGTGTTCTAGCGCACACCAGCTCGGAGCACGTGGAACGAAAGCTCGCGCTGCAAAACCCAAGGATCTTGGCTTCAATCCCAACCCCGGCCCGTTTAGATCTGGATGAGCGTCGTACCGGCGTGCGGTCGTGTATCACTACTGTCTGGTGCACGTTAAGGACCCTAGGCTAGCAGTTGTACCGCACTGGCTAAATGGCTCATCTACAGCTGAGACACCAGACGCCCATTGAAGCAGACTAACTTCCGGCTGTATAAACATACACACAACAATTTGCTTTTGCTGATTCCATGTGCTATGACAAAAAAGTTATTCTATTGTCCTCCGGTCTTCCCTGTCTGCTGCCCCGTCAAGACACAACAATTTGGCGACGAGGAATGTCGTGACCTGCTCTGCGGGAAGCCGACATGTCAACGGGTGAGCCGGTGACGACGGGGGCAGTGACGCAAGTCTTTGGTCGATTGGGACACATTGAGCCCTTCGACGTTTCAACGAGTGACTGGCCGTCGTATGAGGAAAGACTGACTTCGTTTTTTGTGGTCAACCGAATCACCGAGGAGGACAAGGTACACGCCTTTCTCAGTATTATAAGCTCGAAAACGTACAACCTCCTTAGATCATTGACCGCGCCAAAGTTTCTAGCAACAAAGACGTTTGTCAAACCAAAAAAGTTTTTGGGGGACCACCTAGCACCGAAACCATCGGTGATCGCCGAGCGCGCAATGTTTCAGGAAAGGGTGAAGCTTGAGAACGACTGTGGTAAGACGAAAATAATCCCTGGAGAAGGAAACAAGGGGGACGAAGGACAAACACAAATCTCCAAACACAGCTAGGCGACTGGTTTGCGACCGAAAAAATCCGCCTGGTCCGAGTATCAAACCCGGAACCTCTCTCTCTCTAAAAAAAAAGACTCGTATTTTTTGTTGCGGAACTACGCAAACTGGCGCAGACATGCGACTTCAAAGCCGCACTTGACCCATCATTGCGAGGCCATTTTGTGTGTGGTTTACGTTATTCAGCGTGTGCTGTTCACAAAAGACAACAGACTGACGTTCCAGAAAGCTGTCGAAAGAGCTCTCGCTATGGAAGCAGCGAACAAGAGCGCGGCAGAAACGCACACGTTGGAACCTGGAGTGTCGGACGTACACATAATAAAGACCGTCCCTGAAGCGAACGTGACGCAGAGAGATTGCTATCGCTGTGGCTCAGCAAGAAATGCAAGCCGCTCATGCCCGCATATTGCGGATACCTGTTTCAAGCTTAATAAAAAACTTTCAGCCTTTCCACCCTGGTGAAGAAGAAAGACCAGCGAAGCTGCCCTATGGTGGGAATGATGTAATGGCCGCCGTCAAGTCGGCAAGCCAGAGTGAAAAGGCTAGAAATGTTGCCGCGATCTATGGGCGACGGCGCAACCAGACAACCGGCACACACAACACTCTGGACAACTACCGCCGTCTATGAGCGACGGCGGCAACCAGAGTGTTGTGTCGAACATTTCTTTGCAAGCGGACACGATCCTGGGGAAACTTTTAACAGCTCCGCTGTAAAAGGGTTATATTCAACGAGTATGCCATGTTGATAAAAAACATAAATCGAGGTGGACGCCGCTTAAGAAGGTCAAGCAACTGGTTCCTCTTCCAAACCCAGCTTGCATGAAGGAAATGGCTACGTCTAGTCTGGATCCAATCAAAATACCTCGACTTGAGCAGAAAGTTCCCTTGGAAATGGAATTGGATACAGGGCAACTGTTTCCCTCATGTCGCTCATGCAGTTCCGTCAGATATTTCCGACGATAAAGATCACGGTGATGACGCTCAAACTATGCATGTCCAACGGGATGGTCGTTCGTCCATCCCGTTGGAGTGGCTTGCGTCGACGTGCAGTACGGTCAGCAGAGGGCCGAGCTATTTCTCTACATCAGAAGATAAAAGGGTCCACCCCTGCTAGGTCGGCAGTGGCTGCAAGTCATCTGATTAGTCTGGAACCAAACGTTTGGGCTCAACAGCATGGTTAGGCCAGATTATCTGGTGCCTCCTGAACAACGCACAAAGTTAAGCGCGCTTCTCTAGAAGTACCAAAGTCTGTTCAAGAACGAACTGGGAACTGTCACCGAAGAAAGGGCAGAACTGTCGCTCATGGACGGTAACGTGCCGAAGTTCCTCTGGGCAAGAAAAGTGTCGTTTGCCCTATAAACTGCTGTTGAGGCTGAACTAAAGAAGATGCAAGACATGGGTGTCATCTCGCCGGTCGCCATGATTGACTATGCGACACCTGTCGTACCGGTAGTGAAGGAGGACGGTGGAATAAGGTTGTGCGGCGACTACTAAACCACCGTGAGCCTTGACACTGACCGAAAGCCACTGCCAAGGGTTCAACGACCTTTTCGCAGCGCTTGGGGGAGGTCGGGAGTTTTCGAAGATTGACCTTAACCGGGCTTACCGCCAGGTGGTTATGGCTGAAACGTCGAGGAAGTACCTGACTTTGAACACACAGCAGGGGCTGTTTGCAGTAATAGGTTACCGTTCGAAGTGTGGCACCAGCCATTTTTCAGAGAACTGTGGGCACCGTGCAAAAAAAACCTAAAAGGCGTCAGTTGCTGTTTGGATGAAGTCCTTATCATCGGTAAAACGCAGGAAGAGCATTTTGCCGACCAGGAAGATGTCCTGAAGCGGTTGTGAGAGAGCGGAGCCCGTGTGAAGAAGGAAAAATGTTAGTTTTTTCAGGAGTTGCGTTACCTGGGCCATGTCTTCAATGCAGCAAACGTCAGCACAATGCCAGAGAAATTCGAGGCTCTGACGCAAGTTTCTGCGCCTACACGCAAACAGCAGCTGCAGTCATTCCTGGGCGTCTTGAATTTCCACGCAGTTCACCATGCGAGACCTCTCTACAAGCTGCTTCGTCAAGATCAGCACTGGTTTTGGGACAAGACATGTCAAGCGGCGTTCGAGGAAATCAAGACGGCGCTGCCAACATCCTCGATTCTTGCACACTACGATCCAAGTTAGCCATTGCCAGGGACTTTCGATGCGGCCAAGTATGTCTAGGCGCCGTCCTGTCCCATGTGACCGAAGATGAAGACACTCGCCCTCTGGAGTATACGCATCACGAACATTAACTGAAGCTAAAAAAAGTACAGTCAGCTTGAACAAGAAGCTCTAGCCATAATTTTTGGCATTCAGAAATTTCATTTCTACATCTACGGCCGATACTTTACACGCATCGCGGATCAGAAACCACTGCAAACGATACTGGACCCCAAGACTGGCATTCTGCCTTTTGCGGCAGCACGTTTGCAGAGCTGGGCTGTTAACTTGTCAGCGTAAAAGTTTTCCTTGGTTTACAAGAGACCCAGTGACAATGCGGAGGCCAATCTCTTCTCAAGGTTCCCTTTCGAAAGTGAGAAATACAACGTTTGCGAAGGCGAAGAGACATCCTATTAACGAATTCGGGTGGTGAATCGCCGGTGAACCCTTGCCGGTGGCACCGGCGACCAAAACCGCGCCAGCGGCGTATCGCGTGACCCTCTCCACCCGAACACAAAGCGGCGGCAACTGGCGTTTTTATTTGCCTGGGTCGGGCGTGAGCTTTGTTAACCTCTTCTTCGATTGATGTATGGTACAATAGTACGCTGTAGGCGTCAACAATATAAATTCCGACTCTTTGAGACGTGTGTAAACACATTGGCTCCACAATTGTTTTCGAAATATTAAACTCACCACGGCCTGTACAGCTGACAGGAACTTAAATTATAGTAATTACGCTGTAGGCGTCGACAACATAAATTCCGACTCTTTGAGATGTGTGTAAACAGATTGGCTCCTGTAGTGTAGCCGATTGATTAAGCAGAGTAAGCAGAGAACGCCGACATGGCAGTACCATTCTCATCGTCTTCTTCGTTCTTTATTGACCTCATCACTTCTTCGTTCTTCACATCAGACACTACATTTCCCCCTCTCTTAAGGAAATGTACGCATCAATATAAACAAACTAAAATAAGAAGTACTAAAATGAATGAACTAAACTTAATTAGTTCTGAGTACAATGATTATGGCACAGTGTGCCCGAATCTATCTGGAGGCCCTCGCTCTCTGCAGCTCTGACGAACGGGCTGCGTTTGCTGCGTTTGCGGTCTTTGCTGGTCAACTTCTGGTGCACTTGACATCAGCTGTTCTCCCGCAAGAGAGAAATTGTCTGGCTGGAGTGCATTATCTGCTTGGAACCACGAAGTCGCTGGTGTCAGGCTGTTCTCTTCCTCGGATGTAATCTGTGGCAGGACTTCCCGTGGAACTTTGGAGAGCTTACTGGCGTTCCAAACTTTGAAATCATCGAGCAGGAAGGCATTTTGTCCTCGGTGATCTAGTATTTTTCGTGGTTTTGAATATCGTAAGTCACCTCTAGCGTGATGTCCTGGCAGTTTTACACGGACGTAATCGCCTGGCTGAAGGGCCGGCCTCCGTGCGCCCCTCTTGCCGTCCACGTACTTTTGTGAGGCGCGCTGATGTTTCTTGACTCGTTCTCTCAGCTCACTCATTGCTGCTGTCGGATCGGTGGAGACGTTTTCCGATAGCCATCCGACAATATTCAGCTTTGTTCGGGGGTGTCTGTTGTGCAACAAATATGCAGGTGATACGCCAGTGGTTGAGTGAGGCGTTGCACGGTACACTCCGATGTATTCAGTTAGCGCTCCCTCCAGGTTTTGTTGCTCAAGGAGTGCCAGCTGGATAAACCCTTTCATAACTCGGTTGTATCTTTCAATTAGGCCGTCTGCCTGCGGGTAGTATACGGATCAAAAACTGTGACGAATGCCACGTTCCCGTAAGAAATCCTCAAAGTCTGCCGATGTAAATTGGCATCCGTGATCGGAGACGATCTCAGTCGGATACCCTTCACGACTGAAGAGAGTCTACACGAATGTCGTCACTGTGTCAGAAGTTACAGTACTGGCAAAAACAATTTCAGGCCAGCGGCTGAAATAATCCATGACGGTTATAACAAATCGATGTCGCTGTGCTGCCCTCTCGATTGGTCCAACAATGCCAATACCAATCTTCTTCCAGGGATGCGCGGGAAGTGGTATGTGATGCAGAGGAGCCGGAGATGTCTTTGCAGACGTGTCTGCTGTCTGGCAGGTTAGAGAACCCCGAATTGCGTGTTCCACTTCGGCATCTATGGCTGGCCACCAATAGACCTTTCCAGCGGCAGTCTCGAACGAAGCGACTTACATCGCGCGTCCCTGACTTTGAGAGTGTACATCAGTGTTGCCCGATTGCGCTGGGCTGTGGGATTTCTCGTCAATAGGCTGTGGCAGCCTGCGTAGGCGCAATTCCGAACGCTGGTGGCGGAAAAATCGTCTCGTTTTACTTTTGTTTTGTGTTCTATGGTGAAGATAATTTTTCGAAGTTTTTATAAAAGCATTGCACTATTTTTGGGAACAAAAACAACCAAATGAAAGCTATTTTCGGCGAGTCCGTGTGCGACAAAACAAATGCAACTGGAATGTTTGTTTCATTTTATGCTGATCTTATTAACGTCACCATACACTCAGCCGTGTCTATTTACTAAGGTCTTAACTGCCTAAAATATTTGACCGCATCACAGGATAGCCGAACTGCATTGATATTCCTCACTCACAACATAAAATTCAACGAGTCTCATCAATCGAACAACATATATTGTACGTACCCCAAGGTGCAGCGTTATCCGAACAGGATTTGAGGAAGGTCTCAAATAACACAGTATATCCAATATACAGTGTCGACGATAGTCACTTCACGACGATCGGACGGAATCTGGCTTGTCTTGAGGTACGTTTTGAAGAGTGGTATTTTTTTACACATAACTAAAGCAAATGAACGAACGTGTCTATTCAGTTCCTATACCCCGGACCCTATCAGCTACCTCTCGCCAAGACCGGGAACATAGCCGGGAAGGCTTTTCGGAGATTATCTCAACGAAAATAATCCTAGAAGAACGTCGAACGGCCGCGTCGCGGGCTGCTTGACGTTCGCTCTCTTCGCTCGCTCTCTTCGTTCGGTTCCTGCGAAGGTCGAGCAGGCTACAAGCCCTGTTATTCCCTGGTTCTAACAGTGGAAGATGACACAAAATACGCAAGCATCCTGAACAGGCAAATAAAGTTAACACTTTCAAGGAAAGCCGGCGAACTCCGAATGCACAATGCAGGTGGGGAGTCGCGCTGACCGGGTTTCCACAGCTCAGGCGAATGGCAGAAATTTTAGGCTGATAGGGGTCGCTCGAATCGCAAAATGGAGGCGGCCAGAGAGCTCTTTTTTGCAAAGGTCTATACCACTATCTCAACCTTTGTTTTGTTCGTACTATTCCCAAGTGTGAGTCGTGACCCAGGGCGAGGACCTTGGTAGTCATTGTAAATGGGACGACAACCCGTTCTCCACGTAGAAGTAAGCCATCCACCTATGAAAGCTCAGATTGCACTTGGTAGTATGATAAAAAGTCAGTACCTAGTTTACCTTTCGATTGCCATGTTGTAGAAAGAAAATACTTAACTTTTTGAATCACCGCATCTGCAGATGTTGCAATCTGGATGTCCTCCTTGGAGATAGGATGTTGAGTTATGGCTGAAATAACTTCCTCATCTAGATTATCAGGTGATGTGGCAGGTAATGGTAGTCGGGAAAGAGCATCCGCGATGACGTTGTACTCACCCTTCTTGTAGCACACTACGAAGTTGTTGTTGAGTAGACGTGCTGTACATCGAGCGATTCTGAGTGGACGGTGACCCGTGCCTTGAGAACTCAGTAAGGCGGTAAGTGCTTGATGGTCCGTGTAGAAGGTGAATGGTCTTCCCCAAAGGTACACATGCCAATGTTCTAAAGCCCAAACAGATGCGAGGGCTTCTCATTCTCCAACAGAGTATTTGCGTTACTGCTGGTGAACGTGTTCGTGAAGCAAATGCAACGGTTCGAAGGTTGGATCCGCTAGCTTGCTGGAGGACAGCGCTAATTCCGTATCCAGATGCGTCTGTAGTAACAAGTACTGGCAATTCTGGATTGAACATGGAGAGTGCTTTGCAGTTGGAGATCAGCACTTTAATCCTCTCGAAGCACAGCTGCGCTTCGTTTGTTCACACGAATGCCTTCTCACCACGCAGTAGATCTCTCAGCGGTTAAACTTCGTCCGAGTAATTACGAAGAAATCTAGAGTAGTATCCTGCAAGTCCTAAAAAGAAGGGCAGGGAATGAAGATCCGTTGGCATAGGTGAGTCCTGTATAGCTTTGACATTCGCTTGCAGCGGAGTTATACCTTCTGGAGCGACAATATGCCCAACGAACGACAAGCTCGGGACTCCAAAGACACATTTGTGTAGGTTCTTTGCGTAGTCAGTAGGTTCTTTGCGTGGTCATCTGCGTCAGAACCGAAGATGATGATGTCGTCAAGATAGCAAAGGACACCACTACATCTCTGAAATATGTCAGACATCATCTTCTGGAACGCTGAGGGTGCAGATGCTAGGCCAAAGCATACTCTTTTGAAGCGGTAAAGGCCTTGATGCGTGTTAAATGCGGTGAGGTCACGGCTTTCCGGCGCAAGAAGGACGTGATGGTAAGCTGCTGTTAGGTCCAGTTTTGAGAATACCTTGGCCCCATTCAAAGCATTCAGCAACTCTTCCGTGTTTGGTAGTGGATAGCAATCTACAACGATTGCTTTGTTTGGAGCACGGAGATCCACGCAGAGCCGTAGCTTCCCATCTTTTTGTTCTGACAACGACAATGGGCGATACCCATTGAGATGCGCTGATCGGTTCGACAATGTCCATTTCTAGTAAGCGTAGAAGCTCTTTCGATACTTCATCATGAACCGTAAATGGTAATCTACGGAGTTTTACAGCAACAGGTGGAACTTCTTTCTTCACCTTGACCTGATGCTCGTATCCCTTTGCCAGACCTATTCCTGGGGTGAACAGGTGGCCATAAGTAGAGTCCACGATGGAAGTCAAGTGCGTTGAAACTGGAGTCGTTTCCATACACTGTAGAGTGGATCCTTCAACGCGGAGACGCAAAGCAGAAAGTCCATCCAGTCCCATCAGTGTTGTCCCTTGTGAGACGACGTAAAGCACAAGTGGTGCTGAGGAACCCTTTTACGTGACAGTTGCCACAAAACATCTAATTAGTGGGATGCGCTACCTTGAGTAGTTATTTAGTTGTACTGCAGCTGGTTGAAGTGGGTGGTTGGTAGAAAATTTTTTCTGGTAGGTTTCATGTGAAATAATTGAAACCGCAGAACCAGTGTCCAGAAGGAACTTGATATTTTGATCTTCAACTTGAATTGTCACATTGATTCCGGAGTAGCGAACTTCTTCAACTTCCAAGACTTTTGTGACAGGATCGGTTTCTTTTCGTGTCTCACACAAACTCAAGTTTTCGTTGTTACTGCTGGTGTGAGAGCTAACCACCTCCATCGCTGGCGCCATACTCCGACAAACAGAGCTTAGATGTCCTTGCTTTTTGCATTTTGCGCAAGTCTTGTTTTTTGCTGGACAAGTAGCAGCATTTGCTAGGTGATCTGCTCAGCCGCAACGGTAGCATGTTTTCTGTTGACGGGCTGAGGAGTCAACTCCTTGTTGATATTTTTGCTTGGAGTTCTTTCCTCTGACTTTTCGTAGCTTTTGGACAACCGCAGGAGGGTCCGCTGTGGCTTGCACTTCCTTCTTGGACTGCTCCACGCTGCGTGCCAATTTCAAAGCCCTTTCAAGAATAAGTGCAGAGCCTTCCAGGAGGAGTCGTTCCCGGATGGGGGTCATGGAAGCTCCTTCTACCAGTTCGTCTCGTATTGCATCGTCCGGTGACGAGCCAAAATTGCAAGTTTGTGCAAGTCTCCATAATGCAGCGAGGAACTCATCAATGGACCTTTTGTAGAAATACGCGGTGCGCATGCGCGGAGTATTTCATGCGCCTGGGTTCGAGAGTATCTAGTTCCAAACAATCCGCCATCTTGCATTTCTCGCCTTTGAGCGGTTTCGTTGTGTCGACCTCGGGGCGGAAGATTACGCACGATGGGGACAAAGGTGAGCTTGGGGGAGCCGTATCTCGGTCACATCGCCTCAATGGGTGAACAGGATGTAACTGACGTTTTGGGTGTGGAACGGGTGGGAGAGGCCTTGGGCGCGCGTTGTTTTCCAGTCACCTAGTCTTGAACCGATTCGCGTGTCTAGGTGGCAGCACATATTCACCAAGAGGTCCATTGTTTCGCCTCGAGCTTGAGTACGTTGGCGAAACTTGCGGCGTTCTGTAATTACGTTGTACGTCGCTGCGTAGCGTGCCTCCACAGTCGAAATAGCATCTTGATACACGTTAGTAGTAGAGGTAATACTTGACGTGGAAGCAGTAACACTTGCCGTGGACACCGTTTCAGTAGGCAGTGTAGTAAGGGAAGCGGCAGAGACGTGAGGAAATGTGAAGAAGACGCGCTGTCCTTCTGTTCCTAAGGCATGTAGCATGTTGTGCCTTTTTTTTTGTTTCGGTGGAAGAGAAGCCTCGTCGACGCAGTCAAGGTAACTTTCAAGAATGCGCCGCCATTGGTCCCATGGGACCGCAGGTCTCCCAAGCCGTTCAAGAAACGAAGGAAGCGGTGGCAGCGTTGCGTGACTCATTCCGAGCTTCGCATGGCAGACGCTGCGACGTCAGTAAAGATGAAAACCACTTTACCTCGTCGCCAAATGTAGTGTAGCCGATTGGTTCAGCAGAGTAAGCAGGGAACGCCGACATGGCAGTACCATTCTCATCGTCTTCTTTGTTCTTTATTGACCTCATCACTTCTTCTTTCTTCACATCAGACACTACAGCTCGACAATTGTTTTCGAAGTGTCTCAGAGCAAATTGACCTTGCGCAGGCTGGACATATTCTTCCAAAAATGTTGGCTTTCTTTGAAACATAAATTATATTTATCTTCGTTGTTTTCGCTATCTTCTCTCGGAACACAAATGGGTGCTTGTCCTCGATGGCTTCGTTTACCACTCGAACCTGCTATTTGACACTTGCGGCGAGCATTGTTTCGTTTGCTTCCCTTTCCTGATTCCGATGTGGCGATACCGGATCTAATCTGGCGAACAAGCTTCCCGACCTCTTGGAGCTCGGGCAAAAATCGTGCCGCTAAATTGCCGGAACACGCCTGAGAAGCGCCACTCGAACAGATTGCACCCACCAGCCTTTGACCACGTGAACGCTCTTGCAGAAGAAATGGCAAAATAATTTGCCGGGAAACGACCTAACCCGAAATCGCCATATGCATTGCGCCTCAATGCCGGTGTCTTCCAAAGACGTAGCTTGTGCCACGGCTCGCGACCCATTGCTTTGTGAAGTACTGGAATTCACTAGTGTGGGTTGGCGCACTAATGAATGTTCCCCAACCCGTACTTGAGGCACATGTAAAAACATCAATTAAGACCGTTCTTTGTCAGGTGCATGCAGATCAGTGTGCACCAAGGATGCCAAATGTACGGCATGAGGGTCATCGTTCCGCCTCAGGTGCAAGAGCCTGTGCGTGACGAATTCCATTAATGCCATTCCAGCGTTGTACAAAGTAAGGAGCTGGCTCGCAGCTATGTGTGGGGGCCATTGATTGACGCAGAGCATGAAAGAAAGGTGCGAAACTGCCAAGCATGCCAAAAACAACTAAATGATTTATGTAAGGCCCCTCTCCACCCTTGGGCATTGCCAACAACACCGTGGAGACGGCTACACCTGGATTTTGCGCGCCTTTTCCACGGAACTATGTTCTTCGTGATGGATACCCGCTCAAAGTGGCCAGAGGTGTTCATCATGCAGAGCACAATGACAAAGCGTACTGTAAAGTGCCTACATAAACTTTTCTGTAGGTTCGAAATTCCAGAAACCGTCGTTTTAGACAGCGGGCCACAATTAGTGTCCGAGGAATTAAAGGTGTTTATGAGAAACAACAGGATCCGACACGCCGTGAGCGCCCCGTGCCACCCGAGCACGAACGGCCTGGCAGAGTGGTTTGTGCAAACACTGAAATCTGCACTACGCGAGACATCTGCTGGTGAGTCCATCGAAGAAGCATTGCCGCGCTTTTTGTCGTCGTACCGCAATGCTCCACATTCCACAACAGGAGACACTCCAGCAAACCTATTGATGGGGAGACGATTGCGCACCGAATTGGACATACTCAAGCTTTCGGTTGAGGGCAAAGTCACACACAAGCAGTCCACGCAAAGCAAGCAGCGGAGGACAAGCAGAGAATATCTCTACCCTGGTGACAAGGCCCTAGTGCGAAATTACAGAAGTTCGACAAAGTGGTTATGTGGTACCGTCCTCAAGAAAACGGGTCCAGTCTCGCACCAAATCCAGGTTACCACACATCGGGGCAAGTTCATCTGGCGTCGGTACCTCGACCAGCTCATAAGCCAAGCACAGCAGACGGTAGAACCAATATCCTCGGACACAGACGAAGCTGAGGGGTTCCTGATCTACCCGCCAAGCGAACAAAACGCAAAGAACGTGGCACAAGAGCTCAAACTACTCCAGCCTTTCACCATCCGGCAGCAGGCGTCCGTGCCTCCTCCAAGCCCATATCATAGTGGGCACGGCAACAACGTTTCAGCGATGACGGCTAACATCCCACTACTATTCACTGTGCAGCTCCTGTACCTGGTCTATGACGGCGGCGTTACTTCCACCCACACGGCGGAAGCCATCGCATCATCTGTGGCAGCGGAGATGCCCCCGCTGATTTCTCTGGCCGACGTGTTTCGTTGCGATGACTTCGCATCTGGATCGCTGGCGCTCCTTTTTCCGTCAGTGCGGCCACGCATGACAGCCCTACGAGCATCGACATCAAGTGCACCAGTACCGCCTACAAAAGCTGCTGCGCGGGAATTTTCTACCAGTGGGCACGGCAACAACGTTTCAGCGATGACGGCTAACATCCCACTACTATTCACTGTGCAGCTCCTGTACCTGGTCTATGACGGCGGCGTTACTTCCACCCACACGGCGGAAGCCATCGCATCATCTGTAGCAGCGGAGATGCCCCCGCTGATTTCTCTGGCCGACGTGTTTCGTTGCGATGACTTCGCATCTGGATCGCTGGCGCTCCTTTTTCCGTCAGTGCGGCCACGCATGACAGCCCTACGAGCATCGACATCAAGTGCACCAGTACCGCCTACAAAAGCTGTTGCGCGGGAATTTTCTACCAGTGGGCACGGCAACAACGTTTCAGCGATGACGGCTAACATCCCACTACTATTCACTGTGCAGGTTAGTAACAAAGAAAGTTCCTGTACAGTTAGAAGTGACTGCGTTTGTCTCGTAGTGTTGCCGTGCCCACGGTCGTGTTTAAAACGTTTTCTCGACTTACTGTTGCTACACAGTGGTGACGTTGAACGTAACCCTGGCCCCATGTCTAAGGCGGAGGCAGAATCGTTGTCGAAGATAGAAGAAATTGTTACCCAGTTACACGCCGGCCAGGGAAGCGTTTTAAGTGAACTAAAAGAAATAAGAGAAGAACAGAGGCGTACGAGTGAAACGATATCCGCTCTAAAAACGCGTGTCGGGTGTATTGAAGGTGACCTTGCCATTTGTAAATAAAAAATTAACGCAACAACAGAGATTGAGACAAGGGTAGAATCCGTTCTCTCGGACATAGCACTTCTTCAGCGTCGTTCGGATGATGCCGAAAGTCGTTCCCGTCGATCTAACCTACTTTTCTTTGGGCTAGACGACGCGGCCAGAGAAACATGGGCCGAGTCGGAGAAACTTGTTTTGGACGTATGTAACGATAAACTCGGCATACAAATTAACCGCGATACAATAGACAGGACTCATTGGATTGGCAGGTTTAACCCAGATAAGAAAAGACCCATTGTCGTAAAGTTTGCTTTCTTTAAACATAAAGAAGCTGTGCTACGGTCATCCTACAAGCTAAAAAATACAAACATTTCTGTTGGCGAGGATTTCCCGAGAAATGTGCAGCTTGCGAGAAAGAAACTGCTAGACTTCGCCCGCACACAGGAAGGTACTTACAAACTTCGCGTTGACAAACTGTTCGTAGGTGATAAACATTATCTTTTTAATTATGAAACTTGCCAAGTTCATGAAGCTACCTCCTAACTAGCCAGACATAGCTTCGATGAAACTGCCACTTCAAAGTTAAAGAAAATCAATGATAAAGAAATACCAAGTTCACTGTCAGTTTTGTTTACTAATATAAGAAGCGTTATCCGCAATCGCGATGAGCTATCATCAGTTATTGATGCGTCATCTAGTGATGTTATTGCTCTGACTGAAACATGGCTTTCCAGTGCTGTTCGCGATTATGAAATTTTTGATTGTACTGAAAGTTATAGGTTTTTTCGTTCTGATCGAATTGATAGACGTGGTGGCGGGGTTTTAATCGCAATAAAAAGTAGCCTTGAATGCTATCATGTAGATATTGCTACATCACTAGAACTGGTATGCGTGCGTTTGCAGTGTGTCTATAGAAATGTTATTGTGTGCGCGTGCTATCGTCCTCCCAACGCGACCGCAGACTTTTGCTCCAAGTTACACGATACTTTAAATACAATTTTGTCTAGATTTCCTCTTGCGCCCATTTTAGTGCTGGCTGACTTTAACCTACCCCTTATTGATTGGACTGGTGCTTTCCCAACAACCACTTTCAATTCGCCCGCTTACTCCGATTTTCTTGATCTTTGTTCTGAGTTTTCTTTTTCTCAACTTGTTACTGAACCCACTCGCATTACCGATACTACAGCCACCGTGTTGGATCTAATTCTTTCCACTGACCCTAGCCTCGTCTCTTCCATAACCCACTTACCAGGAATTAGCGATCATTGCATTCTACACTTCAACTTGCATACTCCAATGCGTATTTCGAATAAAACTACTAAGCAATTCCGTGATTATAGTAAGGCAAATTTTGACGCAATGAATAACGAGTTAGCTGCCTTCCTGGATGAATTCCTACTTTCTTTTTCAGAACGTTCGGTTGAAACTAATTGGAACTTGCTTAAGAATAAGGTAATTTCTCTAATCACATTGTTCGTTCCATGTAGGTCGTTTGTTTCTAAACCACAGTCTCCTTGGTTTAATGCCACACTGAAACGTCTTTCTAATAAGAAGAAACGTTTTTTTCCGTGCTGCGAAGTCCTCTGCCCTTACTGCTCGTTGGGATCTTTACAAAGAAGTTTCGAGCTCCCATAGAAATGCTGTGAAAGAGGCCAAAACAATTTTTTGTAATGTAACCTTACCTTCCATGTTATCCAATAGCGCCAAGCAATTTTGGAGTGTTGTGAACGGCCCCAAAAATACTGTTCTCTCACTCACAGGGGATGACGGTGTAGATATTCCGAGCGAGCACTGTGCATCTGTACTAAATGATATTTTTGTGAAAGCGTTTTCTAGTGATGTTGACTCTGATTGCCCCACTTATCCTGTTTATAACTTCTTTCCAATAAACCCGATTGTTTTTGATTATGACGGGATTGTTAAACAAATCGATGATCTTAAAGTATCCTCGTCGAGTGGTGTTGATAACATGAGCTCTAAATTTCTTAAATCTACAAAAAATTACATTTCAGTTTTCCTTCTAAAAATTTTCGAACAATCACTTGACCTTGGCATTTTGCCGGACGATTGGAAAATAGGAAAGGTGGTTCCGCTTCATAAATCAGGTAACAAACATAGTCCTCTTAATTATCGACCCATTTCCTTAACCAGCACGTCCTGTAAAATTTTAGAGCACATCATTTACTCTAATCTAGTTAGTTTCTTAGATTCTAATTCTTTTTTTTACCCTCGCAACATGGTTTCCGGAAATCCCTGTCATGTGAAACACAGCTTCTAACTTTCACTAATGATCTCTTTTCCATCCTTGACCGTGGATCTCAGGTTGACTGCGTCTTTCTCGACTTTTGCAAAGCCTTCGATAAAGTATCTCACCAACTACTGTTTCTTAAGCTTGACAAACTGAATATTGATCCTAAAGTCTTGTCCTGGATTAAAAGTTTCCTAACTAATCGATCACAGTTTGTTACTACCAATGAGGCAAATTCTTGCCTCAGTGCCGTCACCTCCGGTGTTCCCCAGGGGTCCGTTTTGGGACCCCTTCTGTTTTTTATTTATATTAATGACTTACCAATGTGTGTATCATCCCCTATTAGCTTATTCGCAGATGATTGTGTAATATATCGTGAAATTACTAACGAATCCGACGCGGCACTTCTTCAAGCTGATTTATGTGCGGTATCGGAATGGTGCGACTTATGGCAAATGACTCTGAATACTAACAAATGTAAAACGATGAGGGTGTCTCGTCGTAACACATAACCATCACCATACTCAATATGTAATATTCAGCTGGCATCTGTAACCTCTTTCAAGTATCTCGGTGTTCACGTCACTTCTAACCTATCATGGAAAACTCATTCTGATCATATAATCGCTAACGCTAATTCAATGCTCGGATATTTAAAAAGAAACTTTTCCTTAACCCCTATGTGTCTAAACCTTCTCTCGTATAAGACTTTAATACGTTCAAAGTTGGAATATGCCGCAGCAATCTGGGATCCAGGTCACTCAACGCCTATAACAAACATCGAAGCCCTGCAAAATCGCGCCGCACGATTCATAGTCTGCAACTATCATCGCACCGCAAGTGTCTCATCTATGAAAACCACCCTAGCCCTGCCTCTTCTTTCCTCACGTCGGAAAATATCCCGCCTATGCCTCTTCCATAAAATATATCATTCCAACGCTTCACTGAAAAACAAACTATTCATTAGCCCCTCCTTCATTTCTCCCCGCATTGATCACAAACTTAAAGTTGGCATACCTCATTGCGAAACTTCAGCTTACATCAACTCTTTCATCCCTAGAACGTCGTCTGAATGGAACCACCTTCCCGCATCATTAGTAACTATTCCATCAATAGATTTATTTACAAAAGCTCTAACTACTCACTTTTGCTAGGATTATGCCGAACTAACATTTATAATCAAGTTGCCTTGTTGTTTGAATTTTATGCAGAGCCAATATTTTATGTCCACCCCCTCTGTAATGCCCCTAGGCCCTGAGGGTATTGAAATAAATAAATAAATAAATATATGTGTCTGAAGGACGTTATTCGTCACGAGCACGGCATCCGCCTAACAGATATCAAACTCGTTCCTAATTTTTGGACATGCTACTGTTGGTGCAGCCATGCAATATAAAAGGGGGAAAGTGTTGTATAGACGCTTTAAACACGCGCCAGATTGAGCCGCCATCGCCGACCTTCTCTTGTGTTACCGAGATGCCGAACCGCTGAAGCGGGCTTTGAGGAGCCTCAACAAAAGCCTATGCTGAGGAGAAAGACACAGTCACCTACACTTTAAAAAAAAAAAAAGATGTAGCGCTTACACCCCTTGTCACAAATACGACGCCCTAAAACTTCAGTTCAACGTACAGCGCACTGAGGTCGAACTGACGGTCCCAACCTTTACGAGAGGCTTGTTGACGGTCCGATGTAACATATTAAACAGCTAAACTACGTATCAAAGACTAAAGAAAACAAACACTGGGGTTTTGCAGTAGGACCAAGAAAACCCCGATTACTTTGTTTGCAGTCAGTCACACTTACTTTATCTATTTCCATAAGTTACACAACTCGGTTATCAAGCGACTCGTGAAAGGTGGTAGCGTGAGTTCAACGTCAATGCGCTGTACGTCCAACTGAAGTTTTGGGGTGTCGTATATGTGACAAGGGGTGTAAGGGCTACACACCTTTTTTATTAGCGTGTAAAGTGGCAAGAACCTGTCCTGCTGTGGCAATGATGACGTGAAGCGAACGGAATAAGAGGAAACAAAAACTGAAAGTCGGTTATGTCGGCGCCCATGCACAGCTGCTGCAAAGATGGGCAGGAGATAGAACTATAACCGCTCATTCACAAGCGGATCCGCGTTCGCAAAGCGGTTGCGAACGCGGTTGTATAAAGATCCTGTACAAACGCACGCGCACTTGATGTCATCGAGTGCGCGTGCAATTGCACTGGATCTTTATACAACCGCCTTCGCAACCGCTTTGCGAACGCGGATCCGCTTCCAGTGTGAATGAGCGGTAAGGGGCGCTTTATCGAGCTTGTTGTCCCCACAGCCCAGTGTTTACTAGCACAGCATAACAAAAAAAAAAAATGAAGCTCGCCTGTCACCGTCTGGGCACGAGCGCTTCGCTCTGACCAGTTCTTTAGTTGCACGAGGAGCGGCCTTCGAATCTTCAGCTTCGACTTCTCGGGTCGAAAACAAACAAGAAACGACGGTTTGTTGTCGCCACAGCTGAAGTGCACCAATAGAGGCGTGACTGTTCGATCTCCTCCCCAATAGGAGCAGCCAGGCTCGCGCTACTATTGTTGAAGTGGCGGCGCTCGCGCTCTTCCTCGTCTTCATCTCTTTGTCATGTGATAGCTCCCAATACTCTGTTTCATACTTAGCGTGCAACGCTGTCAAAGCTACTGGCGCGAGCGTGGGGCTTGATCTCGTTGATCATTTGCACGCGTTCTCGCGCAAACAATACAATGGATGAAGCCACGCGCTCGCGCCAGTAGCTTTGACTGCGTTGCACGCTAAGTATGAAACAGAGTATAGGTCGAGCTAGAGTCACTGTATATGGCAGCGTAGCTGCCAGAGTAGCGACACGAAGCAAAATTATCTAAATGCATGACGTCAGAAGCGCCGATAGTGGTCTCCATTTTGGGCATGGGAGGTTGCCATGGTAACCGTGCTGCTAGCGACGCCGCGCGGCAACCTTTTTCCAGTTGATATCTCCACTCGTTCATTTAAAAGTGGTAAAGACGCTTGGCATGGCGGTACGGCACAGGCCTCTGGAGGAACTGTGCCTGTTTCTTCTGTGAAGTGAGACAATTTGCAGCCCGGGGACTGTCGGTCGAAGAGAGCTGCTAAGTATCGTAGGTTCACGGACAAGGCGAGTGGTTTTTCGCGCCGCCGGAATGGCGGCCGCTTTTTGGGACGTACTCACCGTCGTTGTACTTTCTAACTTCGCTCCTATAGAACAAAATCCGATTACGCCGACCATGACAGGACGATTGCCTCGGGACATGACTGCTGCTTGACTGCCCCAGAGTAAGCGAATATATGCTTAGCATCATACTTCTTCAAGACCCAATCATCAATTTCAAGATGAGATTATCTCACCAACTGGCGAGGAGCGACGTCAACGACGGTCTCACCCTCGTTTGGGCGATGAACAGTCGACGGGGTTAAATCAAGAAGGACAGCGTGGTGGTCTCCAGAGGACTGTTAACGCCATCAAAAAGAGACGGACGCCGGATATGAGGTGTTCTTGCCGACAGGCCAAGTGGTCGTCCGGAAGTTTACCGGCATGCAAAAAGTCAATATTTTTATTTGCTGTAGCACACATATCTGTGTCAAAGGGGCCATAAAATGATTTTTTAACTTCTTCCTTAGCTGTAATCCTCAACTCAAAAGCGAACCGTGAAATCACGCGGTCATGACATGCTAGGGCACCGGTGCGATGACCCCAAGCTTCCACTTTGCTTCTTAAGCACACCATAGAACTTGGCATTCGCAAGTGATGATAAGTTCCGTCAGTGCACTCATTGGCCACGAACGCGGATTCAAATATTCGAAGACGAATTTATTGTTGACGAGCGCATACGTCCGAGTGACACAGTTTCCGTGTCCAATGAGTGAGCTGAGGTCGGATGACGTCATTTTGGTCTTTGTAGGCCTTGCAAAGGCGATATTTAGAACCGTGTTTAGAACCATACAGGCATGATGATAACATCATAGCACACTGACATTAATGAGCACAAAATGGGACCAGCTATGGAAAATAAATATTACCCTCGTAAAAAAATAATTATGTCTGTAACTTGTTAATTACAAAGACGAACACGCCTCTGAGCATCTAAGTTTAATAGTATATGTTAATGCATTGTTATATAGCAGGTCATTTCATATACGTCATTTGAGCAAACGCCAGCTTGTCACTTGAAAATCAAACAAAAAAATTGACCGCATCTCCACGTGGTGAATGATGTTGCTTGGGGCGAATAGGGTGCCTCAATGCCCTTCTGTTTAGGGTGATGCCATCGTTTGTAGTACCCGATGCCGACAGCACGCGCTCACATTGAAAATACAAAGAAATCGCAGGAAACAAAATGTCGCCGTAGCACAGTCAGCGCCACGAGCGCGTGCAGGGACACGCCCTTTCACGCGCTTCAGAACAAAAAATAAAAATAAGCGTTCGAAACAAAATGGCCAGATGTCATCACCCCAAGCAAAGCGCACATGAAGGCACCCTAGGGGCGAAGCTCTGGTGGTGCTTGTCTGCGTAGACGCCGAGCCGCAGCATGCGGCTCGACGTCTACGCAGACGCCTGCCAGCCCGCCACCCATCCTGGGTGGCGGGCTGGCAGGGGCACTCGCGTACTTGTTTTAACCTTTCTGCACAGCCGTGCACGCCACCCAGGATCAGATTTTTGTATGCAAATAAATATTATTATTATTATTATTATTATTATGCCGAGCCTTTTCATTCATGTCTGTAGGAGAATGTGTGGTTTTCTTCTTTTTCTTTTTTTAAGCAGACAGATGGGATGGCATCTCAGAACCCCCTACTTTTTTTTTCTTCTTTTTCTTTGAGCCTTTTCATTCATGTCAGTAGGAGAATGTGTGGTTTTCTTCTTTTTCTTTTTTTAAGCAGACAGATGGGATGGCATCTCAGAACCCCCTACTCTTTTTTTTCTTCTTTTCTTTTTTCATAATTTTTTTCATCTTTTTTTTCCAATTTTTTTTTTGCCCTACACGAGCACGTGAGCATGTGCTCACGTGCTTGTGAGCACGTGATCTCACGAGCAGAAGCACGAGCACCCGACGCCGGCCTACGGCGGACACATACGGACATGGCTAGCCTCTAAGGAGCTTCGCCCCTAAAACACTGCGATTAAATGCAAGCTATTGCAAAGAAACACGTTATATCTAAATCTTCAGAACTGCCAATTCGTAAAATCGTCGATTATAACAAAAAGTTAAAGATCGCAGGCGCTTCCTCGATAAAAGTTGCAGTGATTATTCGGTGACCCAGGCTTAAACAACCTCGCACTACACGAGGCGTATACCTTACGTTTCGATTCTCAGAAATTCAAACATTTGAAGGAAGCTAGAGAAATACGAACATTTGATTTTAAAAGCAATATCGTAAAATCGTTGATTAGTACAAAACGTAAATATCGCAGGAGCTTCCTCGCTAAAGGTTTCTGAGATCATGCTGAACCATGCTTCCCCAAGGCCCAATATGCGACGCATGCATTTCGCATCGATTCTTAGACACTCCAACGCTGAAACAAAGCTAAGAGTATGTGAAAGTTGCATGCTAAAAGTCTTATCGATCCACGAACACATCCTGGAATCCGAGCACCGATATGACTGATGCTGTCGCACAGGTGCTTATATCCAGAGCGATCTTGCACAGAAAAGGTATAAAGTCTCATTCTTTCAGATCTTCACGTAATACTTGCGTCAGAGAGCACGAAGAAGTCTGATATCGTCGGCAAGCAGCTGCACATCACGACTCCGCGCACCGAACAAACTCGCATCCATCAGCTCTGGGCGCTGTCATCACCGGTGACATCACGGCTCTTGCGAGGTCACGTGACGACTAGTCATTTGGTTGCTACGGAAACCGAGCCAGCTCAGCTCGTTGCTATGGTACTGAGTGTGACCAATCGCGGCGAGAGGCGGCACAGGGAAAAGCGTGGCGCTACTCTGGCAGGTATACGCTGTCATATAGAGTGGCTCTAGGTCGAGCTATATATACTTCGTTTCACCTTATGTGCGAGCGAAGTCAAAACTGGAAGCGCGAGCACGGAAGCTCCGTGAGTTCAGGCTTTGCTCGAGCGCGCGAGCTGGGGAGAAATGCAAAAAGCGCTGGTCTCGCGCTTCTAGCTTTGGCTTCGCTCGCAGATAAAGTGAAACGAATAGCCGTTTCGGTTCCACGCACTATGAAATAAACGTCGTTCTATGGTCCTCCGGTCTTCCCTGTTTGCTGCCCCGTCAAGACACAACAGACACAAAGCAACAATACAAAGTAGAAAACAAAATGTGCATACGCCCTTTAATGAATGAAGCGAGTAAATAATTATGTACCCGTTCATTGTCTTGAAGTTGGTTGGTCAGTTCTTATAAAGTAATACCCTAATCTTACTGGTGTATCTACGATTGATTAACGGAAAAGACATGGACATCTAGTATAACAGCTTCTAAAAATTAGTGTTTCGCTTGCTCATTTACC
Source organism: Ixodes persulcatus (assembly GCA_013358835.2). Lineage (NCBI taxonomy): Eukaryota > Metazoa > Arthropoda > Arachnida > Ixodida > Ixodidae > Ixodes > Ixodes persulcatus. The sequence continues at coordinate 871,021 of JABSTQ010011317.1, read as the reverse complement.
GACTAGCGGGCTCGGCATTTAATGTGAATTCCGTTTGATCTGAAGCGGTTCTTGAGCACTATTTTATCGGTATATTCTTGGGCATGTTGGTGCGCACTTGTATCTACCACACTAAAGGCGCGAGAATGGAGCGCTTTTCACCCCAAATCCCCCAGGGGGATTCCATAGGAGTCACGGTCCACACCGATACAATCTTTCTTGTTCCAACTAAAGGCCTGTTCACACATGCAGCGGAGCGCTAGAAGCGTAGCGCGGACCTCGAGCTGGGCGCGTGCTGACGGGAGCGTAAAGGCCGGTTAAAGGCCTGTTCACACATGCAGCGGAGCGCTACAAGCATAGCGCTAACCTCACACTAAGCGCGTGCTGACCGGAGTGTTCACCAGCTTTGTATCGCACCGCCAAAACTGTTGCTCGTGGCAGGCGATAAGTAGCTGACGGCACGTGAGGAGCGCTACATCAGCGCTTCGCTCCATGTGAGAACCGGCCTTCATACATACAGCGGAGCGCTACGTTAGCGCTCCAAGGAGCGCTCATGTGGCGCTTCCTAGCGCGTGATGTAGCGCTCGGTTAGCGCTTCAGTAGCGCTCTGTTAGCGCTACAGAAGCGCTTTGTTAGCGCTTCAGAAGCGCTTTGTTAGCGCTCTGTTAGCGCTACAGAAGCGCTTTGTTAGCGCTCTCACGCTTCCTGTGCCGTGCAGCGCGTGCACGGCAATTCCTTTGTTGTTGTTTTTCTTTTGGCATTGAAAGAAGAGGAAGTAAAAGAGCCGCTCTCCAAGCAAAGGGTCGGGCAGGCGGTCCAGAGTCATGAACTCTGAGCGACTAATTGATTGGGTACGACCTCATCGCTTTCTATTTGATATGCATGTCCCCGTTTTCAAAGACACGCATGCAGCTAAAAATAATCGCCTTCGAAAGAGCTGTGTGTCTCGGTCCCTCAGCCTAGGAACAAGGTTCGTCGGGTACCCGTTGGTATCTCGGTGGCGAAAGATTTCGCGCACCCAGAAGGCTCTTCTAGGCGTTAAGCCGTCCACACACATATGCACTAATTGCGTATGTAGGAGCATTTGTCGCAGTTCTATTTCAGCTTCCCACATGTCCGCCATGGTGCTGCTGATGCACACTCAACCACAGGAATCGGAACCGCAGTGCACTCTCTAATCCGCAGCACCGCGGTACAAGAAGCGCTACTGAAGCGCTACCACGGCGCTACTGAAGCGCTAACAAGGCGCTACTGGAGCGCTAATCACGCGCTATATTCGAACGAAGTCACGCGCTAGGAAGCGCCACATGAGCGCACCTTGGAGCGCTCACGTAGCGCTTACTTAGCGCTCCGCTGTGTGTGTGAACAGGCCTATCGCACCGTCAAAACTGTTGCTCATGGCAGACAATAAGTAGCTGACGACACGTGAGCAGCGCTACATAAGCGCTTCGCTGCATGTAAGAACCGGCCTTAAAGAAAGCGATCAACCGGAAGCTTTTACACTGTTTCCAACAATTGTATTCTAACTTAGGGTAACTAAACTAAGCAACTTCGAGAAGAAAAATCGGCTGTATTTGTCCACGACCTTCCGTGAGGCGGGTTTTTTCGATTCCCAGCTAATTACAGAAAATATGGGATGGATTTCTCCTGCCACAAGAAAGTAATTCGAACCACTTCTGAGTGAAAGGGACGAATACTACCTGAACATTAATTTAAGCCAGGACGAGTACACGAACATGCTAGTTCAATCAATAGTTTTGCTCATAAGTTTTGGTACTTACCTATTTCGTGTTACGATATTATTTTTATTTTAGTTTGAAATAGACTATTAGCATACCTTATTGGACGTGTATGGGACTTTGGTGGGTTCTGTCTCGTGTTTAAGATATATGCAAGATATGACTCACACGCTTACTACAGTTAGAAAACCGAGGAAGTTCTCGTATATGGGAAAATTTATTGAGAACCCAAAGAGGGAGCGTGAACTTCCATATGTCATCAGTAATTCTAAGACATGGTGAGCCCTGTTGCTATGATTTTCTACTACGCATAATCAGTTATTCGTAAGTAACATTAACTTATTTGTTCTTTATCGGGGTTGGAAGAAAAATAATTTTATCTAAAATAATTTTTGGGTATGGTCATAAGCTTGCAAGCTTTGAAAGCACGGTTAGCAGCCAACAGCGTTTCTTCAAGCAAAGTCTGGATTATTCCTTCTCGCTAGAAGTATCTGTTGAACAGGTAATTATTGGTTAATGTAGCCTTTTTTTTTAAACTTTAAAGTGAGCTTTGAGAAAATTAAGAGAGAGAAAGAGGTAGAGGGAGAGAGAGGAATATTGCGAGGGGTAAGCAAATATTTGATTCTACGACACACTTTCTCAAATGCTTTGTGCTCCGGGGCGCGCTCGCTTGTCTCAACTAAGTTGCCTTCTTTAATTGCAATATTGCAAATTGCAATATTGCAATATCACTGCGGTTTGGGGAGATTTTAGACTTGTGAAGCAAGCAACGGGAAAAAAGTCAAGTAATTAAGATACAATGACAGGAATAACAAACGTAACAGGTGAGACAAACATGGCCTTGACACATTAAAGTAATTTTGAAGACTCGTTCTCATATGTTCCCCTGCCACAAACGATCGTGTTCATTTTCCCTTTCCATTCAAGTTCAACCTAAACTTTCTCGGTTGTGATCTTCCTTCCGCCATGTTTGCATGCCTTATAAAGTGTCGCTGCGCACAAGCAGACCCACTTCACTTTTAACAAGAGGAACGCTCTCTATTTCTAAACCGAATCGAGGCATGAAAGGAAACACGGAATGTTACGCCAAAAAAAAAAAAAAAAAAAGGTTTTATATCGTTGTATATGTGTCACGCCTTTCCCGGTTTTCCCGAACTTCCCGTCTCCCCGGCGTTCCCACTCCGGGCACCCCTCCTCCCTAAACACCCAGTACATGGGGGGCATCCACCTTCGCGCCCTCAAATGGCGGCACAATTGAGAAACGATTGCGGGACCGCCCGCATACGTCGCAGGTCACGAGCCCCTGCCGTTCCTCCCTAAGCTGGCAGTGCCCTAGGAGCGCACGCGCTGGCCAAACCGATCAACCGCCTCCTTTACGTCACCTGACCCCGCAACCAGCGCGTGGAGATGGGTGAGATCACGTAGAGAAAGATCGACGTATGACTGGTTCGACGAGCACCTAGCTTCCGCCGCACTGTCAGCTTAGCAATAGATGAAGTGTATGGTCCATCCTTCTTCTCTCCCCGTCCCGCCCTACTCCCGCCACTTTTTATTTTTATTCTTGTCTGTTTGTTGCTTCTGATGGGTGCCGTTTTGGGAAGGAAGGGAATAGCGGGGAAGGAGCTGATGACGCAACCCATGTGCCTAATTGATTGTAGACGACTGTGCCACTTCGCTGGGGTCCCACAAAACTGATTTTCTCTTCTTCTTTTATATGTACTTGTTGTTTATTGGATGGGAATGAGTAGTCGAAGTTTACGTTCCATAGTGGGCGTACGGCACTGGAAATACGCCGTGGGGTCGGCTCTGATAATTAAAAAACCTCGCGGTATTTTTTTTTCGGTAATTAGGACGGTGCGAAAAACGGATTAAAAAACCAGCTGAAACATGTGCACATTAATCTGACATGAAAGGAATAAGATATAAACTCGTTTAATTAGTTAACTAGGCTCCTATTGATCGTTATGAGCGACTCGCGAGAGGAGGCATAATAGGCATTTTTTGTTTCACGCGTATATTTATCAATAAACAAAACAGAACCCTGATGTACATAAAATAGAGCACTCTCAAATGCTTGAACCGTCCAGTGGCACTCGCGGAAACCTCAAAATTTCGTCTTATAATGACGGCAATATAATGCGCAAGTACATCTCGAAATCCTCGACGGTGTTGTTCATATAGCCCCACGCTCGTGCCCGTACCTTCCACAGTGCTCCACAGACGTCTTTATGCCCGTGTCCCACTAGAGCGACAGACAGAGACAAAAGACAGCGACAAGCCTCAAACCCATGCTGCGTGCTCGCGATGGTACCTTTGGCAGGCGTTTAGTCGTTCGGTGCTCGTGAAGTAAGCACGAGCGATTGCAAGCCTGCCAAAGATACCCTCGCATGCATGATGCTCGTGTTTGAGCATAGCCTCCTTTATTCTAGAAAGCCTCTCCAATCGCGGAAGACTCTGGTTTGAGGCTTGTCGTTGTCTTTTGTCTCTGTATGTCGGTCTAGTGGGACACGGGCATAATCATAGACATAAAAGGAGGAAAAAGCCAGCCTCAAGATCCAAGAACCACCATCATCATCATCATCATTTACCGCCAGATAGCCGAGACCTCCCCGACGACAGACGTCTCTCGCCAAGCCCCCCAATTCAATGGGGGAAACGTCACGGCAGCGGGACATCCAGTGATTCGACCCAGAAAACCTGTCCGCGCCGAGGCAATTGTATTTTCGAGGTGTGGAATGTATTCCCCCTAGTAAACCATTTGAAGGAACACTGTTTGTGGCCAAGAAAAAAGAAGCCTTAAAAAAGCAGCCATCCATGAAACGGACAGAATGCAGGACCTTCCCATGTGGTGAGCACAAGGAATTTAGGTTGTGGGGAACGCTTAGAGAGTGCCACCGCCGGCGTTTACTCAGTGACGTCCAAACAAGTTTGATCAAGAATGCGACGGGCAACGATGCAACCGCCAATGCGGTCCCCACGAAACGTAAAAAAAAAGAGAAAGGAAGCGATTGTTTCAATTGTTTCGAAGACACGAAACAGTCGTCGTTCCAGGAGTGAAGAACCTATATTTTTATAAATTTTGGGGGCACTGAATTGGTGTGTCACGTTACCAGGTGGAAAGGGGGGGGGGGGGGGGTGTAAAGGGAGGCATTGGGATGAGGAGGGGGAAGAAGGATGAAGAAAGGAGGGAGGGCAAAATGGAGTGAGAGGAAACTGTAAGAGGGTAAGGAGAGGGAGGGAGAGGAAAGAGAGGAGAAAGTGATGTGCAAAGGGAATAGACCCTTTCCGAAATTCAGTGCCATCTGGTGGTTTGTAAAGCAGTTTAGGTTTTGTCATATCAATGGCGGAAATAAACTTGTATCGGCACCGTCACTTTCGCAAGTCAACGGCATGCGAGGAATTGTTCAGTGTGAGTTCTTTCTCCATTACTCTCAGTTCGATGGTGACCAAGAACACGCATTCTGAACAAAGCTACAACGCACTCGGATGCCTCGAGAAAATTCTAATACACCAAAGTGCTTCAAAGCCGATTGTGTACCGCCCACAGATTGACTGAATCTGAGTTATTAGAAATAAACGCTTACGTAGCTCTTGTGTTCGTCCCGTCGTCGCGTCGTACTGACCCGTCAGTATTGACCCGTCGTACTGACCCGTACGACGCGACCTACATCGCGTCGTACTGACCCCCTGAATGTACAGGCCTCGCAACATTCGCTTAGGAGCATCTTCAACGTCTTCCTTTATCAGTCACTAGAAGGCCGCCATTCGTATGGCACAGATGCCGTTCCACAGATGATGATAGTGATCAAAGTGGCCAGACTGAATTTCGGAAAGGGTCTATTGGTGCAACGTGGTGTATATTTCTCCCGCTATGTTTAGCGGAAAAATTGAACTGGGTCGCTAAACTCGTGAAACACAAAGTTGGGCACAAAGTTCGCGGAGCGTGCTGATTGGACTCTCGCGACGTTGGCGTCACGCGGGACGAGATGTCAATCATCCAAGCTCTCTCGGTGCTCAAATTCCAGCGAGAATGTTAAGCCCAAAGTTGTAGCGAGCTTTATCGGAGCGCGCGCGAGCAACACCGTGGGGCCAGCCGATTGAACGGCTGCACTGATGACGTCGCGCCCGCGTGTCCCTACATCCCTACGCCGCGATAGAGTCAATGAAATGTAGATTGTACCTAGGCGGGCTGTAAATACTCTGAACTTTCTCGTCGCAAGATCGTCTATTGTGGAAGTTATTGCTGACGACAAAGTGACGTTTCACAACTTTGGGAAGGAGTTATTTGAGGCCAAAATCTTCGCTTCGGAATCGAGGCGAAGATTGAACTTTGTGATATAGTGGAGCCGTGCGCGGTGTATGCGGTTTCAGAGCTCATCTTCCGCCACTGTCAACAACGCCACCGGGGTCACCCACAGGCGTTATGTATAGAGACGTCGGTAATGACTGAGAGATGAGGGGGCGACGGGGAATGGCGAGAAAAAGCCGGGGAAAGGAAAAAAAAAAAAGGTATAACCAACAAAAACACACACTCAAATAGGGGTCAGGAAGGGTCGTAGAAATTGTTCGGGAGAGAGAGAGAGAGAGGGGTAGGATGATAGTAGTGAAGAAGGGGGATATCCCTTCCCCCAAATTTTTAGAACGCAACTCTTAAGGCTGAACTCCATGGGACGAATTATGTGACGAATAACTGCAGCGAACGCCGCCCAACGGCACGCTCGCTTTGCGCGCGACGTAGCAGCCACTGTGTTGATTCCACGCGCAGAGCAAAAGGCGCCGGGCAAAATTCGTCGGTTATTCGCAGCAAATTCGTCCCATGGAGTTCAGCCCAGAGGTTCAGCCTTTATGCGCCCGTTTCGAGCTTGAGCGGCGTCGCCATCGGCGTAACCGCGCGCCCGTTGCATTATGGGACGTTTTTTCACTAAATTTAGCGGGTAAATTGACGTCACGTGATTTTAACACCAATTAGGTTTCCCCGCTAAATGAGAAAGGAGCAGGATAGGAGGAAGGGGGGGGGGGGGTGGAGAGGCATACCCTCCCCTCCTCCTCCTCAAGAGCTGCGCTTTAATTCGACATTATAGAGAACTGTAAACGTCTGTCATTTATTTTTTTTTTAGTATAACTCTCTGAAATGCTATAGTCCGGGGCTGGGGCGATATCCCCCCCCCCCCCCCCCCCCCCTACACCCTTATGCCCTTTGCGCCCCCTTTTTCGGCGCCACTTTGGGGGGGGGGGGGTTGAATCGCCCCCCACCCCGTTCTTCTGTTTCGACGACCCTGCTTAAGGGGTATCCACACGAAGGAGAAATCCGCCACGTTCCTCCGCGGAGCGCGCATCACGTGAGACATACGTCATCCATTTTTGACGCCTCGGGGCGCCGTTCTCCTAGGTGGCGGAGGCGTGGAGGCTTCGTGCTGTCAGCACGAAAGCTCCGCAGGTGCACGCGGCGGAGCCGGGGACGGAGTTTCCCGGGTTGTTGACGTCACGACATCCGTCCGCGGAGTTCTCCTTCGTGTGGATACCCCTTAAAGGGGTATCCACACGAAGGAGAAATCCGCCCTTTTCCTCCGCGGATCGCGCATCACGTGAGACATACGTCATCCCTTTTTGACGCCTCGCTGGCCTCGCGGCGCCGTTCTACTCCGTGGCGGAGGCGCGGAGGCTTCGTACTGTCAGCACGAAAGCTCCGCAGGTGCACGCGGCGGAGCCGGGGACGGAGTTTCCCGGGATGTTGACGTTACGACATCCGTCCGCGGAGTTCTCCTTCGTGTGGATACCCTTTTAGAGGCGTTTCAATTGAGCGATGACGAAAAACAGCACAGCGTGCAATTTTCTAAATTATGGTTCTAGAGATTCTGGAATTAAAACGGGGCGCGTTCCATGAACTTACGAGCGGCCATGACAGACTTTCAATCGAGAGGCTCGTGCCAGGGCTCCTTGTGTGCAGGCGCGTTCAGTGACGTCCTTTTATAGTTCATAACTTTGATGTCAGGGTCAGGATGATCAGTCGTGAACGACAAATTTGATGGTGCGTGTTCGAGTCGACGGTGAAAATTTTGGTTGTGTACGATGAAAGTTTGGTGTCCTCGCGTTCTCGAAACATCACCGTCAATATTGACCAAACTGACATTACTCTTATTTCAGTTGATGAACGCAGAATTAATCCCAGTTTGGCTAATCTTCGAAAGTCTATCACAAAATTATTTTATCTCCCGCTGATGGAGGACAACTGCCCGGAAGCGAAATCCGTCCAAAGGTGGAAAATACTACTCGGCAGGTTATGACCTAGCCACGTCGGGCTACATTCTGATCAAATTCAAAAGGCGGAGATAAGTAAAAGGGACGACAGGGACGTCTTTTTAGTAAATTCTGCTTTATCGGCGGAAATAAGAACGATATCAGACTATCAACTTTGACGGTGTTCATTTTAGAATGCAATTACCCAAGCCTCCGTTGTGCTTTTTAGAGACCATCAAGGTCGTAGCTGATAATCTTCATCGTGACATTATACGCGCGTTCGTCTCCGCGTGCTTTCTCGTGCTGCTCGGCGCCTAGGGAGGAGTAGGGATTTTTCGCCCTTGCAATGAGAAACGTCACGAAGATATACGGATCTGCGGGTTTGTGAGAGAAGAAAACTTCGCTGAAATCTTTCGGCTCCTCCCCCCGCTATGTCATAACACGAAGAAAGTTGTGTCGGACGAGTTTAGCGACCCTGGTGTGTCGCATGCCGTCAATTTCTCCGCCAAATTTAGCGGGGAAACTGAATTGGTGTATGTCACAAGATATTAATTTGTTCCCTAAATTTTGCAGTGAAACTGAAAAAGTCACGTGACTTAAATTTCCCTCAATGTATAGGTCCCGTTAAGTCAACTTTTCCCGCTCAATTTAGTGGAAAATTCACGGATGGAGGGACAAAGTTTTGGGATTGGGGGGGCTCCGTTAAAAAGCGTATAAGAAAATATCTGATCCTAACTTTCTCGAACCATTTTATAAATAATTTTCGGTACGAATAATGGAGCCCCCCGCCCCCCTCCCCCTCGAAGAATGCCGAACTATGACGAGCTGCAGGAAGGGAGATTCACGGGCATACTAATCGGCCCTCGCGGTTTCCTAGCGCCCATTGTTAATGGCTTCCCGCACAAAGCATTAATTGACCAGCCTGCAGAACTCGCGAGTCACTCTCCGTGATAATTAACGGGCGTCCGCGTAAATTGCACTAAACGCGCGAGGAGGCCGGCATTAAAGGCTCATTGTGCCGCAGAATCGCCAGAGAGCGGTTTACTCAATGCACCGTTCGGCACGTTGCTCTAACGTCCTGAAAACACCTCACAGCGGAGTCATTGCAGCTACGTAGAAAAGGAATTACGTGGAAAACGCGACCGTCATTATAAACTGTTCTTGAAGGATAGTGCGACTGTGCGCGCACACACGCGCGCAAAACGCCCTCGGGCATTGGTGGTAAATAATGAACCTCGTCCGGCAATAGCTGTGCGCATGCCCGGACAGCGGCTGTTTCAAGACACTGACAGCTTAAAAAACCCAGTGAGTGGGCTCGAAAACGTTTCTATGGTCTCTGGGACGTGTCTTCGAAAGATGTGTAGACCTTTCCACGTGTAGATGTGTAGACCTTTCTACGAACGAATCCCTTTACGGAGAGCGTCTCTGGTTTGGAGAGTGTACGTCAGTGGTGCCCGACTGCGTTGTGGATTTTCTCGTCAGTGGGCTGTGGCAGTCTGCGTATACGCAATTCCGGATGCTGGTGGTGGCTAAATTGCTGAGTAACATTGTTTCTTTTCTGCTTTATGGCGAATACAATTTCTCGAGGCTTCTATAGGATTAATGATCGTGATTGATTTTCATACAATTTTCACCATACACTAAATATCCAGCCCTCAGTATGTCTACGAAATATATCATAAAAATACTCATTTCCTTTCAAGAATACGAATTTTTGAATTTACGCTTACACACTCGAACTGGTGGCTGCCGCACTACTGGCAACAACGAGCAGCGTCGCTCGTGACGTCAAATGTTTTATCCGAGAGCAGACGACGCTCCCTACTACACGGCGTTGTGCGTTGTAGTGCCAGTGAGCGTCTGTGGTTTGGCGGATTGCGTTTGGTATGGGCTATATGGGGCATGCGATGAAGGGTGGGGAGAATTCGTGATGTGCTGCGGAATGCAATAACACCACAAAGCAATGCAGCAGAGTGACATCTCATCGGTTTCCGGCCGAAAAGTCTCTGCACTTTAAGAAAAAAGGGAGGAGAAATGGAGGAACACGCGATGTTCCTCCCCGTCGCCAACGGAAGCGAGGAAATTGCTCCCCTTCCTCCCTTTCACCGATCCACATGCAGCGCCAGCTGGTGGCGCTTGAAAAAAGGACGAAACTTCCTCCTCCAGGTAGCGGCGGTAGCGGCGGTTGAACCGCCGCGGCCGCCGCGAACTTAGTCATCGGAGGTGACAACAACTTAAGTGTTTGACTGCTTTTTACATAAAGTGGGTTTGCCACCTATACCCCAAAGTCCTCACTGAGGTAAATACCCACTCCCGGTAGTCCGCTCTTTGCGCGGTTACGGCCGGGTCCGTGTATAGACAGCCTCTTTGGGCACCGGTGGACGAGAGACAACACCAACGTAATGGGTCCGTTTTCCACGTGTTTATAGACTCAATTGCCAACACGCTTTGCTCTTAGACAGGAAAAGTCTGGGCGCTGGCTCAATTGCCAGTATCACCCGCATTCTCAAAAAAAAAAAAAAGGTGTATTCTTGCACCCTTTGTTCCATATAATACACCACAAGACTTCAGTTCGACGTATACAGCGCACTGACGTCGATCTGACGGTACCAACTTTCTCGAAAGGCTTGATAGCCGTGTGGTACAACTTATTAAAATAGCTAATGTACGTGTTACTAACTTCAAAATAATAATCGGGGTTTTCTGGGCCCTACTGCGAAACCTTAGTGTTTTCTTTCTGTGGTCTTTGATACGTACTTGAGCTAGTTAATAGGTTATATGGCACCGTTCTCAAGCCCCTCGTAAAATTGGGAGCCGTCTGTTTGACTATAGTGCGCTGTACGTCCAATTGAAGTTTTGGGGTGTATTATAAGGGACAAAAGGGTGTAAGGTGACGCCCTTTTTTTAGAGTGCGGTCGGTTTCCCGCGCTGCCGCAATCGACAGACTCACAGGAAGTCGGAGGCCCACAAAGAAAAACTGAGCTCCGTAGAGCCAGGGCTTCCGCCGAGAAGAGTCCCCGCCCTCCTTCGGGGCCGGCTTATGAAACCTGCGGGAACATGGACACGCCCGGGGTGGCCAATAGTAGGTCATACGAAAACGGGTCACGTTCACTATCACTGCCAAGGGTGCGCCGGCGGCACATTCACCACCCTACGTGGGCGAAGGAGAGTCGTCCCCTTCGGCGAATACGGCCTCGGTTCCTCGTATCCGGTGTAGCCGCCGCCATAGGTGACGACGACTCCCACGGCCTGCTTGAAGCTAGGCCTAGATAGAGATATAGGGAACCCCATGGTTCCCACAATAATAAGATATCTTAAAATGGTGCTTTGAATTTTGATCGCATTCATAATAATCGAGTTAATTGCTGTTGCACTGCACAGTCTATAATGCGCATTACACCAATAGAAAGTTTTAGTAGATGGTTCTTGTTCTCCCGCTACGCTAGAGCGATCCCACTACTGCTAATGCGCGCTGCTAGTGGAGGAAAAGCGGAGCTGCGGAGGCGAAAGGAGGTACACTAATTTAACAAAAAAGTGAGGCGCGTAGCGCGGTGTGTGTCTCCTAGAGTCACGCCGTATCTTCCAGCTTCGAGATCACGCTCGTTCAAGGTGGATGAAACTTAACTGCTGCAATAAGTACAAGTGACGATTTATCACTGGCATGAAAAGTACAGCCACTTTCGCTGCGTTACTTGCTATCTGAGAGATGATCACGTAGCTATTAGGATCGCCGCTCTATTTGACTCGACCCGTTTCTACGTTTCTACCCCCGTATCCTCCGCGAGAAACGTATGCTCTTTATTTCAGATCTGCGTAAAACATAACCACATATTCAGTCGAAAAGAACGATAACAGCGTTGCGAGGAGCGACTGCATCCGATACACGTTGTATTGTCCGTCAACATCAACACCACGACCGGCTTGCGGGAAACACGTGTTTTTCACAAACCACAGCCCCGCACAAGAAATGGCACTGACATAACGATTCGACGAAGGAACGAAACAAGGGATTCGGAAAACGAGTTAAACTATTCATTCGGGAAGAGTCCACTTGGAAGAAAGGGTCGTGCAGACATTCCATTCAGGTTGCGGGGCGAAGAGGGGAGTGCGGATCCGCGTTCATGAAGGAATGAATGATTCACCACAGTCCACGGTTCACCGCTGCTTTTTTAGTTTGCTCTGCATCTTTTGCACCAAACCAAATAGCGCACTCGCAAAAAAAAAAAAAATCATTATTGCAATATTGTCTTTTTTTTTTGTTTATGCGTACGATTTACTTTATTAACTCGCTTCGCGAAAGGAGCGCGGCTGTAGAACACGATCAAGCCACCCTGGCGTCAACAAGGTGGATCTCAAGTCTACTCGTCTCAAACGTACTGGACGTACTTGTAAAAGAACCAACGATGAACATAAGCTTACTGATAATGAATTAATATTCTATTTAAATTGCGACATGAGTAGAATATTACTAACGGTTGCTTTACAAACATTTATTTTAGCTTTGGTGTCCGAAAGAGATGCGTTGCGTTAGCTCTCGTAACGCTATTCTGCACCATGTTGCAAACGTTCTATTAAAGGAACCATGAAACGATTCTGAAATCGAATTTCATCCCCCGATCGTCGTAAAAGGTGTGAAAAAAAAACAACACAAAAACACAAAAATAGGGAGCCAAAAAAAATTCTTCGCGATAGAACTTTTAAAAGAAAACTGGACTCTTTTGCGCCTTCTTTCCTTCGAAAGCTCTCTGCCTTTTCACTGCGATGCATCCGCGGAAATGCAGCACGTCAGCCGAATCCACGTCGCCTATTGGGTAAGAGCCTACCACACCAGCAACGCGATCGTAAACAATAGATAGCCGGCGAGTGTTTCCTAAAAGTTTTGTTAAATAATATTCAGATCCACATTTTGTAGCATAATTAAAGATGTGACGAAAATTGCCAAATTTTATAATGCTGAGAGCCAAGCGCCATCTATCGTGTGGTAAACGAAGCAACTACTGCACCTGCGCAGTAGGGCCGACCGGGCTGACAGCGTCGCTCAGTTACTACTTCGCGACGACCAAAGAACGTTTATTTTTCTACGTGTTCTTCTCGTGCGTCCCGACTTCAAGCAGCAAGAAAAAAGTACTTGAGACAGACCATGACGAACAAGAACGCTGGATCCACAAACACCCGAGAAAAGTCACAACGGCGACGAATCCACCGGCTCCGACCAAGCGAGCTTGGCGGATAGGCCTAGCGGCCTAGTAGGCACCCCGACTCGGAACAGCGTTGCTTCAACGGTACTTAGCCAAAACCGTCTGCCCACGACCGGCTGGCGTGCTGAATGGAATATGCCCGGGCGACCCTTGTGGACACTTCCCGTATTATAGTTTGATCGCTGACCTCAATTTTAGATTAAGAGGTGAGGTCAGTCTCTTCCCCTTGTTTTCCGAGGCAGTGTCGATGAACACTGTCGTCGAAAAGGGACTCTCGTCGATTCTATCTTCTTGTTTTGTGTGATATAGAGCTCAAATAAACGCTGTATGGATTACCTTCTTAACACGGTATGTACACTTTGTTATTAGTATGCCATTTTTTATTCTGACACGACTGCACGTCACTGTCGAGCTATAACAGTTCGTGGGAGCTACGTGCAATGCCGGTCCAACCTTCCTTTGCCGAGTGCCACGTCAGTATCGAGTTGCAATCGTAAAAGATCGGTCCCGAAGCGCTTACCAACAGCGCGAATACTGCACTTCCAACAAACGCGCGCGTCCGCTCCGAGTGTGAACAGGTATTTACGTGGCTCTTGCTGAGACTGTCGTAGTTCAAACGTATCTTTTTTTAACGTCGGCTCGCTCCTGCATCTCCGAGGCCGCGAAAAACGCCGCGGCAATTTGTTTTCATCTACGTCGCTTTGCAAATGACTGACACGGGCCGCCTTTTACCAACAATGACAGTTGGGCTGGAGTCTTCACCGGAAGACTCGCCGCACTTCCCAACAGGCATACCGGCGTATGGGACTAGTCCCATGCTGTCGCTGTAGCGCAACATATATCATTGAATTTCGCTCAGCTGCGATGTGTCCATGCCTATCGCGGCGATGAGAGGCGCCGATTCCGAAAATACGTCGGTGACATCAGCGCCATCAGCGCAGTAAAACCTACCGGCACACCGCCAACTCGCCGCCGCTAACGCTCCCATCTCCTACTGCCGAGAGAGCTTCCGGTTCCGGAAACAGGGTACGTCACGACCGTCAAAATTACGCCGCAGCTTGTTTTGCGGTCAGTTGGAGAGAAAGAAAAAGTCGATATTTCATTAATTTTTTGTGTAGAAGTTAATAAACCGAGACGAAAACGGACGCCTGTTCGGCATTCAGTGAACATTGACGATTTAATGTAAAAGTTATTTGGCAAATGTAAAAAGGTCATTTCATGGTCCCTTTAAGACATGAAGACGTGGCTTCTACGGAAAACATCATGTATAGACCTTTTGCGGAATCCCCCAAGCACCCCGGCCCGCGAGCGAGGAATTGTGGGAGAGACTGTCCCTCGCCTGGCCGCTCTGCCTTGAGATCGCATTGCCTTGTCACTTGCCTTCTCTTAATCCCCATTTTTCGATTCCACCACCTATTTTTATCTATTCCAGTGTATTTTTTATTGCTTTTAAGTGTTTTTATTCTCTTCTGCGCGCGATATTTCTTGTATATATATAGTATTTCTACATTTATTTTGTCTTTTTCGACGGGAGTGCCGACGGACAACACGCCGCTTCGCGCGTCGTTTCCCGGGTGAGTACTATACCGTTGCTACCTATTCCTATCGCGCTGTTAGCTGTTCATTTTGGTTCAATTTGACCCGCGTGCAGTCGAGAGGAGCCGTTTATGAACACCCGCGTACATGTCATAGGGGTAGGCAGAGCTCTGAATCAACAATCGCGACGCGAGAGCCGAGAGAGAGAGAGAGAGAGAATGCACTTTAATATTGAGCACAAATTAAGTGTTCAAAACATCCATGGCTTGTAACACCAAGGCGGTTTGGTCATCCGGTTCGTCTGACGCCAGCCAAGCACTCCAGGAAAGGGGAGGGGGGTTAGGGAGGAACGGTGTGGATAGTGCAATAGGGCACTGTAGGAGACAATGTTCCAGGTTGGCGTATGGGGAGGGGCAGTTAGGGCATGAAGGATCAGAACGACGTCGAAGAAGAAAAAGCCTAGCGGGAGTAAGAACGGTGTTCGTTTGGATTTTTCGGAGAACGTGAGTTTGTGCCACATTGAGGTTCGGGTGGGGTCGAGGTAGTCGTTGTTGAGAGTTACGGAGCGAGAGCCGAGTGCGCTGTGATTTGGCCGCCCGCGCTCGCTCCGTTGACTCGCACTGCGTATGCCTTCGACTGCCGCTTACTTGACTAAGATACAGCACGCCGCTTTGCTGTCGCGAACCATTTGTCCGAATGCCTGCGAAACCGTAACACCGTTCGGCATATCCAACGCTGCGGCGCCTGACAACTGCACGCAGCGGCGCGCAGTTGTCGGCACTTGAAAAAAGGTGTTTGCAACTGACAAACGCTTAGCAGATAGATTAAGAAGGCATTCCATAAGAGCATACAAGCCGCGACGTTGGGTCACCGGCGCTTGCGAAGGGCTCGCGCCGCAGCGCGCAGTTGTCAGGCGTCGCAGCGTTGCATATGCCTCAGCTTCGCAAACATTTGGACAAATGGTTCGCGGCGGCAAAGTGGCGTGCTGTATCTTAGTCAAGTAAGCGGCACTCGAAAGTATACGCTACAGTGCGAGTCAACGGAGCGAGCGCGGGCGGCCAAATCACAGCGCACTCGGCTCTCGCGTCGCGATTGTTGATTCAGAGCTCTGCCTACCCCTATGACATGTACGCGGGTGTTCATAAACGGCTCCTCTCGACTGCACGCGGGTCAAATTGAACCAAAATGAACAGCTATACTTCATCTCACCTTAGCATGGACTATTGTTAGCCGCGCATGCCAAAAGCGCGAGCTATTTGCTTAGGATGAAACCTCGGCGGCTGCACGAGCGCTCGTGCAGCGAGTGCTCCAGTCAAGGCAGTTAAGGCTACCCGCTCGCGCTTGCAGAGCCTTCGCAGTTAGTCCATGCTAAGGTGAGACGAAGTATAACAGCGCGATAGGAATTGGTAGCAACGGTAGTACTCACCCGGGAAACGACGCGCGAAGCGGCGTGTTGTCCGTCGGCACTCCCGACGAAAAAGACAAAATAAAGGTACAGCACAAATACTATATATATACAAGAAATATAGCGCGCAGAAGAGAATAGAAACACTTAGAAGTAATAAAAAATACACTAGAACAGATAAAAATAGCTAATTGAATAAAAAAAAAAACAGAGGATAAAAAAAAAAAACAGAGGATTAAGAGGAGGCAAGCGACAAGGCAATGCGATCTCAAGGCAGAGCGGCGGCCAGGCGAAGGTCAGTCTCTTCCCCTTGTTTTCCGAGGCAGTGTCGATGAACACTGTCGTCGAAAAGGGACTCTCGTCGATTCTATCTTCTTGTTTTGTGTGATATAGAGCTCAAATAAACGCTGTATGGATTACCTTCTTAACACGGTATGTACACTTTGTTATTAGTATGCCATTTTTTATTCTGACACGACTGCACGTCACTGTCGAGCTATAACAGTTCGTGGGAGCTACGTGCAATGCCGGTCCAACCTTCCTTTGCCGAGTGCCACGTCAGTATCGAGTTGCAATCGTAAAAGATCGGTCCCGAAGCGCTTACCAACAGCGCGAATACTGCACTTCCAACAAACGCGCGCGTCCGCTCCGAGTGTGAACAGGTATTTACGTGGCTCTTGCTGAGACTGTCGTAGTTCAAACGTATCTTTTTTTAACGTCGGCTCGCTCCTGCATCTCCGAGGCCGCGAAAAACGCCGCGGCAATTTGTTTTCATCTACGTCGCTTTGCAAATGACTGACACGGGCCGCCTTTTACCAACAATGACAGTTGGGCTGGAGTCTTCACCGGAAGACTCGCCGCACTTCCCAACAGGCATACCGGCGTATGGGACTAGTCCCATGCTGTCGCTGTAGCGCAACATATATCATTGAATTTCGCTCAGCTGCGATGTGTCCATGCCTATCGCGGCGATGAGAGGCGCCGATTCCGAAAATACGTCGGTGACATCAGCGCCATCAGCGCAGTAAAACCTACCGGCACACCGCCAACTCGCCGCCGCTAACGCTCCCATCTCCTACTGCCGAGAGAGCTTCCGGTTCCAGAAACAGGGTACGTCACGACCGTCAAAATTACGCCGCAGCTTGTTTTGCGGTCAGTTGGAGAGAAAGAAAAAGTCGATATTTCATTAATTTTTTGTGTAGAAGTTAATAAACCGAGACGAAAACGGACGCCTGTTCGGCATTCAGTGAACATTGACGATTTAATGTAAAAGTTATTTGGCAAATGTAAAAAGGTAATTTCATGGTCCCTTTAAGACATGAAGACGTGGCTTCTACGGAAAACATCATGTATAGACCTTTTGCGGAATCCCCCAAGCACCCCGGCCCGCGAGCGAGGAATTGTGGGAGAGACTGTCCCTCGCCTGGCCGCTCTGCCTTGAGATCGCATTGCCTTGTCACTTGCCTTCTCTTAATCCCCATTTTTCGATTCCACCACCTATTTTTATCTATTCCAGTGTATTTTTTATTGCTTTTAAGTGTTTTTATTCTCTTCTGCGCGCGATATTTCTTGAATATATATAGTATTTCTACATTTATTTTGTCTTTTTCGACGGGAGTGCCGACGGACAACACGCCGCTTCGCGCGTCGTTTCCCGGGTGAGTATACTATACCGTTGCTACCTATTCCTATCGCGCTGTTAGCTGTTCATTTTGGTTCAATTTGACCCGCGTGCAGTCGAGAGGAGCCGTTTATGAACACCCGCGTACATGTCATAGGGGTAGGCAGAGCTCTGAATCAACAATCGCGACGCGAGAGCCGAGAGAGAGAGAGAGAGAGAATGCACTTTAATATTGAGCACAAATTAAGTGTTCAAAACATCCATGGCTTGTAACACCAAGGCGGTTTGGTCATCCGGTTCGTCTGACGCCAGCCAAGCACTCCAGGAAAGGGGAGGGGGGTTAGGGAGGAACGGTGTGGATAGTGCAATAGGGCACTGTAGGAGACAATGTTCCAGGTTGGCGTATGGGGAGGGGCAGTTAGGGCATGAAGGATCAGAACGACGTCGAAGAAGAAAAAGCCTAGCGGGAGTAAGAACGGTGTTCGTTTGGATTTTTCGGAGAACGTGAGTTTGTGCCACATTGAGGTTCGGGTGGGGTCGAGGTAGTCGTTGTTGAGAGTTACGGAGCGAGAGCCGAGTGCGCTGTGATTTGGCCGCCCGCGCTCGCTCCGTTGACTCGCACTGCGTATGCCTTCGACTGCCGCTTACTTGACTAAGATACAGCACGCCGCTTTGCTGTCGCGAACCATTTGTCCGAATGCCTGCGAAACCGTAACACCGTTCGGCATATCCAACGCTGCGGCGCCTGACAACTGCACGCAGCGGCGCGCAGTTGTCGGCACTTGAAAAAAGGTGTTTGCAACTGACAAACGCTTAGCAGATAGATTAAGAAGGCATTCCATAAGAGCATACAAGCCGCGACGTTGGGTCACCGGCGCTTGCGAAGGGCTCGCGCCGCAGCGCGCAGTTGTCAGGCGTCGCAGCGTTGCATATGCCTCAGCTTCGCAAACATTTGGACAAATGGTTCGCGGCGGCAAAGTGGCGTGCTGTATCTTAGTCAAGTAAGCGGCACTCGAAAGTATACGCTACAGTGCGAGTCAACGGAGCGAGCGCGGGCGGCCAAATCACAGCGCACTCGGCTCTCGCGTCGCGATTGTTGATTCAGAGCTCTGCCTACCCCTATGACATGTACGCGGGTGTTCATAAACGGCTCCTCTCGACTGCACGCGGGTCAAATTGAACCAAAATGAACAGCTATACTTCATCTCACCTTAGCATGGACTATTGTTAGCCGCGCATGCCAAAAGCGCGAGCTATTTGCTTAGGATGAAACCTCGGCGGCTGCACGAGCGCTCGTGCAGCGAGTGCTCCAGTCAAGGCAGTTAAGGCTACCCGCTCGCGCTTGCAGAGCCTTCGCAGTTAGTCCATGCTAAGGTGAGACGAAGTATAACAGCGCGATAGGAATTGGTAGCAACGGTAGTACTCACCCGGGAAACGACGCGCGAAGCGGCGTGTTGTCCGTCGGCACTCCCGACGAAAAAGACAAAATAAAGGTACAGCACAAATACTATATATATACAAGAAATATAGCGCGCAGAAGAGAATAGAAACACTTAGAAGTAATAAAAAATACACTAGAACAGATAAAAATAGCTAATTGAATAAAAAAAAAAAACAGAGGATAAAAAAAAAAACAGAGGATTAAGAGGAGGCAAGCGACAAGGCAATGCGATCTCAAGGCAGAGCGGCGGCCAGGCGAGGGACAGTCTCTCCCACAATTCCTCGCGCGCAGGCCGGGGCGCTTGGGAAAATTGCAAAAGGTCTATTGGCTTCGGCGACGTTCATCGCTTGTCTGTCGCATGGAAGTTGGTTTCCGACGAATACCCAGCGGCGTGTTGCAAAAGATCTTTGAAGCGCGAATTTTGCTGCTAATCTTTGCTCCACTGAGTTCCGCTTTAAATGCGAGCCTGTTATGACTAGCGTCAGAGTATGCACGAGTCACGGCCTAGGTAGAAAAGAGCTTCTGACCGTGGTGCCATTTTCAGCGCCTGTACAGAGCGCGACACTGTTAGCGCGAACAAGCGATCGCCAGTTTTTCCTGTTTTTCTCTTTGAAACAAAGGGATGTCATCCAAGTTATTATTGCTACGGAAAGAGCTTATTTAGTTCTATAATGACTCAGTGGTTCTCAGCCATTGATGCTTGTGGGAAAGGGAAAGTATAGGTTAATTATGATAGTGATTTAATAAATAGGTATAACTAAGGGCTAGTGGGAAGTAAACTTCTCTTATTGACATATACACAAGAAAACGCACCCGAAAATTGTAACGTTTCTTCTCAATCTGAGAAAAAAGACAACTTTTATTTCCTGGCTTGACTGATGAGGCTGGGCTTCGCGGACCCCCAGAATGCCTTCGCGGACCCCAAATGGTCCGCGGACCCCCCTTTGAGAACCAGTAAGCGAAACAATTTCGTCCTCGCTAATACTATTTAGTAGTAAAATACGAAAATGCGCCGATGTCGTGTTCGGGCTAACAGTATCGCGATGTGTACGTACGGCGCGTGCTTTGCTCACTTTCGGAATCGACAAACACGTGCATGCTGAGCTGCGAAGATCCCATGATGAACAGTATGATTTTACACCCTAGCATTTTCTAAACAAAAAGCTTTTGGCCTGTGCCATCCTCAGCGTTCGTGCGCATGGCTGGTGTTTTGCTTACTTTTTGTAACGACGTAAAATCATAGCGGTCTAGACTGTGATTTTGTAAACATAGAAGCGGTTTATAAGCATCTTGTAGCGTCTGCTCGTCAATGCTAGTAAAGTGTGAATAAAGAAATATAGTGCACCACATTTAGTGTCTTATCAAAACGCTAACAATAATTTCCTTTCGGCGTTTTTGTAATTCTTATTTTTATTTCACGTTTATTGCTTGCGTGCTAACGTGCGGGTCATTTCTTAAGAAGTGAAGAGCGCACGTGAACGGCTTTGAGCGACGCTCAAAGCTGCGCGACTGCACGGGAGCCTGTACCATTGGTGTCATAGCCAGGAAAAATTGACACATTTGTGCAAAGCGAATGGTGTATGGCACGCACCGCATACCTTGACACCGGACGCGGGCGAGATCAGTTTTGCCAGATAACTGCAAGATTTTCTTGCCGTCTAGAGAATGGGTCAAGGGCAAACACAAATTAGACATGAGCGCAGCGTCCACGTTCGGTTCCAAGTCGTGTCCAGTCAACGCGTCGAAAGACGCTCCGTGTCAGGCTCGGGCCAAATTAGTGAGTGGGCGTCACTTGGTTGTTCACAGGCTTGTCTGAGCTAGGGTCACCGTGGGTAGGGTGTAGTAGAATGGAAAGGTGCGCCCAGAGCTGTATATAGAGAGAGTTTGGACATTCATTCGGAAGGAGGAAAATGAGGAGGCGCCATTGGCCGAAAGCGGGATGGGCGTGTTCCAGGGCGCCTTCACAGATTCGAATGTGGCCTGCCAGAAGCCGCGAATAATACCCCATGTGGCGGTCGCGACAAACAAAATTATAAGGGCGTCAGAGTAAGTCTCGCTGACTGAAAATATGGTGCACGTGAATTTTCGATCACGGTCATGCAAAATCAAAATCGAGGAGAACGATCGACGTGATCCGTACGCCAGGCGTCGAGGGCCGGGAAAATGTAATTCGAGCGGTCAGACTCCGACCGAGCAAAACAGAGTTCGAACGGCACATTCGATTTTTACATCTTTTTGCACAATCATAATCTAAACATCACGTGCATTTATATTTTCAATTATGAAGAGTTAACTCTATTTAACTCTTACGCACTTATTCAAAGTGTTTCTCGCGACCACCGCTAGGTTATTATTTTTGCCTTCTAGTTGAACAAGAGAGCACGCCAAGCCTTTTATCTGCGCCTCGTGCACGCCCTGGCTCTGCCCGCTCCTCTTATTGCCCAAACGGCAGTTTGATACTTTAGACCTAGTGCCACTAAATAAGCTAAGCTTCAGAGTAACGACACTTGGCCATATTGTGGCTTAAAATCATGGTTGCCAGTTATCTGAAGCTTTATGTGAAATCACAGGAAATGTTTTTCCGTCCTCCACAAATGTTTAAACAGTTCGCGACAGAGAAAAGCAACATTACATGAGCTTCCTAACACCGAATCTAATGCTGAGGAAGTCGCACTTTTCAATCATGACGATCAGCAGTTGCGTCTGCTCTGCACAAGCCCCAAGATGGCGGCGCTCACAACAATGTCGGGGAACGTAGTGCCACTAAATAAGCTACGCTTCAGAGTAACGACACTTGGCCATATTGTGGCTTAAAATCATGGTTGCCAGTTATCTGAAGCTTTATGTGAAATCACAGGAAATGTTTTTCCGTCCTCCACAAATGTTTAAACAGTTCGCGACAGAGAAAAGCAACATTACATGAGCTTCCTAACACCGAATCTAATGCTGAGGAAGTCGCACTTTTCAATCATGACGATCAGCAGTTGCGTCTGCTCTGCACAAGCCCCAAGATGGCGGCGCTCACAACAATGTCGGGGAACGGAGTGCCGATACTCTAAGCGCAGCTCATTTAGTGGCTCTATTTAGACCCATGTTGCGGATAAAAAAAAACAGGACGCGGGATGGCCAAAAAAAACGTGCTTTTCGTGTAAGGCTCGTCAAATTATGAGGCGCTGGAAAAATTCAGCCTTCTGCGTTAAGTCCTTATTTCGAACTCTTTTTGTTCGCCTTCCGCCCATTGAAAAGCATGCGGGAAGGGCCTTAGAACGCACCTGGTATCGCTGCGCCGCAGCGTTCTTCCGCACGTCTGCTTTCCTCGCCGTCACCATGGCAACGAATGCCGAATGAATGGAAGCACGCACGGTACCGCCGCGTGAAGCCAGCAACAGCTGACGCCATTTTACGAACGCCGTCTGCTAGCCAAAGCCGAACGCGGTATGTCAGATCAACCACCTCCGCCGGTGCTCGATCGCCGACGGCGATCGAGCACCGGTGGAGGCGGTTAGCGAGGCTGGCTTGGGGCCTGTTCGTGTGACTATATTTCTTCTTGATTAGCGTTGTGTTTGAAGAGATAAAATATTGTGTGACTGCTAGCTGTGCTGAAGAGACAACGGACTCGCAACGATGTCAAGTACTGCGAAGAAAAAGACAAAGCTGTGGAGCTTTGTGCCGGGGTGCAGAAAATAATTGGGGTTGTGTAGATATTTATATAGCGTGTAGTTGGTCAGCCATTTCAAAGTTGCGACGAGTCACTCGCTGTAGATGAGCAATTTAGCCAGTGCAGTACAACCGCTAGCCTGGGGTCTTTATCGTGCACCACGCAGTAGTGATACACGACCGCACTTCGGTACGATGCTCATCCAGATCGAAACAGGCAGGGGTGCGGATTGAGCCCAGGATCCCTGGGTTCTGCAGCGCGAGCTTTCGCTCCACGTGCTCCGAGCTGGTGTGCGCTAGAGTTCCTGTATAGACCCTTTTCATGTTTACAAACATGAACTGCCTCCTGCGTCCCAAGCAACTTCCGGTCGCTCCGTCTTTTAAAGTATGTCGAGCTTGCCTATGTCGCCAGTGCTAGAAAGCATAAACGCTACACGCACATCAAAGTTGGAGATTTAACGAGGGCCCTCGGCTGGTCAATTTAACGTCTTGGAGGAGGCAAGTTGGTTTACAAGAGTATTCGAAAATATTTATCATATCTGGGGGTTCTGCGTTCTTTTGGCGTTCACCTGGAGAATTGGTGGTTAAACGTTTCATCAACATTTCAAACAGCGGTGTTAGGGTGGGCTTTGTTCATACTTTTTATGAACCGGAAGTTCTCTGGGACGTCAAAGACCAGAACAACTCCTGGTGGCGTTTGCCATGAAAAGGGTCTATTCACCGCATTCGGTGGGAGTTGATACCACGAGGGCGCCACAGTATTCGGTGCCCTAGTAGACTTCCGGTAGTGTATTTATTTCTTCTTCAGTAACACACAGCAATCGGAAAAGAAGATTTTCCTTCAGAGAGGTACCTATAATTAGAGTCACTAAATTAGCTGCGCTTAGAGTATCGGCACTCCGTTCCCCGACATTGTTGTGGACGCCGCCATTTTGGCTCGTATGCAGAGCAGGTACAACTGCCGATCGTCATGATTCAAAAGTGCGACTTCCTCAGCACTATAGATTCAGTGTTAGGAAGGTAATGTAATACTGCTTGGCTCTGTCGCGAACTGTTTAAACATTTGTGGAGGGCGCAAAAGCGTTTCCTGTGATCTCACATAAAGCTTCAGATAACTGGCAACCATGATTTTAAGACACAATATGGCCAAGTGTCGTTACTCTGAAGCGTAGCTTATTTAGTGGCACTACCTATAATAGGTTTGTAAGAACCTGCGCTCTTTGTAGAACGTAGTACAAATAACAAAAGGATGTGTGACAAGAGGAAAAGAAGAGGAAAACCGGAAGCGCGCAGGGGTCCGCCGATAGTGGGCGGCAGCGAGCTTGTTTGCAAACAAACATCGGTGAATAGGCTCCCTACGGGAGCCAGAGTTGCGCGTTCATGCATGGCATGTGGATTCAGCTCCTCACGTGACTGAATTCGGCGAATAGCAGCGCCGCGCGTTCGAGGCGCGCGGTAGGCTCAAAAGCCAGGGAACGTACGCCGGGGCGCGTGCAACGTCTACTTTGCTGCACGACACTTGATACGGCTCCTCACGTGATCGGATCTCGGCGAATAGCGGCGAGGGCGGCAGGTGGAATCAAACGCGCAACTCTGGCTCCCGTAGGGAGCCTATACAGTAACTCTAGTGTGCGCTAGCCCACTCGGCCACCAATTCCCCCTGGGCGTGCAACATGGGTTACAACCACGGTTACAACACATGCGAAGAGAAACCCTCCTTGTTTCGGACGCCGAGCGACGCCTCTTTGTTCACGGAGTGGGATCACCTGATTCAAAGAAAAATCCTACTGTGTCACGCGATTGCATTTTTTTCCTGAAGGAAAAAAAAAAAACGATGGAGGGGAAAAGGAAGTTGAATGTGTGACCAGTTTGACATGTCAGGGAAAGCAAATTTCTTCAAGTGGGACTTTTCAATAAAGACAGCAGTTGAAGTTGCTCCATTTATGTTGCCAGACTGGGTGTTCATTTTCATATAATGCATGCTCACTGGATGAAATCAATTCAGACGTTTCCTGGTTTATAAGCTCTGGCTGGGAATTTAGAAGTAAAAAAAACGATCGGTTTCAGTAATCCATGCTTTACAAAAAAATTCCGAGGACACCTGAGCACTCATGAGTTGTGAGTGCAAAAGCATGATTGCCGTTCTTCCGTTCCCTTATGGTGAATTCCGCTCGCAGATATCGAGCGCTTCAAAAACGCTCCATTTGGAGCGCGCATTTTCCGCTCGCAGATTGGCTCGAGTTGGTGATTTTCCGCTCGTAGATCTCTGGCAGCGCCCGCTCCACGTAGCGCCTCCAACCCCGCCGAACTCGCTCCGCGGGATTTCACAAATTTTTCCGTAAATTGACAGAGCGCACTACGTCATTTCATTCTAAATCTGCAGTGCGCATGCGCGGCGCCGGCGAGGTTGGTGAGGCCGCCGGCACAGGTCGCCCGGTCGGGCCACGGTTGGGCCGTCGAGTCGGATCTGTTCGGATGCGTCGGTTGTCTACACAGGATTGTGGCGGCTCGAACGCTTCTATACCTCCTGTAGCTCAGGGGTACAAAGCCGGGACTGGAGCTTGGTAAATCGTAAGCGCTGACAGTTGTGATCGTGAGAGGAAGAAGGAGAAAAAGAGCGGGACAGAAAATCCGGAGGCAGACGCAAGGTTAGGCCTGTTCATTCTGCAGTCAATGATCCACCAGTTTCCGCGGATGTGGCGTCACCTGGCGGCAGAAATGTAAACTAGTAATAAATATGGTATCGAGGATACTGGGTATGATAGGAACGCCATCAGACTTGACTTCTCCACGTTGCTTTGTTCTCCTTGTCATCGGCGTTTCAGTCTAGAGTTTGCGGCTCCGCTACTTTTCGGTAACCGGTGACGATGGCCGAAGACGAGAACATCCCGTTCTCGTTTCAAGCCGACGGCTGGGTTGAAAACCCTCCGCAGTGCGCCAACTTGTCGCAAGACGAAGTGTGGCGATACTTGCGCAGCAAGTCGGACTCGGTTCGGCATGGCAACCGAGAATGGGCCTTCAAGGAAGAAGGTTATGTCCACCTTCACTTACGCAAAATGGCGGTGAAGCGTGAAGCTTTCCCAAGCTTTCCTACCACGTCATACACTTGGATTTGGATCCGGCTAATTGACACTTCAGTCGTATCCAAATCCAAAACCAAACTCTCGAACCGGAATCCCGGAAATTGGTGAATTGTTTACCTTTTTACACTGCATTCCGCCGGCGTTTTCTCGTGCAATAGAGCAACAGATTAGGCAGCGACCATGAGAGTGATGGTTTGCAATGGCGTAGGCAGAGGAGGGGTTTGGGAAGTCAATACCCCCCCCCCCCCCCGATATGCTAACACCCCCCCCCCCCCCCCCCCGGGGGGGGCACGCTCGCTCCCCTGCTCACGCAGTCGGTTTTGCACGGGGCACGGAGCAAAGGGGGAGCGCGGACTATCTCCAACTTATATGCTTTCGGGAAAAAGTGTTTCTGGGGTAGAGAATGCTCAAATAAATAAAATAGGCAGTATTTCTTCATTCATGTTTATTTGATGGGATGCGGAACTTGATCTCAGATATATAGAGAATGGATATTTTGAAACATTTATGGGGTGAAGGATGGCAATTTCAAGGCCAAGTATAACAAACTTTCCTCACTAAAATACACAGTTCAATCAAACCAAAGCGAACATAATAAAATGAACACATGATGATAATATAAAACAATGTCAGTGATGTTAGTAATATTAAATGAATTGTAAAAACAACTTAACTGCAAGTGTGGCGCTGCGCTCACACACACCTCGAGTACTGATTAGAATTACGTGCTTTCGACTAGTAATTACGACGAATAAAAAGTAGCTGTGACTACTTATTTCAGAAAGCAATTTACAGGCTCTCCTTGATCATCTCATTTATGCCAAGAGCCTACACATTAAAATGCAGCCGCCTGCGTTCACGTCAAATAATATTTAGGAGGTCCTCCACTTGAACTTCAATGTCGCGGTGAACATTCGAAAGCACTAGACCGAGCAGTCGCTCGTTCGAAGTGGACGCTCTCAGGTATGTTTTCAACCGTCCTAGTGAAGAGAACGAGTTTTCAGCTTCCGCCGTTGTTATGGGCAGAGTCGCTAAGATCTTGAGGAGAGGATGGACGTTTGGGAATAGGGTTTCCAGACAGAGGTCGAGCGCCTGCAGCGCAGACGTAACGGGCGTTTCACGTTTCTCCCTCTTGCATTTGGGAACCCATATGAGCAGCTCGCATTGGAGTTCAGGAACTGAACCTGGCCTGAATCCAAAAATTCTTCAGCGCCGGCAGCTGCCCCGCTTTCCAAGATCTTTGTAGGCAGAAGCGACGAAAATAATTGCAACGTACGCCGGAGATTTTTAAGTCTCCAATCTAACTGAGTGATCAGGTAATACATAAAAGCAAGGTACACGGAGCGCTTAAAATGCCCTTCCGTGCTTCTAGCGTTTATATTAGAGCAGCGACGTTGCCGACTTGTTACTCGCAGCATCTGACCTTCAACTTCCGCTGTTTCGGCCATTTTAATGGCGGCTTGCAATAGCGCCTAGTGTTTGTGCGTGGACGCTTGCTCTGAATTTTTAACGTCGAGATTTTTGTCTTTTTTCTGTTGCTGTTTAATATATTATGACAGTATAGCTATTCTTTTGTTTTGTCTGGCCGGCACGCGTTGGTAATGAAGTTGTACTTCAAAAAGCGGAGGGAGTTGTGTGCTGTGAGCCTGTGAGGAAGCTTCTAAAGGTGATGGACCGCAAATACGACGGCAGTAGAACAGTGAGCCACCACGCCCTTGCTTTTGCACATGAAGCCTGCTCCGTTTTGAAAAATGGCAATGGAGCTTTACCCATTTTATCTTAAAGGGATACTGAACCAAGGAATTTAGTGTCTATAATAAGTGGCGCACGTTCTTTCCACGATCCAGCAGCCGCCAGTATGCGCGAGCACACGCAACGAAACTGACGTCAAAGACCTCCATTTGAGGTTAAGATGACAGTGAAATTTATAGGCTTCGGGCCAAAGGAGAATAAAAACAAGTTTTTCATCCACACAGTGGTGTCTGGTGTAAAAGGTAAGCGATTAATTGGTCTAACAAGCACGTAGCCTTCACTTGTAGAGATGAAAAGCCTGTCTTTATTCTCCTTTGGCCCGAAGCCCATGCATTTCACAGTGCCTTAAGGCGGCGGTCCCACGGCGGCCATCTTGAACAAGCCATTAGTTCAACCACTAGATGGCGGCACTCATCCATGTGGCCAGAAAACAAGCTCGTGACAGTGATGTTCCTCCTCTGCTCTTAATTTCCTCCTTTCTGCTGCACGCCCGTGCACGTGAGGCGCTCAGCGCGTGCTCCCGCTGGCACAAATGCCAGCAAATGTGGCAGTGGTGCTAGCAGTGCCCAGTTCGCACAGAAGCGGAGCCCAGCTAGCTCATCGACCCGATCGAGAGTGCCTAGCTGGGCAAAATTTGTTCTTTGATACTGGCTTTGTTCCGCGCTGCAGGGTTGGCAAAGCGATTTCGTTAGAGGCTCACAAGCCAGGAGCTATCGTTTTAACTATTCAAGAATTAAAAATATAGTAAATCAATCAGTGAAGAATGTTATCAAACGTTAAAGAACATATATAAGACATGCCTTGTCAGCATCTCGTGAATGAAACAGCTTTTGCACGACATAAACGTTTAAATTCATTTTCGCTGTAAGTCAGAGCGCAGCCGACATAACAGGTCGATGAGACCAATCAAGCAGAGTCAGAAAACAGTACGTCACGGAGGTCAACGTCTTGTAGCACGTTTTTTGTCCCCGGTCAAAACAATCAAGCGCAAACTATGCACAATGGCCTTGCGCTTTTAGTATGCGTGTTTGTGCATTTTGATCTATGATAAAACAAGCAATAGCAGATTTTTTTTTCAGGACGGGTGTTCAGAAGGGCGCTCAATATAACTCATCATTTGGATGGTAGTTTGATTAAACTTGATTACCAATTATCTGACCTTATAAATAACCACCTCATTATTGTTGAAATAGTACGCCGAGGTCGAAGATTCTGCATGTTGAAGAAAAGAATAAAAGTGCATTTTTTAGCCCCAGTAAACTAAACTTAAAATTTGTTAGGCGAGTGGGTAGCAGATTTCTAAGTGCTTTTTATAGTGTTTTTGATATTTTTTTTTCAATATTAATTAAGTCTATTGATAATTTGATGTTGAAAAAAAAATATACCAGCGTCTTACATGTATCTTTATATGGGTGATTTCATCTGAACTCAGGCACGGATTTAGGGTCGAATTTTTAATTTTGACAAAAAAAAAAAATATATGTTTTGGGGCAGTCCCTATAATAAAAGAAGACGCAAACGGCAATTTCGCCGGATTTTTTGTTCTCAAGTTATGGACCGTTGACGCGGCCAAGGTGGAAACTGACGTTTTTCCAGCTGATCGGAGGTGCCATATTTCACTTCATCCCATTTCCCTACTTTTCACGCTACATCAATATAACTTTTTGCGAACACTCTAGATCTATGCTTTTTCATGCTAATTAAGCGTCTAGGTCATAACATTCTTAATGATTTTTTTTATTTGTCAAACCGCCTCTCTGCGACGATATTTGACAAAGTTCAGCAAACAGTGCTGTGTGACTTAATCAACATATTTTTATGATCTTTATATCAACGTGAAGCTCCAATTAAGCTATTTGGTTTTAGTATAATTTCAATATTTTGCAATAAATATATAATGCGCTACATGTGCCTGAAAAACGAAAATTTCGAAAAACTGGCAAGTTTAGAGTCGATTTTTTTTAAAAAAGAAACCACTTTTTATTTCTTTTATTTTTTATTCACAGTTAGTTAATATAGTAGGCTATCAGAAACTACCAACATAAATTGTAATATATTGTTTGTATGGCCGCTATTAGGACTCTAATCTTGTACTATGAGCGTTTTGAATGGGACTTCGCACAGGCGCTCTGCTGAGCAGAATTTTGGCCTATCTAAGGTTTTCTATTTATAGTTAGCAGTTACCTCAATATCTGAGCGCAAAAGCCAGTGAAGCAACAATATTTATCTTAACAATATGTATTTACTTGGCACTGGCGTGATTTGCAAGGTGTGTGAGCTTCGCCCTGTGTATTGACGGAGAAGATACGTAACATCTAGACTCCCGGACAAACTTAAGTCAAGAAGAAAAAGTCAAAGTAACCCGGCATGAATCACTGAAAATACAAATGAAACCTAAACACATGACTAACACGTTTGAAGCCTTACACGCTACGAAATGCTTGTTATTTTACGAAAGAGTCCGTACGCGCACAAAATAAACCGTGCTTCCTAAGCGTCAGATCTATACTAAATCGTACATATGTATATGCACTGCATATCTGTTTGAAATAAGAAAATATGACAATTACATCTCAAGTTCGGTATTTCAAACTCAAAGCCGAAAGCACAAGGCCTTAGAGGAATTCTCTAACGATCTGCATTCCCCCGTATTAGGAGGAAGTAAGCGCTGTGCCCGCACTTCTGGATACGGACTTCGAAGTAAATTTTTTTTAAGCACACTACTCCAAATTTTATTAATGTTTATGGTTGGATATTGAGGTAACTGCTAACTATAAATAGAAAACCTTAGATAGGCCAAAATTCTGCTCAGCAGAGCGCCTGTGCGAAGCCTTGTTCAAAACGCTCATAGCACGAGACTCGAGTCCTAATAGCGGCCATACAAACAATATATTACAATTTCTGTTGGTAGTTTCTGATAGACTACTATATTACATAACAGTTAATAAAAAAAATAAAATAAATAAAAGTTGAGGTTTTTTGGAAAATCGACTCCAAACTTGCCAGTTTTTCGAAATTTTCGTTTTTCAGGCACATGTAGCGCATTATACACTTATTGCAAAATATTGAAATTATACTCAAAATAAATAGGTTAATTGGCGCTTTACGTTGATATAATGATTATAAAAATAGGTTGATTAGGTCACACAGCATATCTTGCTGAACTTCGTCAAATATCGTCGCAGAGGGGCGGTTTGACAAATAAAAAAAAAATCATTAAGAATGTTATGACCTAGACGCTTAATTAGCATGAAAAAGTTTATGTCTAGAGTGTTCCCAAAAAGTCACATTGATGTAGCGTAAAAAGTAGGGAAATGGGATGGAGTGAAATATGGCACCTCCGATCAGCTGGAAAACGTTAGTTTCCACCTTGGCCACTTCAACGGTCCATAACTTGAGAACAAAAAATACGGCGAAATCGCCTTTTGCGTCTTCTTTTATTATAGGAACTGCCCCAAAACATATATTCTTTTCGTCAAAATTAAAAATTCGACCCTAAATCCGTGCCTGAGTTGAGATGAAATCACCCATATACATATATTTTCTGTTTGAATGCAACAGAAATGGAGAATTTTACAGTAACGCTGGCATTGTATGTTAATCAATGTGATCTGAATGATGTCGATATGAATTATTTGTATTTGAAACTTTTGATGACGTTGATATTAATTATTGTGACTACGATGCTTAGCTAATGTCAATTTGATTATTTTATGTATAATTGCTTTTTATGCTTACACTAGTCCTGTACACCGTTGAATGCTGTAAAAAGGGGCTGATGGCCTGGTCAGAAGACTTTTTAATGCGAAAAGATTATTTGCCCTACTACGCGAAAATCCGGCGTCGGCGTCCACGGCATGACCGAGAGCGATGGTACCAAAAATGGCCGATGGCGCAAAGTGTACAAACACGTTAGAAATGCTCAGATTGACGTCACAATTTTCACGAAGGTTCCTGTAAACAAAGTAAATGAATGGCTTTGGAAAGAAACTTTAGTACATTTCGGTCTGGATGGGAATCGAACCCGGGCCTCCAGGGTGCGAGACGGGCACGCTTCCTCGACTCCACGCGGCTCCACGGTCCTGGCTGACTAAGGTGTGCCTAGTGCGTGCGTCATTGCACACCGTACACGTCACGTCGCAACCATCTGACTGAGGTGATTCAGCATCTGGCTGAATACAAGGTGGTGCTGGACATTGTAACTGGTAGAAAACGCCGACTTTTTATGTCTGATTTACATGATCCGCTTCTGCTTGAGATGATCAGTTTCGACATCAAGCACCGCAGTTTCCGTCTCTAATTATTTTGCAGCACAAGGGACCTCGCAACTAAAAATAGCGAGTAGAATCTCATTAGGAATCTTTAGGCCATTCACAAAAGCTATGCGATGGTAGCGGGAACCAGGTGGAGCTCGAGCGGCCGACCGCGCTCTGCAGAGCCCGGCCACCCTCTCCGTCTTACCGGCGGCCGGGCCGCTGAGTCGTGGAGAGAGATTCTCTGTGGGGTGGAGTTCCTTGAAACTATGGCGCGCGCCAGCCAGTAGGAATGCGTTCATCAAATCGCTGTTACAGACTACAGGCTTCGCTCTATAGGACAGGGAAATTTAGGTGCCGTTTGGCGCAGCTTCAAAAGCTGATAACGCCGGTTGGCTCAATGAAACAGTTAATGCTTTCGAATTAAAAAAAAAAAAGGCAGGCCAAAGCATTCACGTTACCTAGCCACTCCTTCCAGAAGGTATGTGCGGGTAGCGAACCTGCGGCTTCCGAAGAATGACACTCTTTTTATTTATTGCAAATAAACGTATGGTTTGACTAATAAACTTGATGAACGTCATTGAAAACAACCGTATAAGTGAATATTCGGAGGATTAAAGCGCGTGGTGCGCTAAAGTTACCACTCAAATAACGTGCGCAAGGTGGGTGGTTCCGAAACGTACAAGAAACAAAACAAAAACGCGCGAGCGTGTCGAATTGAGACGCATTTTTGTGACGAAGTGACGAGGCGCCGGAGTGCCTCTCGCGCCAGCTTCTTGTGCAAGCCGCTCCCATAATCTGCTCATGATCGTGATCACGATCGAAGCAGGTGGACATCCGTTTATTATAGCTAATGCTATGTTCACACTACTAAAGCCGCTCAATCTGTTTACGTTTGTCTTGCAAGTAGCGTCAAATGCGCCAGTGCACAAGGCCTGTGTCTGGTGCGGTCCTTGGAAGGTAATGGCGGCGCAGCGCTAAATTGAGCGGCCCTTTGGAGCGAATGACCGCTGGTGGCACGTGCCTGGTGTGTTTCCACTCCAATGATTGGCGGTATTTGACCAAAAAAACAAAAACGCCTTTATCAAGGGGATTTACATCTGCCTAAAGCCCCTGGATGTGTTTGCGTTTGTTTTCCAAGTAGCGTAAAACACGCCAGAGCGCGATGCCCGTGTCTCGAGAGACCCTTGGAAGCAAATGGATGCGCAGCACTGAAATGAGCGGCCCTTCCTTGGAAACGAATGGTGGCGGAGCACCCTCCCGTGGCACGTGTCTTGCGCGGTGGCCAGAGGCATGAAGCCCCTCGATGTGTTTGCGTTTGTCTTGGAATTAGCGTCAAATGCGCCAGTGCACGAGACCTGTGTCTCGAGCGGCCCTTGGAAGCAAATGGCACAAACACAGCAATGAACGCGCCCTCGTACGCTTTTATGGAAAGATGTATACTCTGTTATTGGCGCGGACGCGTGGCTTCATTTATGGTTTCGTTTGCGCGAGAACACGTGCAAAGTTCAAAGTTTACGGGACATTCGTGGTTCGAATGAGGCATGGAATTCATTTCAAAGAGTAGATTTGCATGCGACATATGAGGCACAGATGTCCTGCGGACTAAGTTATAACTAGGACTGGGCGTCAATTTTAATCGAATAATTAATCAATGTACCTATTGCTATATTACCCAAGCATGAAGGAGAATGCTGGGATTGGTGCTCCACGGGCCACACGTGCACGCCTTCCCCGTATAAAAGATTCGAAGTAAATAAGCAAACTAAAGCGTTGACGAACGCGCTTGCAAGATGCCATTTGTGTTAGGCCTTTTCTTTAGTACAGTTCAACGTTGGGACAGTTACTGCTGCAGACGCCAGCACGTGCGGCGCGTGGACCACCATTCCCTGCATTCTCCTTGATGGTTGCGTACTTTAGTAATGCCCCAGTCCCACTAGAGCGACATACAGAAACAAAAGACAACGACAAGCCTCAAACCAGGGCCGGTTTGCTCACCTTGCGGCTGCGGCTGCGGCTGCGGCCAAGAGGGATTTTTCTGTCACGTGACCAGCTCCATGGGGACAAGGAAGTACCTAGCGTCCCTGCCTAATGGCGGAGAAATCCGTATCACTTCGAGCACAAAAACCTAATTTCGCTCGCAGAAACTGACTGCAGGGACTTTCAACTGGAGTCCGATTGACCGCCCTTTTATACTGTAGGTTACACCTTTTATACTGTAGGTTACAGGTTACGGCCAAGGAGGCTAAATATGAGCCAAAATAAATTAAAAAAAAAACACGCGAGATAAAAGCGGTGGGATTATATTTATATACTGGTGCCAGCGCCGGCGTTTCCAGCTTTCTGCTGTGGTCGAGAGGTTAAGGCGCCGGTACTTTACGTCGCGGCGTGAAAGGCCCAGGTTCAAATCGCGCCAGAAACGTTCTCTTCGTTTTTTTTTGTATTTGACTGCACTCTCACTAAGAATGTAGACGAGGCCCTATGAGCCCTATAAAATCCTTGGGCGGGTAGTTCTGACTCACCAGTTCGTTGTTCATGGCCTCGGCAGAGCGCATACATGTCTCTGGCTTTCTTTACCAATTTCCGCCGCGCCTCCTGCACCTGCCGTACACGCCGCGGAAACCTGACAATATCTTTCCATGCCCGTCTCTTCATTCGCCAGGTAACTGTGCTGCTGAATTCCTCTAGAATTTGTCGTTTCCGTTTTCGAACTGCTCTAATTAATGCCATTTGTTGATCCAAATTCTTTTTAGGTGTTTGCGTTAGAGAGATGTTTTGCGATGTCGACGCCTGATTTATTTTTGAATTCGGTTGTGATCGTCTGCTATTCTAACTAAAATTCAACAAGTAATGTGTTAATATTACAAAACGATTGCCACAGCAAAAAGTAAAGAGTAAAAATATACCTTTTATCACATTTCATGCAAGTAAAAGTATGATCTCTTTTATTTCGGTTTTACTACTTTCTCAGACGTTTGACTTGCTGCCTTGCCTGTAGGATTTTGCTCAATCAATGCATCCAGAGCTGCTAGTCTTTTTTTTTTGCTTATTTTGTGGAAGTTTTTTCGTTTTTTTTAATTGTCACAACTGCAGTTTTTATTAGTACTAAATAGGCTCTTCCTGTTATTGAAAGGAGTCGTAGCAAGAGAGTTGCATATTTAAAAACATAAAATCGCAGTTCCTGGGGAAAGAAAGTATGCTTGTTTCGGCTCCGTTTGTGTGAAAGCAATACCGATGTTGTTACCTTGATTTTCTTTTAATGAACATTATGAAACGATTGGATTACCGCGTTAACTTGCCTTGATGTTTTTTGTTTTTTTTTCTTCCCGGTGTTTCAATTGAACAGGCGGGACAAACAGTAACAATAGAGTAAGGCGCAGTAGTGCAAGTGGATGATTCGTAAAAACAGATCACAATTAAAAAGTGAGACACGCGCAAAATACACACAAAAAAAGTTACCAGCGCGATTTGAACCCGCAACTTTCACGCCGCGACGCGAGGTACCGACGCTCTAACCTCTCGACCGCAGCAGAGAGCGCGAGCCGCCGGCGCAGGCGGAGGTATATAAATATACTGCCACCGCTTTTATCTCGCGTAGTTTTTTCTTTATTTTGGCTCATGTTTACAATCCCTGGCCGTAACTTTACCTACCGCTCCTACAGTATAAAGGGGCGGTCAATTGGACTCCAGTTGAAAGTTCCTGCAGTCCGTTTTTGCGAGCGAAATTAGGTTTTTGTGCTCGAAGCGATACGGATTTCTACGCCATTAGGCAGGGACGCTAGGTACTTCCTTGTCCCCATGGAGCTGGTCACGTGACAGAAAAATCTCTCTTGGCCGCAGCCGCAGCCGCGGCCGCAAGATGAGCAAACCGGCCCAGGGTCTTTCGCGATTTGAGAGGCTTTGTAGAATAAACGAGGCTATGCTCAAACTCGAGCATCATGCACGCGAGGGTATCTTTGGCAGGCTTGCAATCGCTCGTGCTTGCTTCACGAGCACCGAACGACTAAACGCCTGCCAAAGGTACCATCGCGAGCACGCTGCATGGGTTTGAGGCTTGTCGCTGTCTTTTGTCTCTGTCTGTCGCTCTAGTGGGACGCAGGCATAATAGGCCTATAGGTTCAGCTGCGCTAAACGGACAATAGACCTGTTGCTCTCGGGCAGGGGGCGCGAGCGCGTCCGCAAGACGCGACCATGTTATGCTGGCAGCACCATCCAGGCAGCGCTGTAACGTTCGATTTTGCTTGTGCCACGTTCGAATGCAAGCATCTGTCAGCATCTGTAAACGCTCGATAACAAAACGTCTAAAAAAATTAAAGAAAAAAAAACAAACATTATGCAGCTCGTGGCCTCAGCGTCCAATAAACATTCCTTTCAGCTTTATTTTTTTATTGCATTCTTTCATAGCTTCCATGAGCCCGTAAGTTTCACTTTACTTGATAGCGAAGCCGACGTTTCTTGCTAAAGCATGTTCCCCTGAACTATGCACGCACTGCACGAGCCCGCGTGCTTGGCAGGGACACTGAAAGCTCGGAGCTCGCTCTTGTAGCATCTGCTACGCTGGCACTTAGAATGGAACGGAGTATAAAAAACAGTAGTGGGGAAGCGTATTGATGCTTGTTCAGAACGGGAGCCAAATATTCTATTTTGCTCGCCTGGAGCGCTGCACAAAACCTGAGAGTAGAGTTCCTGTATAGGCTCCCGACGGGAGCCAGAGTTGCGCGTTCACGCATGGCATGTGGATTCAGCTCCTCACGTGACTGAATTCGGCGAATAGCAGCGCCGCGCGTTCGAGGCGCGCGGCGGGCTCAAAAGCCTGGGAACGTACGCCGGGGCGCGTGCAACGTCTACTTTGCTGCACGACACTTGATACGGCTCCTCACGTGATCGGATCTCGGCGAATAGCGGCGAGGGCGGCACGCGGCATGTGGAATCAAACGCGCAACTCTGGCTCCCGTAGGGAGCCTATACAGGAACTCTACCTGAGAGCTACGGGCCTATCGCATGGCGTTGAAGTGGCTAGGGGCACATATAACCTTCTCCACTTCTTTCGAGTCACACATCTCGCCCCTACAGTTTACTTTAGGTCAAAATTTCAGCTAAAGTTTGCTTTCATACAGGTGTACTCGTACACGTGCGTGGTGAAAGCGTTCAGTTTTTAATTTGCGGATTAACTGGTTAAAAATTTAATCGCGATTAAATCATGAATTGATTCATCGGTAGGTTATTAGATCAAGTGCCCAGACCTAGTTATAACGCAACGTAGGAAAACATAAGCAAACGCCCCTTTATGAGCGGACATTGCCTCGTTCAGCAGTTTGAAGAGCAATGCCGGGCTAGAGTGAACAGGCGCGATCTCTTACGGCCTTTGCACCGGGAGTATAGTTGTTCCCTGCGGTGGCAGCTTAGATGGGTCGCTGTAACCCTACCGCTCCTACAGCGCTTTAATTCCTTCTGAGAGTCACGTCCTCCTCACCGTGTTGTCCTCTTAATTTATAGAGTAATTTATAAAAAATTATTTGCAGAGTAGTTTATAGAGTAATTAGACCTACAGGTTGTGAGGCCGGCTGCCTTCTGGGACTTATGCGGAACACATCTTTCTCTTCGTCTCCTTAAGAAACAAATTTCTATGGACAAGCATTGCATTATTGTAAGCCGAAACTTATTTCAATCGGCTCACTACAGTTATTTCAAGCAAGTATATTTGCACACATTTTAAATCGCAGTGGTCGGGGAACAGTTGTTCAGGATGTCTCAGGCAGCGTTGGGCATGGTTGTGTGGTCGCACCCCTACGCGGCTAAAGAAGTCCCATTGCTCCTCGGCGAGAGTGAAGGCCACAAAGAAACCGCTCTCTAGCCCTGTCATGGAAGAACATGGCAGGGCAGCACCGAGCAACTCGCTTGATTTTATTTCGCATCACTCATTGCGGGGACTCGGAAAAACGAAAGAGAAGCGCGAGGAAAATTCACGAGTTGTAACCCTGGGCCGGCTTGCTAGAACAGCGTCTCTACTGAGACGCGACTGTCTTGAGACGCGGCTTGAGTCACGCTCAGCTCGAGCGCTGGCTTTGGCATTGCTTTCTTTCCCACAGTCTCAGCTGAGACGCTGTTTCTAGCAAGTCAAACCTAGCTGCTTATAACTAGTTGCAAAGGGCAAGGGTCGTAGTTGGTGTAAAGCGCAAAGTGGAAGCTTGGAGTCGTTGCATCGTTAAACCAACACCATGAAAGTAGATCGTCTGACACGGTTCTTATTTGAATAAATGTAATAAAAATTAATCCAAAGAAAGACGATTTAGTGAGGGTTTCGCACATGTGCAACGCTTTTGATAGAGAACTTCATGGAAAAGGGGTTTATTAGACACTTTTCCTGAGCCTCAGATTTGAGTCACGATGACTGGCTGTTTGTTTCCTTACCAGTCACTGCGGTTTGCACATAACGCTCTCTGTAAGTTGTCTACGAGTAGAGTAACATAAAAACTGAAAATCTCAAATCTCTCCACGATGGCGAACAAAACAGAACCAGCGCGGTTGGAAAGCTGGAACCTTAAAAACAATTGTTTGTTAAAAATCTTGGAGTGAAGGGGAAGAAATTCCCTTTCGTTGTCATCATCAGATGCAGTTCAATATTTGCACCTTTTGTGGTGTCGGAACACGGCGGGCAGCATTGAATAGCTTATTTATGGGCACTATACTTCGTTTCACCTTATGTTGTACCGCAGCGAAAGCTAGAAGCGCGAGCTCATAGCGTCGGCAGCTGCTCTTAAATCACAAGAGCTTGTGCTGCCGGGATGTGCCCCAGAGCGAGGAGCTCGCGCTTGTAGCCTTTCCTGCGGTACATCATAACTTTCTCGCGACCCTTGTGACGCGCTTCTCGTTTTCTTTCTTTTTTTCTTTTTTTTTTTTTGCGAGATTAACTGACTCACTGCAAGAACGAGGAAGCAGCGCGAGGAAATATTTGAGAAAAGAATCCTCTGCATCAGGGACAGAGTCCCCCCAGCGCCACTTTGCCTGAACTTCTCAACCTCGAATTTCAGCCACATTTCAAAAGATGGCGCAAGTGCGCGTCGTCTGCTACAACATAGGTTACTTTTATTATTTAGGACAATTATTATGCTTTAAAATAATTACAATCATAGACAGGGATTTTAATTAGAACGATAAAAGCTCTAATTAAAGAATCGTTATTTAAACAGCTGTCCTCTTCCTTGAAAGCGGTTTCTTGCGTACAGAGTTGAGCTTCAAAATAGTCCCATGATTTAAAATTATTTTTAAAAAATCTGAATATGAATACAAAAAAATCACGCTTCAGGTGAACCAGCTAAGTTCCTGTAGCATACAATTAAAAAAAATTAGATTAGATGCCAGAACGCTGTCTGAGAAAACCAAGAACGCGTTCAGGGAATTCTTTAAAATTTTATCACAGTCAAGTTGTGTTTACGAAAAAACGGGTGACGTTACACTTCTAATATTTTGTATGTGGAGTTCCTATATTTACCGGGAGCATGCCCTTAAATGTCGTTGCTGCGTTATGATGTGAAACTGAGTTACGAGACTTTAAAATTGCATAAAAAAGGCTCTTTTTGAATAAATATTAAAAAACGGGAGTGTGTTAATTCAGAAAAACACGTATGCAGGGAACTAGACGAGTCTTTGATCTTTTAATAAAAAAAATAGGAACGCGTCTTGGATGCATTACAAGTCTAGAAACTTGGAATGCATAGAGGTATGTCTTTGAAAATATCAAAACTTGCACTTTTTGTTTTCTTATTGTGCGTTAAGTTTTAAAGCATGCGTATCATATTTTGCACTAAAAGAGTAATGATTAATTGGCAATTTATTTGCAATAAGAACGAAATACGTAACACGCGCACAGACGCGAAATTTGCACCGCAAACAGGAGCGTTAGCACAGCTGCCACCAGTATTATGGTTGGGGCCGTGGGACCGCCGCCGGCCTTTGACGTCATTTTCGTTGCGTGTGCTCGTGCCCACCGGCTGGAAAGAACGTGCGCCACTTATTATGGACACTAAATTATTTTGTTCAATATCCCTTTAACAGCGCCTCTTTGCGTGAGCGTCCCTACCGCCGAGTTCACCCTACTTCGTCATTGGGGGGGGGGGGGGGGGGGGGGGGCGGGCGAGGGAGGAGGTAATGATGCTGTTGAACCCCCCCCCCCCCCCCCCCCCGCTCTCGAAATAAAATCCTGGCTACGCCACTGATGGTTTGTTACCTCTGTGTTTATTAAAGTCGTTCCAGAAATCTGAACTACCGATGGAAATCACTGTGCCTGGCCTGCCGCTTTACGGCGGCCGAGAGGTATGTGACGGTGCCGAATGCGGACGTCTTCCTTGTTATTCGTGACATGGGCGCCATGGTACGTATAATTTCGCCCCGCCTGTGTCGCGTGTTATTTCTGCAGCTAAGCAGTGACAGTTGCCACACGGTCGTCGGAAAGATCAGTTCGCTGAGGCGTTGGTGGGCTTGTCAAGTTCGAACAGCGCCCATTCTGAACGGCCGAGCGGGAAGCGGAGGGGGGGAGGGGGGGAGGGGGGGAGGAGGTCGCTTTAAAAGTGCGAGTTCATCTTCCCCTTGTCGATTCGGTGTGGGTCCCACGGAGCGGAATTTCGCCTCCCTCGCGGATTTTCGAAAGCGCTCCGGATCTACGAGTGGTGTTCACCATTAGTTCGTCTGCGGTGTACTGGCGTGGACGGCCACACTTCGCTACTGCCGAGATTGCGGCCTCCGACGATATAGATGCCTTAGGTGCCGCCATGTTCCTCGGCGTTGAGAGGAGCAGAAGCGGCCGCAGCCTCCCCCCCCCCCCCCGGTAACACCTGCCAGGAGAGCGGCAGCCGAGCGCGAGCTCTCGTGAAGCGGCCGCAGCCACCCCCCCCCCTCCCCCCTCCGGCAACGCCTACCACGAAAGCGGTGGCCGAGCGCGCGCCCTCGTAAAGCGGCCGCAGCCACCCCCGCCCCCCCCCCCCTTCCCCCCTCCGGCAACGCTTGACACGAGAGCGGCGGCCAAGCGCGCGTTCTCGTGAAGTGGCCGCCAATGGCTATCTAGGAGCCGGTTTGCTCAACCAATGAAAAAATAAACAGATGTTTCGAGTTTTTTTTTTTTTTTTTGCGGTTACAGATTTTGCCGGCTACGCTCCATGGGATAGCAAATGCTCTCGTATAAAAAAAAAATGTATTGACACACGAACCAAAACTAGGTATAAAAAAATCTGCAAACGTAGGGCTGCTGAAAAAGAAAATAAGAGAGTTTTGACATCAAAGCGGAGATGAGAGTATTGCATGTCATATCATACTCAAAATTCGCTTTCTTAATGCTCGCATGTAAGGTGAGATAGACAGTTATTATTCTATAAGAGCAAAAAAAAAAAAAAATAGAAGAAGCGAAACTATATGTAATTAACTGACCGCTCCAAAACGGCATTTGAGCTTTGAATATAATCTTCTGCCGCTCGTGCAAGTCACGCTTTTTCACAGGGATGTGAGATATAATAGAGCTTATTCTTTCTCACAATCGAGCAGACAAAAACAAACGAAGACTACAACCATTTTCACGCCGAATAAAGCGTCTCTGCTGCGACCGCCAGGCCTCTGTCAGCCGTCGGATGGCCGCGCTCTGCCCCACAGCGCCCTCACCGGCGTGCTTGCACATCGCGACACAGTCGCGGCCTCCGAACGGCACACCTCCCCATTCCAGTATACCCTTTCTGAGACGATGAGACGATGCATGTATGACGTAGTGATGACGTGACAACGAGCAATACCTCGACGCCGCGCACCTCCCTTACACTTTCAAAACCGAAGGAGCGAGCAACGGCAGTGAGCTATATCCGAGCAGAGTGACACAGGACTCCAAGCAAGCTTTCTTTCTATGTCATTTCAGAAGAATGAAGAGCGCACGTGTACAGATTTGAGCCGCGCTCAAGCTGTGTGGATGCGTGAACGCCAAGAGCTTTGGCCATAGCATCTTATTATATGGGACAATGCATTGGCTTCATATCCACAGATCGTACCGCACTTCGGTACGATGCACATCCAGATTGGAACGGGCAGGGGTGGTGATTGAACCCAGCAGGGGTTTCCCCAGGAATTGAAATCAGGGGGGGTGTCTAAATATTTGGGGGGGGGGGGGTTAAAGGGGGAGGGGGGGGGTTAAAGGGGGGGGGGCATTGCGAATATAGGAGTCGTTGTGAATTAAGGGGGTGCCTTCGGAAAAACGAGGGGGGGTCTAAACCCCCCCTAGGGGGGGTCTGGAAAAATCCCTGGAACCCAGGATCCCTGGGTTCTGCAGCGCGAGCTTTCGCTCCACGTGCTTGGTACTGGTGTGCGCTAGCCACTCGGCGACCGATCTTCCGCAAACCGGGACAGTCATATGCCCTCAGTGCTGGATTGACTCTCACGGCTTGTAGTGTCCTCATGATAAATCTCTTCTCAGTGACCCCTTTGTTATGTGTTTGGGGATTACCCGAATATTTTAATCTTTCGGAAACTGTGCACGGCAGCCTCCATAACATACACATTGCGTTTTTGTTTCCTTTTATCCCTATTACTTCACTTTGGGCCGGTTGCACCAACGTCGCTTACCTTAACCCAAAGCGGCTCTTTCCTAGGTCGGCTTAGCGCCCTAAACCGAGCTCGGGAAAGCACGGGTTTAAATTCCGGTTGCACCAACGTTAACCCGGCTTTACAGACGCGCCCCTAGCTAAACGCTGGACTTGCCTAGGGAATGTAGGGACAAACAGAGCGAAATAGGGAACGCTCAGAGGGACGAATACGATTGGCGGAGAGGAATCTCGTGATATAAACAAAAAACCTGCTTTAGTAGCCACGTAGTAGCCGTCGTCGCCATCTGCTTTTCGCTGTATTTCTTCGGTGAGTAACGAATTAAAGGTCTCCAAATTCAATCATTTTTTTCGCTTAACTTTCAAAAACAGGAGTCAACGCTTTAAATAAACACAAATGCTCTTTACATCTGTGATTCTGTGTTTATTATCGGTTGAAAACAGAATATTTTGACAGTGACAGTAGTTTTCGTGCTCACATTTTGAGATAAAGGAGCCATCGGGGGCCCCAAATCTCACCGAACGCGAGAAGGACGCTCTACTCGCTACATCGCTGAAGACAAAACATCATCGAGAATAAGTAGGCAGGTAAGATGACTACTAAAATCAAGTCATGCCTGAGACCGATGAAGTTCAAAACAGTGACGAACTCGCCACGGCAGCGGCGAAAATGCCCGGAAATCGTCGAATAGAAGTCGTCGAGTTGTCGTCGCCACAAATAGAAGTCGCCACGAATGAAAGATATAAAGCAAAATATTCCTAAAAAGCGCGATCACCAGAAAAGTTACGGTTATGGAACGATACACTTTTCTGAAGCCAAGATTTTACTCGCGAGACAAGGAAAATTCACTGAAGATTGTCTCGAAACTCAGAAAACAAAAGAAATTGACTGTTCGCTGTTTTATAATCTAAAAGCGCCGCAATCTGATGCAAACGGCAGAAGGGTCGACAATCAGCTGATCGCCGAGATCATGTACTGCCACTATTCAACGCGCTCATCGGATTGGAGGATATGCGTTGCAAGTAGAAATAAACAAGCTGGTAAATAACAATACGTTACAG
Organism: Ixodes persulcatus; assembly: GCA_013358835.2. Classification (NCBI taxonomy): domain Eukaryota; kingdom Metazoa; phylum Arthropoda; class Arachnida; order Ixodida; family Ixodidae; genus Ixodes; species Ixodes persulcatus. The sequence goes on along the minus strand of JABSTQ010011317.1, from coordinate 827,484 downwards.
TTACGCGAAAATCAGTAAGGTATACATACGAATAAGCTGGTTGACAGAATAACCAACGTGAAGACAGACGTGAGCCCCACAGCTCCGTACGCATCTCGGTTAGGGCTAACACGCACTGAGAGTGGAGATCCAGCTTGAAAACAGGGGTCGATAAACACTTCACGCGACAATATTTTGCATCCTTGTCACAATCGAAGGCCATTCTGTCGAGACTCTCACGCTGTTGTAGCCTAAAGCACTTTGTACAACCAATTTCGTCCACCGCGTCGACCGCCACAAACCAGCCGCCATGTTTTAAATCCAGGATTAAGAAACCTAAGAAACAACCAGTGCCTCCTATATAAGTTACACCACGACCGGCTTTATATATAAAGCCGGTCGTGAGTTACACTATGCCTGTCAGCTTCTCTCCAAGAGGTGTCCAGGCCCAATGCTTCACCTCACAACACGCACGTACGGCTAGGTAGCGCCGCCTGACGGACGTTCGTTTTTTCTATTTTTTTAGCATGTTGTATTTGCATTATTATTGAAGATATATCATATATATGTTTTTTTAACAACATGTGGAACACTGTTCTGGACGTGACCGCCCTGATTCAAACGAGTTTCGCTGAGACATAATACGAAACTACGAAACAAGCACGGCCAGGCTTAGCTTTTGCAGCGCGAACGCGGAGAACGCTTGGCCGCAGTGATGTTCCATGCAGGGAATTTTCCCCTTTTCAGGGAATTTCTGGTCTCAATTTTGGTGAAAAGGGAAATGGGAATTTTAGCACGTTTGCAGGGAATTTTAAGAATTAATGAGGGAATTCGGGAAATGCTCTGGAGGAAACTAAACACAAAATAAGTCGAGTGGTCCAAAAGTTTTAAGAAGAGAAAGAAAGTTGTGGCGCAGGAAAAAGGTGTCTGAACGACTCTTTTTCAAGTAGGTTTAGAAAACTTGCACTTAACTTGAAGTACATTCTCCGAGTATGTACTTGTACTTTATTGAAAGTAATTTTTTTCCGGTACTTTCCGAGCAAAGGTACAACTTCCGACTTCAAACTATATTCTCCGAACATGAAAAAAAAAAAAAAATAGAAAGAAAAGTGTATTGTTATGTAAAACACGCTATCGTTTTTCAAGATGTCATTTGGTAATTTCTTTGAGTGAAGTAATGGCGGCTATAAGACCCATGCAAATAAGTTCTGTATAGGTTTATGGTGTTAATTTGTCAGCGAGAGTGAAACGACTACTCCATGGGCACTTGACTTAATCCAACATTCGCCGCCATTTGGAAAATAACTGATTCACCCTCGATTAGCCCCCTGAAAGATTGTGTTAAAAAGTACTTGTACCTTTGGAAGTATGTGATATTTATAGTACTTTACCTCAAGCAAATTGCACCCAAGGTACATACTACCTTACTTGAAGTACATAACCTCTCATTTGCTTTGTACTTTACACCAAGCACTTTATAGATGTACTTTACCAAACACTGCTAGAAGTTATATTATTTTGTTAATAAAAATATAAACTGAACACCCTACCAAAAAGCCAGTATAATTTTTCACCTATAAAGCTGGAAATCTAACTGGAATTATTTCTGGAAACCTGAAATCACAATTCCGTAATCCACATAACTAAAAGTTATACTGGGTTTTTCGGTAGTGCAGTAACATTTTCTTCTCTTTAAACGTGCGATTTCACGCTTTTGTGGTAAAATGAGCGCGTAGTGGCCTGCATGACCACAGAAATCAGCTGATCGGAAAATAAAGATAATAAAATGCAGGGAAATACGCGGGGATATTTCAAACTTTTGTAGGGAAATAGTACCTCAAATAGGGAATTTTCGTACCCAAGAAAGGGAATTCTTGGACGTGGTATGGAACATCACTGCTTGGCCGCTTGACCGTCTGCTTTGGTGGCAGTTTGGTGCTTTGGCGGTCACCTTGAATCGCGCGCATAGAAATAGTTGGCGCCGGGTCGTGTGCGGATGAAAAGGTAGGAAAATAAGTAATATTCCGTTGACAACGACGAGCTGGTCCCGAGCTGTCATTCAAAAACATTTAGATTTCTTGCTGTCGGTGCTGCTGGGGCGACATCATTGAACCTCCTACAAAAGGGATGGTTGGCTTCACTACACGGCAGGTTTGTACGCCTAGGTGGCTCTACCGCACGGCAACCACACGTACTATTTGCCCTCTCCCTTCGGCTAGCCAGTGCTCGGAGCTGACAGGCATAGTGTAACTTATATAGTAGGGGTGTCGCGAACCGGCCGAGGTTCGAGTTCGACCAGGTTCGACTTTTTCGAACTTTTAGTGGAAAATTCGACGAACCTTGTATTAAGGTTCGACTCGTGTGCGCATGCGCGACAGGCTGGCCAGTTGGCTTCGGATTGGATGGTGATGGCTAAGGGATGAATTAAGGGCAGCGCTGATTGTTTATTTCAGTTAATACAGTACAAAAAATTAAGTTATTAACTTCTTCAGTGATTATAATTAGTTTCTTTTAATTGCAACTGTTTATAAAATAAAATAACCCCTTTCATAAAAAAAAATTCTCCAAACCTAGACATGCTTGTATCAAGGTCTGGCCACACTGTCCACAAAGTCGAACCGGTCGAATCTGGTGAAAAGTTCGAAGGTTCGTCGAACCGATTCGACCCAGTCGAACCCCGAAAGTTCGACATAAAAATCTGGTTCGACAAAAGTTCGCGACACCCCTATATAGGAGGCACGGGAAACAACCAAAAGCAAAGCGCCCAATGTTGAGCGCTTACGATAAGCGTAGTTTAGTGCTAGGTTTAGCGATAAGCGATTTTGGTGCAACCGAACGAAACCGAAACTTAGCTTAGGTTCCCGGCTAAGCTCCGCTTTGCGCTAAGCGGCGTTGGTGCAACCGGCCCTTTATCATTACCATAGTAGGTGAGGTTATTGCCATTTTAGATTCTACTTTGTCTTTCCCAGCATTGGTCTTTATGAGGGTGCTCGTCAACGCTCTTTTCAGTGGCTTGGTATGTCGGCAAGACAAGAGAAAGTTCGCAGTGGCGTCTGTAATCTGGCGCCTGTCTAAAGCGTCTATGTACTCAAGGCTCTATTTCACCACAAGCGAAGCAGAAGGCACGAGCGCAGTGGTTTCATGGCCTGCACTGACGTCACACCAGCTGCCATTGTCATGGCCTTTGTATCTTTTGAAGTGTTAACTACATACTATCGCTTTTTTTTTTTTTTTGCAAGAGGGAGTAAAGTTTGCACCGGCATGATGCAAGGACGTTACGTGCAGGCCGTGTGAAGCGATAACTCGGCCAAACTTGCGTCGCCTTGCCATTTGAGGTACGCGACGCCGCAGAATCAAAGAGCTGAGTTGGATAACCACATTCACGGTTGTCACGGGATCATCAACACCCACATTGGTTCACGCACTTACCGAATGTGAAATACATAACATTTTTAGACATATAGATAATTAAATGTAATATGGCCCGAGCTCTCACGTTGAAATACGGTACAGCGTATTTTTTTTCGTGGTTTTTTGCTAATATAAAGTGGATTCGAAAATGATCGAGATGTGAAGCGGCCAATAGAAGCCAGGGAAGCCAAACCAGCGCTGTGGGCGAAAGTCCCTGGATAAAAATCACGCTTGACATTTCTTACAAGAACCGAAAACCACTCTATTGGCAAACTCGTGAGAGAGGCGTACCACGAGCGAGAGCCGCAGTACAGTTTCTTTTCAGAAGCCGCTCTACGGACGCTCATTTTAGAGCTACACCGCCGTTTGCTTCCACGTGTCCAAGGCACGGGCTCGTGCTTTGGCGTATTTGATGATTCGATGACGCATGCAAGACATACCAACACACCAAGGGGCTTCACTGATGGCGTGACCCAATTCACACGGCAGCGTAAAGGCACGGCGTGGTAAAGGTACCTTTAGCTTAGGTCCCTTAGCTAAAGGTACCTGTAGTAAATGGCGTTCTTGATCACACGATAAATAAACGGAGCACTTTAGGTTGATGTCGATTGCATTCCAGCTTAACCGCGAGAGGAGCACGTGATAAATTAGTATTCCTCGAAGTCGGTTTGACGCGAAGTTTTTTTTTTTTTTTTATTATTGGATGTGAAATATTATTTCTGTCAGCTTTTGCGGCACTTTACTTTTTTCTCCAAGTCTAAGGGCGCACCTAAATCAGTCTTGCTTTAAAACGTCTTACCCGTCTGGCCACACTGGCCCAAAATCATCTGCGTTTACGAGTTCGTATTGCGAGGTGGGCGACCTTTTTATGTTTACCAGCTCAATTGTCTCGCAAAGTTCTCACTGAAGTAGCTAAATAGTGCCCGGCAGAAACGAACCACGACAGAGTCTCACGGTTGCGCCAGTCACGCGATCGAAAGGGATGGACGACGACGAAGATAAAGGGTCCTGGGCGGGAGAGTCGGGCGACTCGTCTACAACCTCGAAAAAGAGCTCGCAGTGGTCCATCGCGTTCGGGTTCGTAGCAGACATTGTTTTCCACGTGCCGCCACTGCTACCTGCTAGCTAGAGTATGTGTTCATCATTATTGTATTATTCCATCACATTTGCGTTCACAATCATTTCATAATTTGATACTTATATATATTCAATTTGTTATAATGCCTTAAACAAGATATATTTATATACCTGTGATATTATTTTGAGTTCGTGGGTCCGAGGCTACTCCCTGCAGCTCTTAAAGGGGCGGTGCAACGATATTCAATTGAAATGTTTTTTTCCTTTACTCGAGCTTACTAGCACTAGTGCGACTCTAGGATACTCGCACGCAACGCCACTGACCAAGAAATTTCTTTGTTGCGCTGTAATTTCGAGGACAAAATCGAGTGTTTTCATTCAATCTCTCCTTCGCAAAACCTGATGACGTAGCTGGGCGGTAGCAGTACCGCCCAGTGACGATATTTGAATGCGGCTCATAGATTGGACCCGAGCATGGCGTGGACACTTGATTTGGGCTCGTGATAATCGATAGCTCGAGAAGCATTCGGGTAGAGTCCTGTTTCCAATCGCTGCAATGACGACAACAGCCGAACCATAACAATGTCTGGAACTCAGCGCGTGTCCTGTGCCTTCACTCTAAAAAAAGGGGGTGTAGACCTTACACCCCTTGTCACATATACGACACCCCAAAACTTCAGTTGGATGTACAGCGCACTGACGTTTTACTGACGCTACCAAATTTCACGAGCGGCTTGATTGCCGAGCTGCACAACTCATTAAAATTGTTAATGTAAGTGTGACTGACTGCAAAAAAAAGTTATCGGGGTTTTCTAGGCTCAACAGCAAAATCTGTGTGTTTTTTTCCTGTAGACTTTGATACGTACTTTAGCTGTTTAATATGTCATATCGCACCGTCGCCAACCCTCTCGCAAAAGTTGGGGCAGTCAGTTCGACGTCAGTGCGCTGTACGCCGAACTGAAGTTTTGGGGTGTCGTATATGGGACAAGGGGTGTAACGTCTACACCCCCTTTTTTTTTAGAGTGTTGCCAACCCCAGCGCGTGGCTATGATGAACATTGGCGGCATATAATCGGCTTCAAATCACGTGGCCGCTTGTTCTGGCTACGAGTTGAGGGGGTGAACTCTGCTCGTTTTTCTTAATTTTTTTCTGCGACTTCGATTGCGTGTGGTGAAAAACGAACGGGTATTTCACAGGTCATTAACGTCAGGGATCCGTTCTAAGCGGTATTTGCCCAAAATACAAAAATCGTTGCATCGCCCCTTTAAGGGAGCTCGGCGAGCTCCGTTTAACACAGGTCCTCCCTTAGCGAAAGGGACCTTTATGCGCCGTGTGATCACGATCTCCAGCTCCCTTTACGACAGGTACCTGAGCTAAAGGTACCTTCATGCTGCCGTGTGATTTGGTAACTCTTCGGTGTGACCTAGGGAGGGACTCGCGGAGTGAGAGGTTACCTGGCGCGTTCTTACCGCTAGATTGGCTGCGTAGGTAGTGGCATCGGCCGTGGCCACTATAAAATTGATTATAATGCAATTAAATGCAAAGGCGCAAGCGAGCTGGACAAGAATGACGAAAATAATCCCTGGAGAAGGGGAACAAGAGGGACAAAGGACAAACACAAATCTCCAAACACAGCTAGGTGACTGGTGAGCGACCGAAAAAATCCGCCTGGTCCGGGTATCGAACCCGGGACCTCTCCATTACAGGTGGAGCGCTCTACCAACTGTCCAGCTCGCTTGCGCCTTTGCATTTAATTGCATTATAATCATAACCTAAAATTGCAAGCTTCACCCTTGTTGGTGTTAGACTGGTGGCGGCTGATAAAACCCGTTTGCTCTACTGACGTCTAACCCCTGGTTAGCTCAGTTGCTAGAGCGCTCCACCTGTAATGGAGAGGTCCCGGGTTCGATACCCGGACCAGGCGGATTTTTTCGGTCGCTCACCAGTCACTTAGCTGTGTTTGGAGATTTGTGTTTGTCCTTTGTCCCTCTTGTTCCCCTTCTCCAGGGAATATTTTCGTCATTCTTGTCCAGCTCGCTTGCGCCCTTGCATTTAATTGCATTATAATCATAACCTAAAATTGCAAGCTTCACCCTTGTTGGTGTTAGACTGGTGGCGGCTGATAAAACCCGTTTGCTCTACTGACGTCTAACCCCTGGTTAGCTCAGTTGGTAGAGCGCTCCACCTGTAATGGAGAGGTCCCGGGTTCGATACCCGGACCAGGCGGATTTTTTCGGTCGCTCACCAGTCACCTAGCTGTGTTTGGAGATTTGTGTTTGTCCTTTGTCCCTCTTGTTCCCCTTCTCCAGGGATTATTTTCGTCGTTATAAAATTGACTTCTTCCAAAACCGACGCGCCCCATTGCGGCAAAATACCACGCAGTGCACTCTGGGAACTAGTTGGCCACTCAGTTTCGGTTTCGACTGAGCAGCTTCATCTCATGCTATCACGCCGCGACCGAACGCGCTGCTTGCGTTTTCGATTATCTGACTTTTTACGAACGTACAATACACTCATTCTGGAGCGATACAAAACGAAGACCGGGGCACTTTCCTTGGTTCCCGAAACACCGGATATTATGAGTGCGTATGCAAACGTAGAAAGAGTCACCTCACCCCACGAGTGCATCTTTGAGTTCAATCTCAATAATCCCGTCTAGTACCGGTGAACTACAACTGAAATTTGGTCACCTTGAGCCTTACACCTATTTTGTTTGCCAAACGTCCGCTTCTTGTTACTTCATCGGGCGGAAAGCAAGCCGCATCCTCACAGGAGTATTAAAGTTGAGCCCAGCGTTGATGCATTAACTGTTAAGGAAACGCAATAATTTCAACCTCACTACTGCACAAAAGTTACTATCATGTCTTCCTCGTGTCATCATATATATCCCACTCAAATTTTATGCTGATAGAAGATTAAGTTTTCGCAAACGCTGAGATCGGCTAGCTGCGACGGAGGCCCTAACAAGCCTCCCCTAGTGCCACCAAATAAGCTACGCTTCAGAGTAACGACACTTCGCCATATTGTGGCTTAAAATCATGGCTGCCAGTTATCTGAAGCGTTATCTGAAATCACAGGAAACGCTTTTCCGTCCACCACAAATGTTTAAACAGTTGGCGACAAGGCAAAACAATATTACATGAGCTTCCTAACACCGAATCTAATGCTGAGGAAGTCGCACTTTTGAATCATGATGATCGGCAGTTGCGTCTGCTCTGCATACGAACCAAAATGGCGGCGCCCACAACAATGTCGGGAAACGGAGTGCCGATACTCTAAGCGCAGCTCATTTAGTGGCTCTAGCCTCCCCTATTCCTCGCTAAGCCTTTTTGAACGACCTTTTACTGACGCCCAAGATCTGTGCCTGAACGGTGTGTCTGAAATTATCTAGGCATACTCAAGCAAGAAGAAAGCAAACACATGACAAATATTATTGTCATTAGCGACCGTCAAATGCGCTTTGAATAATTTCGTTCGTTTGGCGCACCGCATAGGGGTTATTCATGCCCGTCCGGCGCACTTCCGGCGAACGGTGCGACATTCTTCACACAAGTGCTCGACTTTTGTTTTCTTAAAACGGCTTCTATGTGTGAATGAGCCTATATGATTGCAGGATAACTTTATGCGAATACGCGATGTTGAATATTAGTGGAATGCAAGTGGGTGGGGACTTCACTTCGTGCAGTGCTGCGGGTCAGTTCAGATAAGAGATAAGAAGTGTGTTAAAATTGAGCTTTTCAATGGCGCCTCCGAGTTTTACCTGCGTACTCAGGCGTATTAAGAAAAAACAGTAATTGCAAAAAGTAATATTTTGTCTATTTACGCACGGAATAAACAAACTTCCTGATCAACAACACTAATGTAAAGGTGCGAGCTCGATGTATGCATAATATTGGTTGCTACAGCTTGTTGATTCGCACACAAGCAAGATCCCCGAGCTTCGCAGCGTTGAGATTCCCAGCATTGGCTCCTCCACATACCTCGAAACGCTGACAGAAAGGCTCAAGTACAAAAATACGGCAAGCATGTGTTAAGACAAGCTATACGTCTCGGGCTTGTGCAAAAAAGCTTCGAGGTCTTGCCATTTGGGTTAGTTTAGAGACCACAAACGACGCTCTCGGGACCAGAAAACATGAGATAACGGCCGTTAATAGTCCACGCTCTGTGTATAATCTCTTGTCGACGTGTCAATCGAAACCGAAACCATGCCACTCTCCTCCCTGGCCAACTAGTTCCCAGAGTGCAACGCGCGCCGTGTTTCATGCAGGGCTTTATGGAAGTAGTCTATTGAAAGTGAACGCTCGTCGCGCGGCAGCGAGATACAGCACGTTGCAATGGCATCACTACATCCCACATGCGCCGCATCTCATTGGTCCTGTTTTTTGTGTGGAGCAGCAGACAGAAATCTCACGAAAGACATGGGGGATCAGTGGCCGAGTGCGCTAGCGCGTGGCTAGCGCACACCAGCTCGGAGCACGTGGAACGAAAGCTCGCGCTGCAGAACCCAGGATCCTGGGCTCAATGGACCTCTTGGCGAATATGTGCTGCCTCCTAGACACGCGACTGGGTTCGAGGCTAAGTGGCGAGAAAACAACGCGCGCGCAAGGCCTCTCCCACCCGTTCCACACCCAAAACGTCAGCTACATCCTGTTCACCCATTGAGGTGCTGTGATAGATACGGTTCCCCCAAACTAGCCTTTGTCCCCATCGTGCATAATCTTCCACCCCGAAGTCGACACAACGAAACCATCTTCCCTCTCTGCTCGGCCAGAAGGAAGAGAGAGAGGGTACTGAAACTATTCACTTTCGAACCGATGTTTCTACAAAAGGTCCATTCCACAATCCGGGCGATAATAAGGAGTATTCACTGGGCGCCATATTTGTGGGTGATGTCTAGAGCGCATGCTCTGAACGAGCCCACATCAATAGGCTGCTAAGACCGGCAATCTTGAGGGTGCGAAATGCGCGTTACAAAAGAACTGTGGAAGCTTGCCATCAGCACGCGCTCAGCAGTCGTGCACACGGCTATGGCCGCCAGTGTATACTTCCTATAGGGTGTATTCACTGGCGGCCATATCTGTGTGCGCTAATGCTGAGCACGTGCTGATGGCGAGCTTCCACAGTTATTTTGTAACGTGCACCCCGCACCATCAAGATTGCCGGTCTTGGCAGCCTATTAATGCAAGCTCGTTCTGAGCATGCGCTCTAAACATGACCTCAAATATGGCGGCCAGTGAATACCCCCTATAGTTCCGACAGCCGAAGGCTACACAGTTCACCGGCATGATTGCGGTGCACGTCGTAATCTAGAATGGGCGTCGTCAGTACGTTGACTCGTGTTCACCTTTTTCGCAACATCAAAACTTGAGTCTTGAGGGTCTCCAAGGCGCTCAAAGGCGAGAAATGCAAGATGGCGGATTGTTTGGAACTAGATACTCTCGAACCCAGGCGCATCAAATACTCCGCGCATGCGCACCGCGTATTTCTACAAAAGGTCCATTCCCACCACTGCCCGTTTCGATCTGGATGAGCATCGCATACTGGCGTAAGGTCGTGTATCACTACTGCGTGATGCTCGTTAAAGACACCAGGATAGCGGTTGTACAGCACTGACTAAATTTCTCATCTACAGCTGGGAGACTCGTCGCTCGTTGAGGCAGACCAAGTTCTAGGCTGTATAAACATACACACAACCCAATTGTTTTTCACAAAAGACCATTCTCCGAAAATACGGCAAGACTGATCTTGGTAGTGTCAAGCAAAGGACTCGTGCCGCGAATCGCCGTACGTGCAAGCTCGTGAAAACAGCAGCAACAACAACAAAGGCTCTGGCTTGGGGATTTCGGTACCGGTTCGTCTGGTTTGGTGCCATCTCGTTGAACATATTGGAAATAAATCTAGCGAAAACGGCCCTGTCAAATTTATTCACACAAATACGCGAATACCAAGACATTTGGACTTCCCGAAAGGGTCTTAAATTTAAGATAGGTGAAATCTCTAGTAGCTACTGCATTTCGTTTTTTTCACGTCTGTCATCTAAGTGATTTTAATTTCAAAATTGCCTTGAAATCCACCAAAAACAGTCAACGCGGCTTTTTTTAATTTTTTTATTTGCTTTATTTGGACGATGACACAATGCGGTGCTACACAATCGCGACAAAACACTAAAAGACACCAGCCGTCTTGGCTATTGTCGAACGTGCTACAAGTAACACCTCAAGAAGTGGCAGCCACTCAGGTGCAGGTGGCTGGTCCTTATATATTTCCTTCAGGAGGCGTATGTGCTCAACAAAATACTTCAACGATTGTGCTACCTCATGCACAGTTGTGAATATTATCCGAAACAAAAGCGCGGTCCTGTTACAGCAGAAAGAAGAACTAATGTTCCGCGTCCTGCAACGCCAGGTATGTGTAACACTGTAAGTAGACTGGCGTCAGGAAACGCTCCGATATGCATCGACCCCTATTTCTGCATGAAATTAGAATTCCAGACAAGCCGTTGTTTCGTTTTCAAAAGTTCTCGATTGCGGAAGTAATGGGATGATTATCTTTTCAGCAACCAGAATACCGAATAAGTCTACCTTCGAAAGGTGGGCGTACCGAAATACCCTGTTGTCGCGAGGTGACTTCCCGCTTTCCGGTAGAGGCACGAAGAGACGCACATGGAGGGGCGCCACGCGATAACCCGTGCCGGAACGTGTCCCAGGTTTCCATTGGTCCTTCGAGTATAAAAGCGCCGCGCTGTGGCCGAGAGGCAAGTCAGTGGACGCCGAAGCAAAACCATGAAGGTCCTGGTAAGATACGCCGCCTGATCCATTCTCTGGCTCTAACGTTTGCTTTCTTGCGGGGAAGGTTAAGGTAGTTTGCGGAGAGAGCACGCTCTGCCTAAATCATTTAAACGCAAAGGATGCTGTGTGAATATATTGACCAGTGTTTTCGAGTATTTATCAGGAAATAAAAGCAGAGCACAGAGAGGGGGCGTATACGTCGTCCTCACTTTTGTGTTTTGCTTTCATTTGCTTAAAAATGCGCCATGTTCTGTCAGCGTTTGTTTCTTGACGTCAAGAGAACTACGATTTGTTGAATAACCGTGGGGGAACAAAATATAATGGCGTGGAGTTGCTTGTGCGACCGGAGGTTATAGCCACAGACAGGTGATCACGTATGTGAAATATACTTTAAAAAATAAATTGGATATAGGCGCAATCGAGGCAATTTGCATCACTTTGATAAATATAACATAAACAATAATGGAGATGCGTCGCCTCTCACTCTCCTCGTTCGTGTTAAAGAAAGCAGCCGAAGCATTGCCAGTTTTATTTTTGATGGTAATTAGGTTTAGAGGAGTCATATTGGCAACCTTTTTCGCTTCTTGTATGCATCTATGTACCTTTAATATTTATTCGGTTTATAATCTAGTAAGCTATACTCTGTTTCATACTTAGCGTGCAACGCTGCCAAAGCTACTGGCGCGAGCGCGTGGCTTCATCTATGGTTTTGTTTGCGCGAGAACGCGTGCAAATGATCAACGAGATCAAGCCCCACGCTCGCGCCAGTAGCTTTGACAGCGTTGCACGCTAAGTATGAAACAGAGTATAGTTGCAGCGTTGAAACTCCCCGAAAACTACAAATATGTCATTGAAAGCCATTATTTTTCGCAGTTTGAGCAGGGTTACCCTGTTTTTTTTGTGTAAATCACTTAACAAACAGAGCTAAAAAAGCGGAACAGAAACGACACGCACGGAATAAAGGCGTATTCCTGTTTTGCGTCTTGCCATGTATCTAGAGCGGTAAAATCTTATTGTTAACTTAGTAAAAATTATTTTCACTTCATTAATGTTTTAATATATAGATTCTGTATATATAACCAATTTCTAGCTCTTTGGGAGAAGTCGCTTTTGGCATTCAGATTGAGGTTTCCATACTCATTTGCTGTCAATATTTATTGTTACGTATCTTTTCCAACATCCAATTTAACAAAACATATATCAACCTACAACTCCTAACTGTTGTTAAATTCATGTTAGATATCTATGAAACTGAAATACCATTTTAACTAGGTAAATAACGTTAAGTAAAACAAAAGCGATTGTGATGTAGAGTCGTATCAGAACGCACTGCGGACTCCGCACTTAACAAAGGTGCAATGTAGTTTATTAAGAAATATTTATGGCTAACGGGTTTCCTTGAAGCGATCGCTTTCTTTTTAGACGGGTCAAACTGGAAATGTACTGCGTGATAATCAGTTTGAATTAGCCGACAAAATTTATATTCTTTCGGTCTCATTATACATACATCTAATCAAGAAAAGCTAGTCTTTTTATTGAGACGCTGAATCGGACAACTCAGGATTAAGATTTCATCTGTAATGAAGAGTGGTACTCTGTATTCATATTTTCAATACATAGAAAAACGTTAAACGAGTTTAACACACAGGGACCAGCATGACGCTAAATCAGGAATTTCAATTACTTCAAAGTAAGTTTACAGCAGACCACGGTTATTAGATTTAGTGGCGACTTTTCTTTTGAGTTCATGCAGCCTGAGCTTGATAATAACTCCACACTAACATAATGTTTTTGTACTACTTTTTGTCTTTGTGCGTGTTAGTGGGCTTACACGTGAAGCGTAATTTGGGTGGCTGGAAGGGGGCTAACACATTCTCGATGTCCCTTTTTCAGTTTGTTGCAGTTGTCTTCGGTGCAGTTGTTTCAGCCGCCATGGCTGGTGCCTTGCTCGGAGGATACGGAGGAGGATACGGCGGAGGATACGGCGGAGGATACGGCGGTGGCTACGGCGGGGGCTTCGGCGGTGGCTACGGAGGTGGCTTGGGAGGGGGCTACGGAGGCGGCTACGGCGGTGGTGTTGGCGTGGGAAGTAGCGTTGTCCTCCTTAACGGAGGAGGTGCTGGATATGGAAAGGCTGTAGCCGGGCCAGCATTCTTGGTAAAGACCGTCCACCATGTAAGCAAGGTCCACGGCGGAGGAGCCTTGCTGGCCCACAGTGGTTTGGGTGGCGGCTACGGCGGCTACGGCGGCGGTTACGGCGGCGGTTACGGCGGCGGTTACGGCGGCGGATTCGGAGGTGGTTACGGCGGAGGATACGGCGGAGGCTACGGACTGAAGGGCTAATCAGCTGAAGAGAAAAAAACATGGTTAGTAAAAATTTAAATCCGGCAGTATGTTTGACCAGAAATTAAAAAAGAAAAACAACTGAAGAATTTATATATATATATATATATATATATATATACATATATATATATATATATATAGATGTGTGTGTGTGTGTGTATATATATATATATATGTATATATATACAGGGTGTTTTTTTAAGCTTAACAGAATTGTTTAAAACGAGCCGTGAAAGTTACATTTATGCCGTTTGTGTAGGTGAGTTACACGGCCAGGGGGACATAGTATAGGGGAATAATCATAACGATCAGTCGGCTAATTAGTTAAAATTTGTTAATTAACTTTTTAATTAATGAAAATAGACATATAGTTCCAATTAGAATCTTGCTCAGCGTTATCGAAAACCACTAAATCAGTAATCTTCAGAAAGACTTTGAGCGCGTGAGAAGCGTAGTAGTGCACTGAATGTACCACTCGTGGAGCAGGTACAAGGCTGAGGCTAGATAAGAGACGGAAAAATTGAGCGGGCGCCTTACCGGCAACCGCTAGCCTTGTACCTGCTCCACGAGTGGTAACTTTAGTGCACTACTACGCTTCTCACGCGCTCAAGGTCTTTCTAAAAATTACTGATCTAATGGTTTTCGATGACGCTGAGCAAGTTTCTAATTGGAACCATACGTTTATTTTCATTAATTAAAAATTTAATTAACGAATTTTAACTAATTAGTTGACTGATAGTTACGATTATTCCCCTATACTATGTCCCCCTGGCCGTGTAACTCACCTGCACAAACTGCATAAGTGTAACTTTCACGGCTTTTTTAAACAAATCTGTTAAGCTTAAACAAAAACACACTGTATATATATATATATATATATATAAAATTCCGAGGGCACCTAAGCACTTCTTATGAGTTGTGAATGCGAAATCATAAATGACGTTTCTCCGCTCCCTTAGTTCGTCTGCGGTGTACCGGTGAGGATGGCTGCACGTTTCGCTACTGCCGAGGTTGCGCCGGCGCGCGCGCTCTTGTGAAGCGGCCGCCGCGCCCCCCCCCCCTCCCCCCCCTTTTTTTTTCCGGAAACGCCAGACACAAGAGCGGCGGCCTAGTGCGCGCTCTCGTGAAGCGGCCGCCAATGACTGTCTAGGAGCAGGTTTACTCAGCCAATGAAAAAATGAGCATTTCTTTCGCGTCTTTCCCCCCCCCCCCCTTTTTTTTTTTTTTTACAGACGCCGCCGGCTTTGCACGATGGGATAGCTAATGCTTTCGCATTAAAAAAAAATAGCCATTTGTCACTCTAAAAAATGCCTGCGAGTCTACTTGCCCGCAAAACACTCCGAGCCAATCTCTGCGATCTACGAAATCAGCTCAGCGAATGATGAGGCGGAACATCTGTCGAGACATCAAAATTAAGTCTGCACTCTGGCATTACGCAATGCAAGCATGACGCTTTGCATTGCGCAATGCCACAGCGCAGACTTAATTTTGAGGTCTAAACAGATGTTCCGCCTCATCATTCGCTGAGCTGATTTCGTAGATCGCAGAGACTGGCTCTTTGAGTGTTTTGCGAGTAAGTAGGCGCACAGGCTTTTTTTAGAGTGTTGGTCCTTCCGCAAGCTATATCTGCTGGTGCATGAGCGGCAGATCTATTTCTGAATTAATATATATGACAATATGTATAATGCATACATGACTGGAAGGTGATTTGCTGCATTATAAACACAGGGTGACTGCGTAGACGTTCATAAATAATTTTATTGTGGTGGCGATTCGAATTATACCTTTCTTCTTTCAGCAAAAGAGAGCAATGAGGCGGTGGCCTGATGCCAGGAAACGTCTTGCGGGCCCTATCCCACAACAACGGGGCCTCGATCAAAGCACGTGTACAAATTATGTAAATAAACTGCCTACCGTCAACTTTCTTGGCTTCCAGCCCATAGTTATTTCACAACCATTAGTTCAGTTTCACTGGCAGTTTCGTGCACAAAATTTAACATTTAAAGTTCCTTGCAGAAGCTAAAATGTAACACATTCTAAGTGTCAATGAAAAAAATTGTAGGCTGGTTGTGAGATAATAATAAAAAAAAATATGAATCAGAAATACTTCGGAATAATGAGGGACATACATACAACATTATCGACAATAAAACTTCCGAGGGCAAGGGAAAATTAGAATATCAAATCAAATCAAATCATTTTATTTGCGTCAAAATATACAAATGCCGAAGCCACAGACAAAACAGCCAATCTCTGTTGGCTTGATGAGATCCGGGCCCCGAGTCCTTGGCAGATGGTAACGAAGATGCTGAACAAAGTAATACATAGAAACTAATGAGAGAGAGAAGACGCAAAGGAGTGAAACAAAAAAAAAGTGAAAGCCGTTTACAACTCCCTGTAACGCCGAATTGGAGCGCAGCTCTTGAGGAGGAGGAGGGAAGGGTACTCAGGGGAGGGTATACCCCTCCTCCTCCTCCCCTCATTCTTCAATCTCTTCCGGGGGGGGGGGTCACGTGACCTTGGGGGGGGGGGGGGCCGAGGTCACGTGCACGTGACCCCGGGGGGGGGGGTCACGTGCACGTGACCTCGGCCCCCCCCCAAGGTCACGTGACCCCGGGGGGGGGGCTCGCGCGGTGCATTATGGGACATTTCCCATAATGCACCGCGCGGTTACGCCGACGGCGACGGCGACGCCGCTCAAGCCGGAAACGGGCGCCTAAGAGCTGCGCTCTAAAACAAAAGGCTACAAGAAGATCCATTGGTGGATTCTTAGAGAATGCGTTATCACGACCCCTGGGAAACGCCACACACGTCCCTTTTTGGGAAACAATAACGCTGACCTCACTTTTTGTTCTGGCTTTCTCTTTTGGCTTTCTCTTTTGCTTCCTCTAATTCTGCTGTCTTTTTTGGCCTCGTTATGGGTTCAGTGTTAGTGTTTTCGAAAGTGAGACGTGTGTAACGTTTCTCAAGGGCCATGCTCACGCATTCCCTAAGAATCCACCAATGGATCTTCCTGTAATTTGTTTCACCCATTTTCTATACTCTGCTCTCAAAGTACGTTGACACGCTTGGATATGGTTATATATATCACTCGTGGAAATAACCACATACCTACCACTCATGGAGGGAACCGCATCCATATCACTCGTGGAGGGAACCGCATTCATCGTTTTAGCTACGCACAGACATCACAGCCTACGCACCGCTACTACGGAAACCCAGAGCGAAGAACAACCGGCGACGGCAGAGCGACAACTGAGCACGCCCGCATTCCACCTCGCCGCGGCGCCTCCTCGTGTCTGGCTCAGCGCCAGCTGTGTAACGCTCCTCTGACAAAAACGAAAGGGCTCCTTTTGACGAAGACCCAGCGGTGACTGTCACTTTGTCAACGCCGGGGAGAGAGGAAGAGGTTGACCCGTGCTGACGTCAGCGCTTCGGACCAATGGGAGCTACGCACGCGTCACCTTATCCCCCTCCTTCTCCCTCTCTCCCCGGCATTGACAAACGAAAGACACCGCGCGGGGTTTTCGACAAAACGAGCGTTCTAATGCCAACGCATTAAAATAAAGTCAACAATATCGGTTCGATGCTTTAAATTGTTTCTTCCACATCATTTGCCATCGTATGATTACGCTGTGCAATCTAGTAATCAACAGAGCTCAGAATACCGATGCACCGTCCGTGTAACATATTGACACAACTTCGGAGAGAAGACTGAAAACGCAGAATGAGCCTCTCGTCGCTCAAGAGCTTTACACTCCTTGCTAATGTTACGTGCCATTAATTTCCTGCCACCGACCTTCATTAGATAACTTGATGCTTCACCTGCAAACCAGCATCGAACTCACTGAAAGTACGACCATAAAGTGACCTCACATGCCATCTTCCAAATTGGGTGATGTAACACACACTACCAATAAAACGAGAGAAAAAAAAACTTGGTGTGTAGTTAATTAGAATGTTAATCAAAACTTGATTTCGGCGGACCTTCGCAAGTGCCTGTTTGTAACACTCAAGGAAGTGACGGTGCCAAAGGCGTGGTTGTGTGAACCGCTTTATGGAATGAGCGCCGCTTATAGCACAATCATAATGTCTCAGTATATCATTCAAGCTGAAGATAATCACAAGGTGGGGTGTTCTGAGGCCAACTAGTAACGATGGACAAGTAAACAAAGCAGACAACTCTAAAAAAACGAGCTTTCCACGGGTTTCACAACATTGTCGACCCCCATATATAGTGGAGATTCGTTACCTTGCTTTGCGGGTCTTTAAGGGTGCTCTTCTATTGCGTACAGCACGTGGTATTGAGTAAAAAAACAAAAACTAGAGGTCCACCTACGCACTTCTTATGAGTTGTGAATGCGAAAGCATGTACGTTATTCTTCCGCTCCTTTATGTTGTCTGCAGCGTACTTGCGTCGATGGTCAAGGGCGCGCGCAACACTCAGATACAACATAACATAAGAAAGACAGGGCGAGGGGGAAAAGGGCGCGCACGTAGGAAAGCTGAAGTGGAGAAGGACGACCTTCCTTCCACAGCGGCTTTTCTCTTTCCGTGAGAGAGAACCCGCGACGACGTTGTCGGCACCCTGGATGTGACGGATGTCTGCGATCTATTCGGAAATGCAGGACATTTGCCAAAGTTCCATCTGAAAGTGACTGCCAATGTCGGGTCTCAGAGATTTAAAGGGGCGGACAAGGGGCTTGTGGTATGTCAGCAGAAAAAATTGGCGACCTTCCACGAAATGTCTGAAATGACGTAAAGCCAGGTACACACCGAGTAGTCCACGGCCGAAGGTGCTGTACCGGTTTTTGTTGGACGTTAGTTTGCGAAAGAAAAAAGCAAGTGCATGGTTGCCACTCTCCGTTTACTTTTTGTTGTAGCACTGCGCCGGCAGCGATATCCGACGCGTCGGTGACCATAGAAAGTGGGGCGGCTTCCTTCGGGCGCACAAGCATGGTGCTGTTGGCGAGAAGCTGTCGGGCGCGATCAAATGCCGATGTCGTGCCCTCGTCCCACGTTAGCTCCATTGTGGAACTACTCACGCCCGAGAGCATCCGATGCAGTGGCTGGAGCTTCTAGGCGCAACCCGGGAGAAAACGACGATAAAAGTTTGTCATGCCAAGAAACTCCCGGAGTTGCTTCTTTGTTGTGGGCTTCGGGAATTCTTGGATGGCTTGCACCTTGATGTTGAGAGGGCGGCTACCCAAAGAGTTGACTGTGCGTCCTAGGAAGTCGAGCATCGACCTGCCAAACACCAACTTGGCCGCATTGGTAATGATTCCATACTTGGCGAGGCGAGTAAGCACTGTTCGGAGGTGTTCGATGTGTTCGTCTGTAGATGAGCTTGCCACGAGCATGTCGTCAATTGACACGAAACAATAGGGCAGGCCCCGTAAAACCTGGTTCATAAAACGTTGTAATGTTTGTGCAGTGTTTTCAAGTCCGAACGGCATACTCACGAACTCGAGCAAACCGAAGGGCGTTGTTATTGCCGTCTTCGGAATGTCTGAGGGCTCCACTGGAATTTGATGGTAGGCCCGTACCAAGTCGATCTTAGAGAAAACGGTAGCGCCGTCGAGCGATGCCGCAAAATCGTGATTATGTGGTATCGGGAATCGGTCTTCAGATGCGATCCGTTTGAAGGCTCTGTAATCTCCACACGGGCGCCAGTCTCCGGGTGTGAACTTGGGGACCGTGTGAAGGGGTGACGACCAGGAGCTCTCGGGCTGTCGGACAATGCCCAGCTCAAGCATATGCTCAAACTCCTGTTGGGCAATGCGTAGCTTGACAGTCGGCATGGACGCGCGTGAACCGCGGGGCGCCTGACGTCTTGATGTGGTGCCTCACAGTGTGTTTGATGGGGCGCTCGTCGGGTCCAACACGCGTCAGCTCCGAAAATTCGCCGAGCAGCTTGGCGTACTTTGACTCATCAGGTGGAAAAGCGAAGGTGGGGCTGATGGACTGTACGAACGATGCGATGCCTTGTATTGGCATACTTGTTGTTACTACGTCTCGAAGACGTCTTCTCTTGATGTCACCAACAGCCCGAAACGCGTCAGGAAATTGGCTTTGATTATGGCGTGTGGGATAGCCGCACAAACAAACACCCAGCGGAAGGTTCGCCGCAGTCCGAGGTCAAGAGTCTGTGAACGCTCACCGCACGTTGGAATGACCGCTTCGTTGACGGCCCGGAGCTGTGACATGCTGGGATGCCGGTGATCTTCAGTGGTTGCTGGAACCACACTAACTTCTGCTCCGGTGTGCGCCAGGAAGCGTACGCCGGTGGTGCGTTCCGCTACAAAAAACAATGATCGACGGCTGTCTTGATCACCTGGAGCGATTGTCGCCGTTAGTGCTCCGCCCTCGGGTTTTCCGATTTCGAGCATGGGGGATCCCACTTTCGAGGCGCAGCGCAGAACCGCTGATGATACCAGCACTCGCCTGATCTCTCGCGCGACGAGGAGCGAGACTGGCGTCGAGGGCGTCTTCGTGATGCACTGCGGCCGCGGGAAGCTTGCATTTGCGCCATCATATCGGCGAGGAGATAAACCTCTGCCCGGAGTTCACGTACCTCGTCTGGGATGCTTTGGGCATGAGCTGTTGATATGTGCGGTGATGCAGCCGAGATCTCCATGTTGCTATTAGTGAGCTTGGCAATCCTGACAAGGTTGATGGCTCCTGCCGATGCGATTAGCATTCGCACGTTCTTTGGCAACCGCTGCAGAAATAGCTCCCCGAGAAGCGAGGCGTCGATGGTTGTCGCCTTGTCCCCGAGGAGCTGTTCCATTCGACGCAGCAGTTGCGTAGGCGTCCGGTCACCGAGTTCTTCGACGGTTCCACAGTTGCTGGAGGCGTTTTTGTTCCGAGGCACCTGTCCGGCGGATAAGCTGAGCCTTTAGTGTGTCATAGGCGTTCTCCGCTGGTGGTTGGAGTGGTACGTCCCGCACCTCGTGGCGATGTCAGGCGACATGCTGGGCACCACATGATGAAACTTGGTCATGTCTGATGTAATACTCCGAGTCGCAAACTGGGACTCGACCTGCACGGACCACAGCTGCGAGTCCGCCGTCCAAAAAGGTTGTAGCCTGAGCGTGACTGCCGAGATGCCGCTGTTGGATGAGGAACCGTCGGTGTGTGACATGATGGGGCTTGATACGATACTGTTGCGTTGTTCTTCGAAACCGGGTCACCCCTGTAGCGTTCCTGACTGTTCACACCGCGTACGGTCAAGTAATGGGTCAAAACAGCCGAGAAACGTAACTAAAACATTTTACTAAATCGCAGGAGTTTAAAGGGGTACGGAAACGAAATGACGTGAACGCGAGCTTTCTACCCCTCGCTTCAAAGTCGGGCAGCGAGAAGCGCAATGCGTATCGCGCTCGTGACGTCAAAAGTTCCTGCACGGCCAAGGGTACTGCAGTTGCGAGCCTTGCCGCTTGGTGGCGTCAACGCGCGACAATCTCGCCTAGTAGTACTATCCGAGTACTGTGCACCCTAGAGCCTAGACATGCTTGCCCGTAACGTCATTCGCGGCCATGCCGGTATCTTGTGTGCACGGGTGTGCGGTTCACCACGTCAGTTTCATACCGCAGAAGTAGCAGCTCGAGGGAACTATTAAGTAGAAATAACCGTCAGTGCCATAAGAGCGCATCCGGGACAGGGAAGGGGGGTATGGTTGGCGTGGCAGAGGTCCCCTCATCCTCAGATCAAGCTCCTAGCTAACATCTGCAAAGAACGGCGATCTTGATGGTGTGGAATGAACGTTGCGGAAACGCTATGGGGATACTGAAGCGAAACTTGAAATACACCTATTATGGTCAGAAATAGGTTTAATATGATCAATGATATCCGTAAATCATAATCGCGCGTTTGCATTTTTAACGGATGGCTATATTTTT
This sequence comes from Ixodes persulcatus, assembly GCA_013358835.2. Classification (NCBI taxonomy): domain Eukaryota; kingdom Metazoa; phylum Arthropoda; class Arachnida; order Ixodida; family Ixodidae; genus Ixodes; species Ixodes persulcatus. The sequence continues at coordinate 805,982 of JABSTQ010011317.1, read as the reverse complement.
CACCCTGAGGGGCCCGATTGGGCCCGCGCTCGAAAGTCAGCCATCGGAGAGCGCGATCCGTCTTGGGGTATTCGGCGCATTCGTGACGTCACTAGATCCAGACGGGAAAGGCTACGGCGTGGATGTTGTGGTTACGAGCGTTGCCACTTGGTGGCGCGTCGATGATTTGCGACCTGTAACAACCTAGTCAGGAACATGTGAACGCTAGCCACCAAATATCATACCATAGAAGAAGTTACCCCTGGGAACTCAATAGTATAATTCATCAGGGTAGATGAAAAAGAATAATTCTAGTAAATAGTATAATTCATGAGGGTAGATGAAAAAGAATTCCAGTAAATAGTATAATTCATGAGGGTAGAGGAAAAAGAATTCCAGTAAATAGTATAATTCATGAGGGTAGATGAAAAAGAATTCCAGTAAATAGTATAATTCATGAGGGTAGATGAAAAAGAATTCCAGTAAATAGTATAATTCATGAGGGTAGATGAAAAAGAAGAATTTCAGGAAATGTTTAATAGTCCAGCAGTGTGTGTCTCTTTTTCACCACTCCTTGGTTTGTTCCCACCTACGTTCAGCTGGAAACCTTCAGAACCAGAAGCGTGCTCGCGTCGTGTCGTGCAAAGAGCCGCAACGAGAACGAGCTGACTGGGGCCAACTACGCTTTGGCTTTCTCCGCCAAGGCTTTGCAAACGCGTGCAGGCCTAGGCTAATTCTGCCGGCACGCGGTATTTTCGCAGAACGGCGCTGCTCCTATGCCACAGGTGATGTCACGAGAACTTTCACACCATCCACCAGATGTAAATTTGAAATCGTTTGATTAGGTTTACCTGTCCTTTACAGCGCGAAGTTGATATTCCCGAGGTGGCGCCTGTCTCTAGCCTATATTTATGCAAAAACATCGTCGCTAAAATTTCGTTTCCGTACCCCTTTAAACCTGGCACCGGCGCTAGTTAGCTCCCTAGCTCGTGGAGGTGGTCGTTTCTTATGTGCTCGTTTTCCTCGTGCCCGAGTTCCACCTTCTTCTTCTATTCCAACCAATGGACTCTCAGTTTTCCCGGTGTTCAGAAACTTCAGATGAACACGTCCGGTAAAAAAACCTCTGGCGGTCCTGCCGGAAACGCACCGCTACAATACTTGGATAGTTTAATCGGACCTTTCAGAAGGTGACCCTCACTCTTTATGGTAGTGACCTTAAAGGGACCTATGAAACGATTTGGAAGTCGAATTTCCTCCATCGCACGTCGTAAAAGGTGTGAAAAAAAAATATAGAGAGTTAAAAATACTTTTTCGCCATAGAACTTTTAAAAGAAAAGCGGCCTCTTTCATATCTTCTTTCCTTAGGAAGCTCTCTGCCCTATCACTGCGATGCATGCGCGGTGCCAATCCAAGTCGCCTATTGGATAAAAGCCTACCTCGCCAGCACCGTGATTATAAACAATAAATAGCCGGAAAATGTTGTTGTAGTTAACGAAACATTCTGATCCACATTTTTTAGCATTATTAACGATGTGACGAAAATTGCCAAATTTTATAATGCTTGGAGCCATGCGCCATCTATCGTGGGGTAAACGAAGCAAGGGGGGGGGGGGGGGGGGGGGGGCTCGCGGTTCCTGCTATCTGCTGAAAAACATGGTGTTGGTGGTGATCGTCGGCGTGGTCGGTGTGGTGGACGCTCATTGTTCCGCGTAAAGCGCTGCCCTTGACTGAATTCTCGTCGTGTGTCGAGAGGATAACCCAGCACGTCCTATAAGGGAAGTTCCATCTACTCGTGCAGCGATGTTGTGGCGGACCCTCAAGGCAGCAGAAACGCGCGTGCCGTCGTGTTTGCTTACTTCGACTACAGTGGTGCTTTCGTTTCATTTGTGTCCTCGAGCATCGCCGGATTTCTTATTTCGCGCATTCCATGCGTGTGCTCAAGTTCAAGGTATTACTGGTGCGTACTGCATTTAAAGGCGTAGCCGCCTCGGTGGCTCCGAGGCGAGAGCGCTGGCCTACGGATCCCCATGTGGCGGGTTCAAATCCCGGCCGATGTGCCCGCAATCTGACGGAGGCTTATTGCGGAGGAGGCGCCGTGTAACCGAGCTTTCGGTTGCTCGTCAAAAGATCCCCAGGTGGTCCAAATTAATCCTCAGTCCTCCGCTGGGGCGTGCCAGATGCCCGTCGTTGGTTTGGCACGTAAAACCCCCAAATTTGATTTAAAGGCGTGTATGAAGGATGCGAACTTTTGACGCGTTTTCTTCACCCGAGAAACGTGATGAGCGTTATCATTTCTGAACTCCCGCAACGTCATATTTCCACACTGCTACATCGCTGCTAAGATTATATTGTCTTTTGCAGTCGTAGAAAGGGCGTGTGACGAAGTTTGTACTATCGGTAAAGTCGTGATCGTCCAGGACGGCCTACTGCATCTTTTTCTTTTCATTTTTCATCCCCTCTGCCCTTCGAGCCTATCCTGACAAAATGAAAATGAATAAAGTTTGAGCCCATAGAAAACTCTGTCCGTCTTCTGCTACGCCAGTGAGTGGCGGCGCGTCCCCTCCCTTTAAAAGGCATCGCAGAAACAGCTGACGGCTGCGGAGAAGCGGCCGTCGTGCTGATGACCTGCTGCGCTTATTGCAGTGACTGCAAGAGTGTGTGCGCGCGGCGCAGAGCGGTTGTTCCAGTCGCTCCGGTCACAACGGACGCAGTCGTAGCTAACGCGCTCGCGTCAAAAGTCCGAATTGCGGTTTGTGCAGTCCTGATCTCAAAAAAGAAATGGCGGCAGTTTCCCCGCTTGCCACTCAAGAAACAACGTCGAAGCACCTAGTGTAGGCCCAAATTTACCTCGCACATAAGTTAACGAGAATTTAGACTAGCTCTAAGATTTGTTATAAGCGACCACAGCCCCTGTACATGTTACACCGAAATGAAACAATGATTAGGTTGGAACCTTCTTAAACAAAAAAGGAAGTGCTTACGATTGAAAATTATTAGAGTGCTATAATGGACATACGTACACGTATCGAAAGAGGTCTAACTACCCCCCCATCACGCGTTTTTAAGTTTGATCATTCTAAAAAAGTGGAAAAATATCGTTATCATATGCTTCTTTTTCTTATCATTTTTTGTTCTAACTAACCTTAAATGCAATGTACTGCCGGAAGAAGTTATTATTGTTGCCGATGATGCTCATTTCAAAGATATATTACAACGATCCTACGAACCATGTTTTTTTGCTTGTTTATGCGTCTGTCTTTTTGATGTCTACATTCATATATCCCCTGCATAATGCCTAACGGCGCAGCAGGTATACACGTAAAAAATAAATATGTGTTTTCCCACAAACCTGCAAGGGGGATATGTTGGACGGAGCATGCCAAGCATCGAATAACCGTTTAAGCTAAACGTCACCGCTTAATATCATAATAATCATACTGCCTGGCTGGACAATGTGAAACCCACATATATTTATTTATTTATTTAATATACATCAAAGCGCCCTTTCGGGCATTGTATGAGGGGGGAAGTGCACGTTTTTGACAAAAATATTAAAACAATAAATTTCGTACATATTTGCTTAAAGACAAGACACAATGCAAATATACCCACTCAGGAAAAAGTACACTCGTGCACACACAAAAATAACGTAATATACCCACTATAATAATATACAAAAATAACGTAATATACGAGTGCGCACGATTTATGGGAAGGGAAACAGATTGTAAAAAGGCAATGGAATGCTGCTTTTGCAGCGTGGGCTACAATTCTCTCCTGAAGTTTGAGTGACCTAAATAGATACTGCAGTTTAGACATTTAAATCCGATTTACGTTTTATTTTGTAGGAGTACAATATTTTGACATTTCTGACCAGACTTGTACGTAACGCGTTACAAGTAATGGATTACTTGTAATCGATTACATTTTACTGTAATTTCGTCAAGCTTTTGTCAAGAATTACTTTTTTTTGCTGTAATTGATTACAAAATTACTAATGACCATTTCTCCCAATTTTTATTTATTCTCTTTTTTTTGTTGGGGGGGGGGGGGGGGGAGGGGTTAGATGTGCTAGAGTCACTCAACTCTGAGCAACGGTCTTTTTTTTTTTTTTTTTTTTCGAAACCACTTAGCACGGGACCTCGAGGATTAGTAGGCCACTTCACTTTGCCTCGTTTCCTGGGTACATTTCTTCTTTTTTTGGTACACCGGAGACTACGTCCGGGTATGAAAAATGACCTTATCCAGCCTCTTGTGAGTACTGCATTTAATTAAACAGCGCTATATTTATTTTATTTTATTTTCAGGAAAGAAATTGGGTGCGTTGGCGTCACTTATTCAGCTCTAAACAAAGACAATCAAGGCTTTTTTTTTTTTTTTTCGTTACAACTGAGTGCGGGATTCCAAGGATTATGCTACCGTAATAAAAAAAAAAGTTGAATGAAAAGTAACGTGGGAAGTAATCGATTACTTTAGAGTAATTTTTCGATTGCTTTTTGAGTATGTAATTGTAATTGTAATCGGTTACTTTTTACAGTAAAGTAATTGTAATTGTAATCGGTTACTTTTTTCAGTAACGTGTTAAGTCTGTTCAGACCCGCAGTTTTAAAATAACTGGCGATATTGCTATAGTTGAATTATAATTCTGATATATTACCTCAACATTTGCCATAGTCCGATAAAATCTAAATTTCTTTTTTTTTCTGGGGGGGCGGGGGGGGGGGGGAAGTAGGCAATAACTATTTTTATGTACGTGCTCAAAAAATTATGAACCCGCGCAACAACAATGTGAGAAAGTTTCCCACATTGTTCGTGCGCGTTCCCAGTTTCAAAATATATATTAAAAAAAGTAAGCTTAAACTAAAATTCTCATTAAGAAAAGCGCAAAAAAAATAAAAACAGAAAGAAACAAATAAGTAGTGCAAGATTGTAGAATCGTAAAGCGTTGGGAGCAAATTAACTGGCTTGAATCAGTTTAAGTGGCCGAGTTTTGTCTTTGTTTAACGTGTCTTTTAGGAGAGAAACAGCCTTACAAAATTATTTTTGAATATATCTTCAAATTATTACGAACAAATTATTGCAATTATTATTCGTATTCCTGACATACGAGCCATCTAGAAGATCTAAGACATCGGAAATAGTGAACCGCGATTTCAAAGTGAAAATATTAGTAGAGAAAAGATGGCATTATCTTCGAACAAGGAAAGTTATTTTGTCCTGCATTTCTGTAGTCAATCAATGCAATAATATTACTATTAATTTTGTCAGAGATAAGATTTTTAGGCAGTATGCCAGATCGATATTGTTCTGTTTAAGACATGCCGGCTGAGGAAAACAAAAATACAGCAGCTCACACAAACTTGTTGAATGTTATTACATCAATATACTCGCTTTACCTGATAATGGGATTTTACAACAGGACGACATGAACACAAAGAACTTGGGACTTCTATATGTTCGGGTTCCGTAGTATAAGCCCAGTCTCGGGGAAAGTCACTATTTTTAACCTGCACCAGCTAACTTGCACGCTGTTTTTTTATTTTTTTATTGTTGTTATTACACTAGTTCCACTAATGTAAGTGCATCTTTTAAAACGTTTTACTGCGAATTTATAAAGTACATCACTCGAATAAAAATATCGAATCACTAAATGCAAAAGGCGTGTCTGTTGGCAAGAACAGACCTTCAAACAGACATATAACACAAACATAGCACCGGGTTCAATTGCCCGGTTTAAATACTTAGCATTCGCAGCCTCGTGCAAAATTACCCGACTAGCCCCCCAAACAAAAACACATCCTCTTCGAGAGTTTGTCTAGCAACCTTTCATCTCGTAGCACCCTGCTCGCTGAGAAATGTGTTACATTAATGTGAATTATTCTCTCATTAAGACTATCGCTAACTCGCTAATTAAAAGTTTGTTCCTCACTCGTTCGGGGGAAACGTAGCGCCGCATTCGAGGTATAGGGTTGCGAACACCTTTGCCTGGCAGGGAGCAAGCCGCTGCGCGCGAGCGACCATCAGTCCGCCTCTTAGTGGGGTTGAAGCACCGTTCTCGGCAAGCGGCGGTTACGCGGGACCGGCGTTCATTAAGCAACGAGCATTTCAATGTGTGAGGGAGGTAATTAATGGAGCTTTATTTAAACTGGATAATAAATTCGCTAATGTTTCCAGTGACCAAAGAAAAGGTCACTAAAACGATGTCACGTGACTGTAAGGAGGAACTACCTTCCCCTCGTAAAAAGGGAAGGTGGGAGGGGTGGCAGCGGAAAAGAAGGGAGAGCGGGTTGAGCTTTTTCTTTGTACGGTTGAGAACGGTAACGATTAGTAGTCTCCCTGTGCGAGGGGCAAGATTCGCGTACGCTGGGAAAAGGGAGGAAAGAGGAGAGAAGAGCGGAGGGGGGTTGAAATTTGGCCCCAATGTTTCAGTCCAATTGGTATACTATTGTTTTAGAGGGATTAAGGCGTACGATGTCCGAGCACATAGGTTTTACAGTCAATAAATGTGATAATGCGGGGATTAGTTAGAGATGTGTCGTGAGGCTCCTCGATCGAAAAAAAATCTAGATGGGAACGTTAGACAAACTCCGCGCTTCGCCGTTCTCCAGATAGAAATAAAATGTAGTTATTGTGAGTCGCGGAAATGTTGGCACCTCGCATGTTCAGTAGCGAGTTTCGGGTTTGGCTTGATTAAAGACAGGGCACAAAAACAAATATGGCGAATCTCTTCAGGTATAACACAGGTGGCGCAGTGCGCCGTCTTAAGTTTTGTGTAGAGTTTTGGCAGTGTAGGCACAGTCCAATCGGAGGCGGTGATGCACACTGGATTCGTGTTTTGCAAGCTTAGATTCCGTAATAGGTGGCGGTAGATTCCCAAATGCGACTCCTTGGTGTGGGTGACGCAAGTTGGTCCTGGGTGACGCATTCTGTTGATGAGTTTGCAGAGTCTCCGAGCTTCGTTGTACTTTGAAAGGAATAGGTTTGGCTCTTCCTTATTATGAGCTTCTGATGCGAGCGTATCAGCCCGCTTATTTCCGTCAACTTTCAGTAGAATGGTATCTACTGAAAGGCAACCTACACCCTTTAGGTTGATAACGGCTTTGTGAGCAACTGATCGGGCCAGCGAAAAAGCCTCGTCCAAGCGATCTAGTGCTGAAAGTGCGCTTCTTGAGTCTGACAGCAAGACTACCTATCAAATGGAAGCTCTGCAAGCCCATCTAGTGCTGCTCCCAGGGCCGCTAGCTCTGCTGTTGTTGAGGTTGTAGCAACGTTAAATCGCATAGCTTTCTCAATGCTTTTTTGAGGGACGACGAGCGCCGCGGTGGAGGTGCCCGTGGCAGGGTTGGATGGTCCATCTGTGTGTACTTGCTACCAGACGTTGTATAGTTGCACATCAGTTGGTCCGCTGCAAGTGGTATCCCAACAACGGCGCGGACGCAATATTTCTTGCGAAAGAGAGGAAGTGTTTCTTCGACAACATAAGGGGTAGGGTTAATATAAAGCAACAGGAGAGGATGGTGTTCTTTAGGCGGGCCTAATGGCGATCAAATTTCCATACATCGGCCCTAAAGGGAAGCTGAAGAGATTATTGAAAAAATCCAGTTAGAGGTGAATTGTAGAGTATTTTTATCCCGTGAATCTCAATATCACGTTCGTCTTCCCCGAAGATGTAACTAAACGGGAGAAAACCCGAAAAACCTCCGACCAGTCGCGTACGTCAAAAGAGGATCTTTCGGCCGCCAAGCGCGTGGGCAGTGAGTGCAACTGCAAGCTTGCCAAGTATATTCCCCCGCACTGACACCAGTCGTGACGTCTTTTTAGAGCGCAGCTCTTAGGCGCCCGTTTCCGGCTTGAGCGGCGTCGGCGTCGGCGTAACCGCGCGGTGCATTATGGGAAACTTCCCATGATTCAACGCGCAGAGAGGAGGAAGGAGGAAGGAGGAGGAGGGAAGAGGGTAGGTGGAGGAGGAGAGGAGGGAGGAGGGGAGATGCCAGCTACCCGTTGTGCAGGCAAGTGATATCACCATTCATAAATCACAAAGAGGCACGCATGAAAACGTGGTGTACTCGTTATCCAAGTGGCCATCTACATGAGTACGGGTCTGTGATGTACCCATAGGTCTCTGTGGCACGTCAGACGAAGTTGTTAAATTGTGTGCCGCCAAGGTCGACGACGGCTTGCTCGTGGTAGCTCTGCATCTCTCGCCTACGGCACTCACCAAATATTTCGGGCAAGGCAAAGAAGAACTTCATACCAGTCATGCAGGAAATCATCCCATTGGCCCCGAAGGACGTGCACTCGCTATTCTGCAGTGCCATCTCGGGGGAGCACGCTCAAGACTAATGCTGAGGAAATCAAAAACGGAATAGCCTAGCAGACGACGCTCCAACCGGAAATAGCTTTGTACGCACGCGCGTAATTTCTCCCGTATCGCCACACCGCTCCGCGGCGCGGCGCTGGCCGGCCCGGCGGTCGACGCTCGCTTGATATTATTCAGAAATTGGGCCACTGTACGTCGCAAGCCGTTGCAATTGCACTCGGTCGAACTCGACGCAAACGTGTGAATCGTCCTTTACTTTTTTCGGTATGATAGTAACGCACTCTTTACTTTTTTTTTTCTTCAAAAAAGTAACAAATAACGTACTTACGTTACTTAGATCGATTAACGGGTTACGCAACTACGTTACTCGCTACATCTTCCCAAAACTTCAAACGAATTGCACTTATTTTTGTTTTTGCATTTCTAGGCGCCAAGTTATTTGAGTTCTTGCACTCATTCACACACGTTCAAAAATGTGGACAGAATGTTTCCCTAAACATAGCGCTTTTGCATACCTCTAACGTCAAAACAGTCAACCGTTCCCAATTGACAAATAAAAAAGTAACCTGCGTTACTTTTTATCGCTAACGGTAACGGTAACGCGTTCTTTTTATTTTGAAGTAACGTAGGACGGTAAGGCGTTACGGTTATTTGCACGTAACGAGTAACGTTTTCGTTACTTTGTTTTTCGTAACGCCTACAGCATTGGTTGGGAATCGTCAAATACATTAGAATACATTGTACTACTTTTATTTACATTTGACAGCGCGCCTGCAGCACCAAATTCTCCCTTATCGGCGTGGACAGACCGTATGCGCATCGCGCTGTCCGCACTGTCGCGCTTTCGTGCTGCGCCGAGGGAGAGGGCTACTGACGACGCACAGAGATACCGGATCCGCCGAGAAAACAGAAACTGCTGTTTTCGCTGTCTCAAAGGCTGTCCACGACGATAGATGGCGGCAGCCATCTATCGTCGTGCTGTGCGTGTCCAGCCATTCTAACTTCGCAAAAAGCTGTCGGGCCATTGAATTTTCGCGGAGTAAGATGCAATCCCTAGTTAAGCAGTTGGTGTGAATATTTCAAAGATGAATTTCAAAAGTGCAGCAAATGAGTCTTCTCTATTTCCCCGCTTCGTTTCGGGGCAGGATGTATGGATCCGTCGCATGCGGATATTGACGTGGCGACAAAACGGGTGTGCTTATCCATTGCGTTCTCAGATTCCGTAGAACTTTTTTTTATGCCGATGCGAATATCTCTATCCCCTTTTTTTTTCCGACCCGCTATCCTCAAATAAAACTAAATAAACAAAATCTCAAGTCACTCAATACGGTGAGAAACTGCGGGAGAGGAGGAGATGAGAGATCACGGGGACGTCAAAGCGCCGAGCTCTGATTGGAAGGATTCACGGGAAGACGCAGAGGCTAGCCGCCTTTGTCTCGATGTCTTCCTCCAATCAGGGCGAGCAAGAGCGTCGTCTGCTCCTCGCGCAGTGTCACGTGTTCAAAAGCCGGACGCTGGCGTTCAGCGTTCGAACGTGTTCGATGAGCGGAGACAAAGGCAACTAGCCTTTTCGTCTACCCACTGATTATACCAATCAGAGCTCGGTGTTCTGGCATCCTCGCGCGCTCTCGCATTTCCTCCTCTTCTTCAGTTTCTCAGCGCATATCCCATAAAAGAGAAATATCTTCTGGGAAAAATACCTGAATAGAGCGCTACTGGCACAAGGAAACAAATTTAACGTTCAAAACAAAGGCTTCGATCTTTTAGCTTTAAAGGAGCTATCATGTGGATTCTGAGATCGTTTACTTAAGGTGAAAACTTAATCTACGGACTCTAACTATCTTAAAAAAAAACACAAATTACACTCATGTGCGGCAGCTTTGCCTATAGACGCTTTCAGGCAGCTCTACATGGGCGCCGCCATAACCGACCTTCAGTTTTTGTTCCCTCTCATTCCGTTCCCTCCACTTCATCATTACCAAAGCAGGACAGGTTATCGCCATTTTAGATGCTATTGCGTCCTTCTCCCCAGCATAGGCGCTTGAGGAGATTCGTCAACGCCCGCTTCAGTGTTTCGGCATCTCGGTAAGACAAGAGAAGGTCGGTTATGGCGGCTCAATTTGGCGCGCGCTGAAAGCGTCTATACATATCGAATCAAAAGTCATTCCTGTTTCTACTTCCGAAGCACACACCGCGGGGCGCCGTGGGAAGGCGGTTTCAAACAATAATTGTTCTATTACGTGTCCCTGAACCCAAGACTTGACATTTTTGTCAAAATACACTCTAAAGAAAGGGTGTAGCCCTTACACCCCTTGTCACATATACGACACCCCAAAACTTCAGTTCGCCGTACAGCGCACTGACGTGAAACTGACGGCTTGAAGACTGTGCGATATAAGATATTAAAAAGCTAAAGTACGCATCAAGAAGTAGAGAAGAAAAAAACACACTCAGGTTTTGCTGTAAGTCCAAGAAAACCCGGATTACTTTTTTTTTTTGTTAAAGTCAGTAACGCTTACTTAAGCTATTTTAATAAGTTGCACCATTCGGCTATCAAGCCGCTCGTGAAAGTTGGTAGCGTCGGTTGAAAGTCAGTGCGCTGTACGTAAGGTTAAAACCCCTTTTTTCTACTGTGTATAATGCACAACGCGCCTAAGAAAAGCAATAATAGACATATTCAGAATCTCCACGAAATGAACTATGTTCATTGGCCAAATTTTGTAAAGGTACTGGGGACCAGAAAAAGCCTCCCCCTCCCCCCTCTCCAACCCCCCCCCCCCCCCCCCCTCCCAAAGAGAAAATGGTGCCCGTGTATTTCTATGGGTGTGAATTGACTAGGACGTCTTCCCATCTGAAACTGGCCATTTTTATTTACTAATGCCCAATAGATAAAATGCCATCAAAAACAAGCTTCTGCAAAACAGCACCCCTTTAACACTATAGTCTAACTGGCAGAACCCGCGAGCGAGGGCAGTGAACGTTTAACCGAATAATCTTTTTTCTCACTGAAGCCCAGAGTGTACCCCACCACTTAAACCTATCCAGCGAAATTCACTCAACGAGCGGAAGAGATCAATAAATAGGTGAACATCCTTCCACAAGACGTCGTTGCTTGAGCAAGAGCGAACGTTCGTAAGATTGAGTTCCTTATCAACATTATTCGAGCGCTGGCCAGTTCATTAGAATTGCAAATGCTTTTTCGTATTGAAATCACCCAACAGTTTTGTCTTTGGCATTTCTGGTTGCGTGTAGGCACTTACAGCCTACCCTACCAAGCCTTGTACTACCACGTCAGCTTCGCCATTTGCCTCCTATCCTACGCGTTTAAAACGCCAGAGAAAATCCCGCGTGGCTACTAAACTAAGACGGCCGAGATATGAACGTTATTTACGACCATGTTTAATATCCGCTGGTACAGGTGGGAGCTGGTGAAAAACAAAATAAATAAACGATAAGAGTAATGCAAATAAAAATAAACGATAAGAGTAATGCAAATAAAAATAAACGAAAACGATGTAACCCTTAACATGTCTGGATACGAATCCCACGTTGCGTCAAAGAGTAGTCCATACACACACACACACACGCACACACGCACACGCACACGCACGCACACTAACACAGACAGAGACACACACACACACACACACAAATATAAACGCCGTTTTAGTTTACAAGGTTATGTCAAAACCTACGCGGAGATCGTGTTGTTTATTGCGGCAGTGCGACATCTTCCTCCACTAGGAAACCTGTCGTTTTGGATTAAGATCTCTGTGGGAAAACCTGATTAAATTAACGCGGTGACGGCTTAGAAACAATAGGTCATATGTTTACGTCTGACTTTTTTTTTTTTTTCTTGTAAACCTTCTTAGCACCTCGGATTGATGACTTTATCAAGAATATCTTTCTTTTTGTTTTTTTCAAGGGGAAGGTTGTGTTTTGGTGAATGGACTTCTTCGTGAGCTGTGCTCGCAGACATGTTTTATTTGGGATGTCAGGAACCAAACACTCTAGACCATTATTTTGTTTCTAAGATTAACAAGTTGTGTTTTGAAAAAGTAGGCCTATTATTGTTCAAAATTGGTCGTTCGTTTCTCTCGCGGGAACGCGGCTTAGCAGAGCTGTGTTTATTCGGTTTTGGAAGTGAACATCGGAAGGTATTCCCACCAACACGCCAGACAAATTAAACCCGAAAGTCCCAACGTCTTTACTGATTATGTATGCAAATACAGTCGGTGTCAATAATGCGTCCATTGTCCCCCTTTTCTGCTTTATATATGTTGGTTTAAGAGGATTGCATGTCAAGATGTCTAACGAGACAAAGTGCCCGATGGGTTAAAATAGCCAGTATTGGACGTTTGACTCAAAGGATGGGAAAGTTACGTGACCTGTTAGACATTTTGTCTCGTCAAACATTTTGACCAGAAGCGGTCTAGATTTTGGTAATTTTTAAATTGTTCTTTCAGAAGATGCGCGCCAAGCCACGTCTTCTGCCCCAGAACTTGAGCACGCTGACCGAGAAATAAAGTAGTGCAACCAATAATAAATGTCAAATACAGTCATGTCTCGATAATATGGACCCCCCCCCCCTCCCCCTTTCCCCCGAAAACTGCTCATAATGGGAGTTATTAGAGAGTTTTAGAGAACCGTTTTTTCACATCCTTTACGATACGATACTAGGGGCCCTCCGATAGGAACTGCGCATGCGTACCGGAGGGCCTATCGTACCGTATCGGATGTGAAAAAACGCTTTCCTAAAACTCTCTATTCATAACGAGACAAAAATGCATGCTTTTTCATCCCGTTAGTTCCCGAAAATGTAGTCTGTACAGTGGCGGTATCTATATCAACAGGGTCCATATTAACCAGGCACGTTTGTATAGAACATAAAAATTGATAAAAACCAACACAGAAACCGGAAGGAAATTATTGAGAGGAGAGGCAAACACCTCAAACTGCCTTTCTCTTTTAGAAGAATCAACGTTAGAGACTAGGAGATTATCTCTCTATATATAATAAGGTCGACGTCAACGCGCTAACTCCAAGACAGGCCATAGTGAGGAAAAAGAACGGTCGGGACTGGACGCCATATTTGAGGGCGCTGTTTAGAGCGCATGCTCAGAACGAGCTCACATTAATAGGCTGCTAAAACCGGCAATCTCAATGGCGTGGAATGCACGTGACGACAGAACTATGAAACTTCGTCGTCAGCACGCGCTCAGCAGTCGAGCTCCGAAAAAAAAAAAAAAAATTGGTTTGTGTGTATGTTTATACAGCCTAGAACTTGGTCTGCCTGAAAGGGCTACGAGTCTCCCAGCTGTAGATGAGAAATTTAGCCAGTGCAGTACAACCGCTAACCTGAGGGTCTTTAACGTGCATCACGCACGGGCAGGGGTGGGGATTGGGCCCAGGATCCTGGGTTCTGCAGCGCGAGCTTCTCCACGTGCTACGAGCTTGTGTGCGCTAGCCCACTTGGCCACCAATCCCCCAGTTGCGCTCCGACTGTGTTAGCGCATAGAGTTATTACAATAAACGCTAGAGGTTCAGGTCGCGCTAGTGTGCTTTTGCATTTTGAAGCAGACAGAAAGCAGTCTAAATTTGACTTCCGGTAATGCATTCCTACGAGAAAACGCAAATGCATTTTCTCTACGTGCTCGATTATAAGAGCAAATATTGCTTAGTGTTGTGACATAATAAAATGTTTGGAACGTTTTAAAATCGAATGTACAAAAATTTGCGTCAGTTAGAGCGTTTTTCTTTAGAATTCAGGCGTCGAACACTGCGCGTAATAGCCCTATAAACATGTAAAATACGTGTTGACGTTGCAGACAGCTAATATAGGGCACGCATTTACTCCTATAGTCAATGCTATAAAGCACACAGATTAAAGCAGCTTGACAAAGCACCAACAGGATGCTAATATATGCCAAATCAAACAATCATAAAAGACGACAAGAACAAAGCACGGAGTTATGGAACGAAAGACACTTACTGGATTAGTAATAAACTTTGCATGAATAATCAAAATAAAGCAGTAACCGAGTGTTGTTGTTCTGAAATAAATACGATTGTTGTTTGTTTTGCTTGAATTCATAGCCTTTATTGACATATAATGCTGTACAACACAGACCTTGGCCTCTATTTCTGCTAACTTAAACATCGCTCAGTAATAAAAAAAAGACATTCAATAAATTAATTACACTTTTATAACGCGAATAAGACTACATAGTACCCGTTACGAGTAAAAAAAACTACGCTGATTTCTATTAACCCCTGGCGAAGAAAAAAATAACACGTACGTTTTCCTATAGGAATACACAGGAAGGCTGGAAAAGTAGACTGCATGCTGTCTGCTTCAATTTGCAACCGGAAGTCCCGTACACACTATACTCTGTTTCATACTTAGCGTGCAACGCTGTCGAAGCTACTGGCGCGAGAGTGGGGCTTGATCTCGCGGATCATTTGCTCGTGTTCTCGCGCAAACAAAACCATAGATGAAGCCACGCGCTCGCGCCAGTAGCTTTGACAGCGTTGCACGCTAAGTATGAAACAGAGTATTAGCCCCGTGCGCGACCGAAAGCGTCGCTGTGGTCGGCCTTCCACGATGGGCCGAACGCTGACTATGACGTCGGAAAGGGGATTCATCATCGACGGAATAAGAGGAATGAAAGAACTTTATTTTGACGGTGTTGGCAGTGTTCCTTTAGTGCGCAATGAGTTCAAGCTTCCACCATGCTAATAAAAAACACCATCGAACTTGTGTTTGCAAGGTAATGACGTCACAAGGGGGAACCACAGAAGGGCGCCACCAAAACATCTCGCCGCTAATAGCGCCAGCTGAGCTAGCCCACCGCAGCTCGATCGCGATGAGCATCGTACCGACGGGCGGTCGTGTATCACTACGGCGTGATGTACGCTAAAGACCCCAGGCTACCAGTCGTACCGCACTGGCATAAATTTCGCATCTACAGCGTAAACTAGTGCTGCCGCACCTCAAGGCCGACCGACCTTATGCTGTAAAAACACGAACGCTAAATTAGTTTTTATTTTTTCTTAAGAACTATAAAATATTCGTTTGCATGCTCGTTGAAGAAAACAAAAATGGTAGGAGCTTTGCGCTCCTTTTCGCGGCACTGAAACTACGACGCTACAATTCGCAGCTTTGTTCATAGATGGCGCCACGTGTTTTGACGCCGCTCTGCCCCGTCGCTCCATCCTCTCAGTTTTCTCGGATTTCCTCACAACGCTGCGAAGTTGAGGCTCCGTGAGGAACAGTATTTGAAATATGTAAATAAAATGCTTCGAGAGTTTTGGATTTTGAAATAGGTAAACCGCGAATTTGGGGAATTTGTTTATCGATTGTATTAAAATATTGAAAAACAATTTCGCTTCTTGCAGTAAAATTTGAACCCTCTTTTCCGTGATGCAAGTCGGAGGTCATGAGCACGACTCTTTTCGCGGTTTGAGCACAATAAACAAAAGGAAAACAAAGCTAAAAAGAAAGAAAGAGAAAATACACGGGTGGAAGTAGAACTATTGTATTTTGTTTTTGTAGTTGCTTTTGTTTTCATCTAAAGTCGTAGTGATGTTGTACCTG
Organism: Ixodes persulcatus; assembly: GCA_013358835.2. Classification (NCBI taxonomy): domain Eukaryota; kingdom Metazoa; phylum Arthropoda; class Arachnida; order Ixodida; family Ixodidae; genus Ixodes; species Ixodes persulcatus. Next base: position 790,086 of record JABSTQ010011317.1, on the reverse strand, counting down.
CCTATCATATGTCACATATATTTTATTGCGAAGGTTGCGATAAGATAGGCATCTGATCAAAGTATTATACACTCCAAACTTTATTCGGAATTCAATTTTTGTTTGTACTTAGGTTACATTTAAGTTGCAGATGTGAAGTTAAAGAATCCAAAGGTATTTAGAAAAGCCTTTTGAATTCAATCCATAACTTCCGCTATATTTGGATCTGGTATTTAAATATGTTTTTTTTTAATTATAATTGCATAATAACTATTTACTTTTTGTTTAGGTTCCGTTTAATTTGCACTACAAGCTGTTGCGATGTTGTATCTGGTTATCGTAGTGAAATATGCTGCGTTGTTTAAAGTTGCGATAAACGTTTTAAGCACCCGATTGTCGTAACATGCTGGTTCTGCTCACTCTTCAAAAAAGTTTTGAATGTTATTTTTTTGGGGGGTGGGGGGTTAAATTAAATTTACAAACGTCCCATTGTGGGAACCAAATGTATCTGGAGAAGCATTCACATACGATAATATATCGCTGGGTGTGTTTGCATTTTGCAATATCTAAACACGGTGCTGTTGTTGAAATACACCGAACAACAGCAATCCTGACAGTGAATTCCTAAGTGGCCAGAGTAGGCGTTGACGATCGTTGTTGTAGTGTTCACGAAGACGGTCATTAAGACACAACCCACTTTGTCCTACGTATTGTCTTCCACAGAAAAGGGGGAATGAATAGACAACCCCCTCAACGCAAGACACAAAGTTCGTATCTATGTTTCTTAGAGCAGCAGGTTGCTCGATTTGAGGGTGTGGTCACGTTTTTGCACAGGCTGGAACGTTTTTTGGGTGCTCAAAACACGATATCAGCATTCCCTCTGTTCGCTGTTTTCTTGAGACAGTGAGAACAACTGTGGATATACGGGACGATGACTGGACTTCTTGTCCTGTCACTGTATGTTTGCTTGGCACAGCTTCCTTGCTTCACTTCTTTAGGGATATTTTAACCACTGACATCAATAAGAAAATTGACCGCATCTCCACGTGGTGAATGATGTTGCTTGGGGCGAAGCTCTGGTGGTGCTTGTCTGCGTAGACGCCGAGCCGCAGCATGCCGAGCCTTTTCATTCATGTCAGTAGGAGAATATGTGGTTCTCTTCTTTTTCTTTTTTTAAGCATACAGATGGGATGGCATCTCAGAACCCCCTACTCTTTTTTTTCTTCTTTTTCTTTGAGCTTTTTCATTCATGTCAGTGGGAGAATGTGTGGTTTTCTTCTTTTTCTTTTTTTTTTCTTTTTTTTTCATAATTTTTTATCTTTTTTTTAAATTTCTTTTGCCCTACACGAGCACGTGAGCATGTGCTCACGTGCTCGTGAGCACGTGATCTTACGAGCAGAAGCACCAGCACCCGACGCCGGCCTACGGCGGACGGCGGACGGCGGACGGACATGGCTAGCTCCTAAGGAGCTTCGCCCCTAAAAAACAGGATACCCTGCGGACTTCAGTCTTGAAATTTGTCCTTCGAAGCTCTTTTGTTCTGAATGTGAACATGATTTTGTGATTGAGCTCCTAAGACATGACCCACTATGCCTCTCTTGGCAAGTTTTGAGTACGCGGAGTCACAAGGGGAGGAGTGTTTTTTTTCTCTCCGGGTTTATAGAACCAGCAGATGTGGTGGGGTAGTTCCACAAGTCGGAGATTCAAGAATCTTAAGGATCCTTCCACTGCGGCTGGTGGGTGATTTCCAAGGGACTCAGACAATCTTTAAATATGAAGGGGACGTCGTCCGCCATGGTTGGAAATTTGTTTTCATCGGTGGCTAGGAAAATTTTAAAAATCGTCCACCTATCTAAACACTCGATCGCACTACTTTTGTGGCATCTAACCTGGGGTGTAAAATCCTATCGAGGTGTGCGAGATAGAGGTGACTGAGTACAGGTGCAATACATGATCCTATGCACACTTCTCTGTTTTGTAAGTACGTGTGTCTATCCCAGGCAGCAAAGGTGTATATTAGATAGATGGTTAGCAAGTCCAAAAAGTTAATCACGGAATACAAAGTTGTTAGTGAGCGCTGTGTGAGAGTTTGGTTCTTTGTGTGTGCGAAAGGTTGAGTGTCAGTTTTTTTTTTTAGTGCGCTACAACGTCGACCAACATGAACAACCAACTCGCCCAATCTGAAGTTCTAACAGCTTTTATTTCTAGTCCACCTGGTCCTTTTAACCATCTTCCTTTACAACCAATCGTCCTAGTCCTTCGGATCGCCATTTGCATCTGTCAAGCACGGACTTCCGAATACTGCATTCGATTACACATGTTACCTCCTGAAGTCAAGACCCTGTATGGGGGCTTCGCCTCGTCTGTAGGTAATGGGAAAAGAATTTGCAAGATTCTCCAGCTGAATGGCAGTGTTGGGTAAAGTACATCTAAAAGGTACTTCAAGTAAAGTGCAAAGTAAATGAGACGTGATGTACTTCAAGTAAAGTAGCAAGTACACTGGGTGCAATGTAGTTGAAGTGAAGTACTATAAATACAATGTACTTTTAAAGTAAAGTACAAGCATTTTATCACAATCATTAATGATGCCGTTTCATTCCCCCCTACAGTGATTTGTTAACTGGTATGCATTGCCCAGGGGTAATCAGGGGTGCATGACCTATTTTCAAAAACAGCGGCAAATATTTGATAAAGTCAAGTGGCCACAGAGTAGTTCATTTCAGGAATAGAGCCAAATTCAGAAGTCCCTTTTCTGAATTTATCGCCGCTTGCACTGGATTGTTGCACCTAAGGGGGTCAAATGTGCTAGAAGAGAGCATGACGTCATCCTCGTAGCTTCCGCAAGCAATCCTCTCATAGAGGAGTGTCCTCTCCTTAATGAAAAAACAAAAAACAAAAAAAAACAGTGAGTATGCAAACGAGCTGGTGATAATTTCTCATAATGTGGCACCTGAGGTTGGGGTGCGAAAAAATTAAAGAACTCTCAAGTCGAAGGAAAAGACCAAAGATAATGCCTTAAAACATTGTGACGTTCTCTTCTGTTTCTTTTTTCCTTCGACTAGAAAGTTTAATTTTTCCGCACCGCAGTCTCAGGTGCTACATTATGATTAATTAAGCTGTCCTAATATTTTAAACCTCGTCACTTGCCCTGACCAACCGAGAAGTTGCGGAAGTTCGAAAAGGTGCGTGAAAGTCGCCCCCAGAAGAAACGGAGCGATGCGTCGTCTGCTCACGTTTCTGGTAAAAGAAGAATATCCCTCCCGATATTTCTTTGGAGTTGACAAAGATTCATAGCGTGATAAAAATTTAACGAAATCAAATTTGGGGATTGTACTTCGAAGTCGGGTATTGTACTTCCCTCGGAAAGTACCACAAAAAAATAATTTAAGTAAGGTACAAGTACATACTCAGAGAATGTACTTCAAGTAAAGTACAAGTTTCCTAATCCTACTTGAAGTAGTACTTTAAGTACAATGTACTTAAAGTACTTTCCAACACTGCTGAATGGCATAGACAGGCAAGGCATTACAATAATTGCCTTTTCATACAAATGCGAGGCAACGCAAATCTTCCCTTTGGTAGACAAAGATCGTAAGAAATTTCCTTCTTACTGGACTATTCTAGAGAACATCTGTGGAGACTCACTGTATGGCACCTCCGTATCATCAACACCCCTAGAAAAGAAAGAGGCTCGTGCAACCCAGTGCACACAATAGGTGACGTCATTGTGTCAGATTTTGTGCAGCACGTCCTCAGTATCGGTCCAAAGTTTGCAATGGAACCTAAGAAATCACCACCTGAGCTGCTTTCTCTTGTGAGAGAAGTGTCAAGGCAAGCTCCAGAAGCTGAGATAAATCGCTTCACTTCTGGAGTGAACCTACTCGTTTGACATAAACTACCTGTCAACCCCCTACCTATAAAGAGAATAGAGAAGTGCCTAAAAGAGCAATCCCTAGCTCTTACACACTAAACATCGTAACACCCTTATGGGTGTAAATGGCTTGTCCTATAACTAACACCCATATAGGTGTAGCAAAACGCCCTAAGAAAAGGGCGTTATACCTAACACCACTAAAGGAGGGTGTTTTTCCCGAACACCCTTAAATAAAGGTGTGATTCCACAGTACACCGTTTTATTAGGGTGTTACGACTGCGCAGTACGCCCTCTAAATTGGGTGCACCGCCGCCAGAAAGGTAAGTAAAAAAAACGCAATGACCAACACCCATAAGATAGGGTGTATTAACCCAAAAGACTACAGGAAGAAATGACTGCGAATGAGTCGAAACATGCCTGGTTCACTTTTTATTTTTCGATCAAGATTCTACTAGGTTCTACTAAATTCTCTTCAGACGATTGCAAGGAGGTCATCTGGTCGCAGCCAAGTCTCTGCTTACTACGTTCACAAAGACGGAACGACCGGAAGTTACTTGGGACGCAAGCGGCAGTTCATGTTTGTAAACAGTAAAATGGTCTATTGAGACGGAAGCAGGACTACAATCAGAAGCATGCATGCAGAGTACTTACATATAAGAGAGCGATCTCATCTAATCCGTGATAGATGCATAATCCGATTCGAGCAGCACAGAACAATTCGCAAACACAATGCCGGGGATGAAGGCGGTCGCTCACATTCCACGGAAGTATCGCGGTCACCGATGAGGAGCTTTCTGTCGTGATAGATGCACAATCTGATTCGCGCAGCTCGAAACAACGCAAACACAATGTCGAGGATGAAGGCGGTCGATCACAATCAACGGAAGTCTCGCGTCCGCCGAGGCCCGATGAGCAGCTCTTAGCCGAAACGCGTTCTACAAACACAGCACAATAATTCCATAGACTCCGACGAAATAAACGGCCATTATAAAAAAGTTGACATGGATGTATTCCGCCGTTCACGACGAAAAACTACGGTCGCGAAGTGGAACTCGTCAGGACCTGCTTGCACGAAAAACAGGAGAGCACTGAAGGACGCTTTTTGGAAACCGGATTTACGTGGTCCCTACAACTCACCATAACCTGGCAAACGGCGAAGGCTATGAGTCCAGTGAGCCCATCAGCGCGTCAGAGCGAGTCGCGTAACAAATTTTCGTCCAAGCGTTTTTGTCCTACAGAGAGCGGTCACGTGTTTCGCTCCACCCCTCTGATTCGCTAGAAGCGGCCTTCGCAGTCGCTCACAGCCACACGAAGACCCAAAAGGAGGTGTGGAAGCTTATCAGAAGACGAGGTCAAAGGGGGTGGACAAAGCAGCTAATCTCCCTCTGCTGCCTCCTGCGCTGTACAGGGAGGGTCGTTTGTGTGCGGGACCTTGGAGTCGTTGTTGTTCGGGTGGCGGTTCCCTTTCGAAAAGTGTGGAGCCGGGGAGTGGCTTGTGCTGTCTCGGTAGAACTCGTTGATCGTCGTCTTGTTTATGCGTTTGAGTTCCTTCTTTCCCTTTCTTTTTTTTTTCTTCATGTGTTGGGAAGTGTACTTATTGGTCCAGACAGGTGAGATTGTATTACCCGAAATAAGGGCGCCACAGCTTGTTCAAAGCTTCAGCGCAGTCAAAAAAAAAAAAAAAAAATATTAAGCAAAACGGAATTTGTTTGCTTTTAGCCCGAGAAAGACTTCTCGGGCTAAAAGCAAGCAGATTCCGTGTTGCTTAATTTTTTTTAACGTCGTAATTTAGGCGGTCAAGAAATAGAAATACCTCTCCGGCATAGCCGATTAACGCAGGATACTCTCAACACTCAACCCAAAACGGCGTCGCGTACGTTATGTCAGGATGGCGTCGGCGCGACTCATCCCATTCGTTAAATATTGGCTGAACCAAAATGGTGTGGGCACAATCTTTTCGATTAGATCCAACATCGCGCAATATGGTATGTTTCCTGGGCTGTATATTTACACGTCTTCTGTCACCTTTTGCGAGCGGAAGTGATTTTTTTTAAATCGAAGTTGAACTGATAAAACGGATGCACGCGCGACACGTAATTTTCGGCTCGTGTCGGATGGAGAGTTCGATCGGAGTTGCAAAAACTATTCTCTAGCACTTCTTAATCATACGCGCCTTCGTGCGGCGATTAATCATAATCGATGTTAGTACCGCCGTACATCAGCAACAGTTTCACCAAAGCGATAAACATGAACGGTTAAGAAATCATGGGTGTATTCGACAGTATCAACATTACGCCCCTCTCACACCGTGTGAATGAAGGGCGTAAAATTCGCCCATACACCCTTTTTACACAATTTTAGAAACCATCGCTACAAGTGGGGCGTAAAAAGGGCGTGTAAGGGGTGTAAGACGTCAACACACCCTTTTTACACCCACTGATATTCAGAAATCGTGTAAAAAGGTTCTAAAAAGGGTGTTTTTCCTAACTTGCACCCTTCTTACACCCTGTTTACACGATTATGGGTGTTACAATGTTTAGTGTGTATGGTTGCTAACAAAAAAAAAACGACGTTTTGTCTTTATGTGCGGAGATACGTTCGGCAAAAATGAAAAAGCGGCGATTGAATCCGTGTGCAATAGTCATGACGAGATATAGCAGTAGGTAAGATAAAGCAAGCAGCAAGACAATCTTGTCAATCGCTTGAACTAAGAAAAAACTTTGCTCCTACATTGACCGCAGTAAAACGTTATGCTTAGAAGTATTTTTAGTAAAAGCAAAAACCATAAATCCGACTGGCCCCACAAGAGTCATCGTTTCAGAAAGGGGAACTTGGCAAAACTCAGTCAGCTTATTCCTACAAGACGAGCTAAACCTTTAAACCGTAGACGATCCATACCGTATCCGAAGCTCCCTCGAAGTCTTCAACCTCCTAGAACAAAAAATTCAAGGTATGCAAGTTTTCTCTATCACATTAGGGGCCTTTAATATGCATTAAACCACAACCATCTCTTTACAAGATTGAAGACAGCATCGACGCCTTTCAGAATGCGTCAGGCATGTCCCAAATTAAGTTTTTAGAGTTGCTAACCATATATCTAAAATCAACCTTTGCTGTCTGGGATAGACACACCTACCTACAACAGAGAGGAGTCTGCATAGGATCGTGTATTGCACATGTAGTCAGTGGTCTCTATCTCGCACACCTTGATAGGATTTTACAACACAGGTTAGATGCCACGAAAGTAGTGCGAGTGCTTAGATACGTGGACGATTTTTTACATTTCCTAGCAACCGATGAAAACAATTTTCCAACCATGGTGGATGATGTACTCTCCATATTTAAAGATTTTATGGGTCCCTTAGAAATCATCCATCTAGCGGCCGGGGGAAGGATTCTTAAGATTCTTGGGTCTCCGGCTTGTGGAGCTACCCCACCAAGTCTGCTGGTTCAATGAGACCAGAGGGAACAAACGACTCCTCCCCTTCAACTCTGCGAACTAAAAACTTGTTAAGAGACGCATAATGCGGTCATGTCTTAGGAGCTCAATCACAAAATCATGCTCACATTTAGTACAAAAGATCTTCAACGGACAAATTGCAAGACTGAAGACCGCAGGGTACCCTTTTTTCTTTTTGGTGTCAGTGGTTGAAATATCCTTAAAGGGGCGGTGCAACGATATTTTTCACTTTGTATGAGCTTACTGGCACTAGTGGGACCCAAGTACACTCGCACGCAACGCCACTGACCAAGAAACCTCTTTGTTGCGGTGTAATTTCAAGGAGAAAGCGAGCGTTTTTTTTTTTTTCAATCTCTCCTTCGCAAATTTTGATGACGTACCCTGGTGGTAGCAGCATCCTCCAGGGACGATATTTGAATGCGGCTCATAGATTGGACCCGAGCATTGCGTGAGCACTCGATTTGGGTTCGTGATAATTGATAGCTCGAGAAGCATTCGGGTAGTGGCCCGTGTCCAATCGCTGCAACGACGACAATAGCCGAGCCATAACAATGTCTGGAACTCAGCGCGTGTTCTGTGGCTTGCCAACCCCAGCGCGTGGCTATGATCAACATTGGCGGCATATAATCGGCTCCAGATCACGTGACCGCTTGTTCTGGCTGCTAGTTGAGGGGGTGAACGCTCCTCGTTTTTCTTTAATTTTTTGCTGGGACTTCTATTAGCCCCGTGCGCGACCGAAAGCGTCGCTGTGGTCGGCCTTCCACGATTAGCCGAACGCTGACTATGACGTCGGAAAGGGGATTTGTTGTTGTTGTAAGCTTTACTTTACTTATTTTGTAGAAAACAACGATGGGTGGAAAGGGGATTTATCATCGACGGAAATAAGAGGAATGAAAGAACTTTAATTTTGACGGTGTTGGCAGTGTTCCTTTGAGAGCGCTATGATTTCAAGCTTCCACCATGCTAATAACAAACACCATCGAACTTGTTGTTTGCAAGGTAATGACGTCACAAGGGGGAACCACAGGAGGGCGCCACCAAAACATCTCGCCGCTAAATTGTGAAAAACGAACGCGTGTTTCATAGGTCATTAACGTCAGGGATCCGTTCTAAGCGGTATTTGCGCAAAGTACAAAAATTGTTGCATCGCCCCTTTAAAGGGACCATGAAACGATTTTGAAATAGAATTCCATCCACCGCACGTCATAAAAGGTGTGAAAAAAAAAAACCAAAACAGAAGAATAGAGAGCCAGAAACATTTTTTTTTCGCCGTAGAACTGTTAAAAGAAAAGCGGACTCTTTCATATCTTCTTTCCTTCGAAAGCTCTCTGCCCTTTCACTGCAGTGCATCCGCGGTGCCAAAGCACATCAGCCAAATCCACGTCGCCTCTTGGGTAAGAGCCTACCTCACCAGCACCGCGATCATAAACAATAAATAGCGGGCGAATGTTTCGTAAAAGCTTTGTTAAAGAATATTCCGATCATCCGCATTTTGTAGCATAACTAGCGATCTGACGGAAATTGCCGAATTATGTAATGCTCGCAGGCGGAGCCATACACCATCTATCGTGTGGTAAACGAAGCAAAGAAAGGGTCGCGGTTCCTGCTATCTGAGGAAAAACATGGCGTCGGTGTTGATCGTCGACGTAGTTCGCGTGGTGGAAGCTCATCGTTCCGCGTAAAGCGCTATCCTTGACTGAATTCTCGTTGTGTGTCACGATGATAACTCAGCACGTCCTAGAAGGGAAGATCCATCTACTCGTGCGGTAATGTTGTGGCGTGGCGACACCCTCAACACAGCAGAAACGTTCGTGCCGTCTGTTTGTTCACATCCACTACAGAGGTGCTTTCTAAGCATTCGGGTCCTCGTATATCGCCCGGATTTTTTTTTTATTTTGCGCATTTCATGCGTGTGCTAAAGTTCAAGGTATTACTGTGGCGTACTGTACTTAAAGGCATGTATGAAGGGTGCGAATTTTGAGGCGTTTTCATCACCCGAGAAAAGTGATTAGTGTTAGTATTCCTGAACTCCCGCAACGTCTTTGTGATAATGAAATCGTATTTCTACGTTGCTATATCGCTGCTAAGATTACATTGTCCTTGGCAATTTTATGAAAGTCGTGTGGAAGAATTTTTACTATCGGTAAAGTCGTGTGCTAAAGGGGGAGTGCAACGATTTCCGGATTTCGGTCAAACGCTTGTGGAAATTGCCCTCTGACACTTCTCTAAAGCAACGAACAGAAAACCGATTTCGCCTGCGTGTCCTAATTGCGCAAAAGAAAGATAAATATTGGCATTTCTGGCACCCCACAACTCACTCCCACTCCTAGTGACGTAATTTGGGGTGAGGTTCCCGTGTGCTCTCTTGGAGGACACTTGTTCTCTCTGCTGACATTAGCGGGCGTTACCCTGCAGCTTAGAGCCGAGCGAGGTCACGTAATCTTATCGCCGTAGTTCCCTCGGCTGCCACTCGCGGCTGCAGGAGGGGGAAAAGGCCCCACTTTTGCTTTCCCATTATGCAGCGAAACATTTTTAGTGAAGGAGGTGATTTTTAATGAAGTGCACGATAAACAACCTAAAAATGACGAGATACAAATCCACTCTGCCCTGTAATGCCTGATTCACATGGTGCGAATTCGCCTGCGATTTCGCAACTACGACGCCGTTCTTGCGACACAACGCAGTTGCGGTGCGAATTTGACAAATTCGCGATTCCGTATCTGCCAAACTTTCCTTGCGACGCCGTTCTTGCGAAGGGATGGACAACCAATAAAACGCGGCTCGTGAAAGACGTCACGGTGGTCATAGAAACGTGGGAATGAAGAACACGAAAAAGGCGTCATCTACGTCGTCGTCTTCAAAATTCGCTGCGGGGGTAGGGCGGCGGATGTGCTCCTCATGACTGAATGTTTCTCGCCGGGGGATGTAAGTTTGAGTTCGGCATTGAATCGAATTGGCGTTTGCGTACCACGCGAGGGTTCTGGTTGCTTCCTTCGTAAAAATGCAGGCGACAATAATTGAGGCTTGTGATCGATCACTTTGCGTTTGTTACTCATTGCATAGTAGAAATATCCTTTCTTCAAATCTGTTTGGAGATGGCACGAAGGCCTGTCTAGAAACCGAGAAACGTTAACTGCATTTTGTAATTAAAGCTATTTGATAAAAATCGAAGTTTACATTTTTACGGAGTGTCAACAACTATTGATATGTAAACGCGCGAGACACGAGCCAAGCGAGTGCTAGATAAATCATCGCGGCGCCTTGATGGCTCCTTCCAGTGCTGCGCAGCCATTTTCTTCCGAGGTCCTCACGGGGCACGCATGGAGTACATTGGCCCATCTGCCCTGCTTCTGTTGTTTCTGGTATGAAAACACATGTTCGCGTTCCATAGATTCACCAGCGACCGTGGCATGCTTTGAAGCGAGATTTCGTGAGAGCGCTCGTGGTGTGCACGCGCATTCTCTGCCCAAAACAGCAGTTTAAATTTACTATTCTTCATCGAAATAGCCTCCGTAAAAACAATTCTGCTCCCAGCTGAGTGCTGCCACCCCCCTCCAACCTTCATTTTGGGATGGTACGAATATGATAAATGCCTGTGCATTTTTCATACAAATCCTGTGACAATTTGGTTTCGTGCATATTTTGTCATTATTTCACCAACATGATTGTTTTGGCTTTCTTTCACATCTGGCAACCTTTTTTTTTTGTTTATGCCGTTTCCTTTATCTTTATTTTTGACATGTTCGCAATCGCTAATATTGTTGTGAAGAAAAAAGAAAGCTAAACATTTACGTAAGCTTGTTCATGCTGACCTCGACTGAGGAAGTACAGAATGTGTTTTGCACGTTCAGACACACACACGATCTGTGTGTGGTCCAGCGTCGGTTCAGCGTGGCGGTCATTTTATAAAAATCGGCTGATAAAACGCGTTCTATGTTAAGCAAAGATACGCTTGGGCATCATAGGCCCAACTAAAAGAGGAAAATATCACCTCCCTCTGGGATATCAGCCGGTACGCTGTCGATTTACTTTGGGCAATACCTGCCACAAAACGTGTCCGCCAGTTTGTCCGTAAAAGAGGCAAAAACCACAACCCATATTATACAAAAATGTTTCACTGATTTACAGGCAACAGGTTCAGTGTGAAAATGAACTAGAGAGGTGACATTGGGCAGGGGTGATCCAAGAAGAAATTTTTTATTACTGTCTTCAAATGTTGAAAGATAACAACTAACAGAACAAAAAATTGCGATTACAAAACAAACAAAAAAATCACGTACTGGCTCACCTTCCTGGCGGACATCAGATAAGAATAAAGAGGAACATAACACGTTGCTGGAGTCTTGGGGTGCACTGACGCAAAAAGGCAAATATCTGCGCTTTGCGCCGGTGCTGCGAGGCCACCCACTCAACTATGCACGCCGCTGACGATCCGAGCACCTCGTATCAATGGCCGGACGAATTCGACCCCTACGTGACCCGGAAGCTACTACGCAAGGCACAATGAAAAGGAAACTCTCCGTGCGTTCTGTAATAGTTTCGCTAACCACATAACCCCCTACTGCCCACCCCACACTGCAGAGAGGACGAATGCTAAGTTTCTTCGGCGTGTATAAACACACTTCCTCTCAACACTACACTACCCTCCAGCACGTTGCCGATCTCCCTGAACCCCCTCAATGCGCATACTTCGGAGACTATCCAAATAACTCTCATACACCCAAGTTAAGGACTGCGCGTCAGTTCCGAATCTTGCAGAGCGTGCACTGAAAAGACTCGCCCCACTTATCCAACCAAGGAGCTGGGAGGATTGAGTCACTAATCCAAGGTTGCAGAGTATAAATTATGGCCACTCCTAGTTAAGCACATTAAGAACGTACATGGACAAGGAGAACCCCTAATTTCATCTCTCTTCGTTAGCTCCGGTCCTGGTACAATACAGATGCTTCACTTTCTCTGTTCAAAGTCCTACCGGGCCTGACATGCAGGCCGTCTCACACCACAGCGCCTGTCCAAAAGTACCTAACTCACAGCGGCACAGTATTGTTCTAATGATGGCCTCAGCTCCCTGTTTCAATGGAAATAGCCCAGACAATCCTCACACACAAAAACTTGAAAACTTTGGGATTTGTCACGATACCCCTGATACTGTTTAGAATTTCAGGCCAGCGCGTTCCCTTTGCCATGACACTGCACCTTCCTTTACAAAGTACCTGCAGTACAGGTCTCTCAGGCAGTGGCCAGTGTGTTGCGTTTTCGGGCAGATTGGTTTAGGTGCCGTGGTCTCAGCCTCGGTAGGTGGAACAACGCGTTCTTCTGTTGTGAGGCCCTCTTGCGCCACTGGTCATCAATAATGTTGCCGAAGTAATCGACTTTATCAGCATAGGCATCTGGCATGTACAACTTATTGTCTCGTAGGTAGTTGTGCCGTACACAAGCTGTGAGGACGACTCCAGTGGCGTAGTCTGGGAGGAGGCCGATTGGCCTGCGGAGGGTGTGGAATCCAGTTGCCAAAATTCCAAATGCGTTCTCCACACACCTCCTGGAAGTGGGACAAAGACAAAACTGTGTTTTTGTAATTTTAATGCAAGTGCGACAATTCTAAAGGCTACCTCGCTCTACAGAGTCGATAGTTGAATATCCCAAGATTATCACTGAGGTATCTGCCAAGATAGGTCCTCAGTTTAAATGCCTCGTCTCCAACAAAGACGTACCGGGCGATAATATGGGAAGATGGCAGCTGATTTGGTGGTGACAAATTCAAGGCACCTTGCCTGAAGGCGGTATTAAAGGCGGTATTTACTGGACGCCATATTGGCGGGAATTGTTTGCAACGCGTGCTCAAAAAGGACTGCTACGCATTAGCCCCGTGCGCGACCAAAAGCGTCGCTGTGGTCGGCCTTCCACGATTGGCCGAACGCTGACTATGACGTCGGAAAGGGGATTTATCATCGACGGAAAGAAGAGGAATGAAAGAACTTTAATTTTGACGGTGTTGGCAGTGTTCCTTTGAGAGCGCAATGATTTCAAGCTTCCACCATGCTAATAACAAACACCATCGAACTTGTTGTTTGCAAGGTAATGACGTCACAAGGGGGAACCACAGGAGGGCGCCACCAAAACATCTCGCCGCTAATAGACCTTTCCAAAAAAGAGCGTGTGGCCGGTGCCATCTTGAGCGTTCGTGCGTATGGCGCGTGCTTTCCTCGCTTTACGAAGCGACGAACACGCACGTGCTGGGCTGTGAAGATCGCACGCTGGACTGTGATTTTGTAAACATTGGAAAGGTCGATTGCTCGCAAAGATGAGCAATCTTGACGGTGTGAAATATACGTCGCAGATGCGTTGTGCAAACTCACTCACAGCACGTGCTCAACAGAAACCGGCGCAAGCTATGGCCGTCAGTGAATATGACCTCTACATGAAGCGTTTGATCATTACGAGATGCCAGCGGCTCTTTCACGGCATATGAGTGCCATTAAGGCTGAACTCCATGGGACGAATTATGTGACGAATAACTGGCGAACGCCGCCCGGCGGCTTTTGCTCTGCGCGTGGAATCAACACAGTGGCTGTTACGTCGCGCGCAAAGCGAGCGTGCCTTCGGGCGGCGTTCGCCAGTTATTCGTCACATAATTCGTCCCATGGAGTTCAGCCTTAAAGGATACGGTAGGTGTTGGATGAGCCGCGTTTTTATTGGTTGTCTTTCCGTACCGTAGTAGCGTCACTGGTGAGGTCACGAAAGATGTTTGACATTTGACGCAGCTCCGATTATTTCATAATTGTATTGAACCTGCCTGTTTGCTGCAACAGCGTCGTCGCAACTGCGAAATCGCAACTAAATTAGCACCATGTGAAACCGTCCTCTTTTCTGTGAGTTGCCAAGAACGATATAATATGCTTTTGTTTACCTTCATGTATTTTGGGCGAAGCACCTTTCATATATACTGACATGTTGTCATGCACGATGGATGCCACTTTTGACACGCCAACCTTGAATTGCAGTGCAAGGTCTTGCATTGACGTTCCTGGCGACATATACCCGAATGAAAACAAAACATTGCTGTGTATATGAATGTCTGGAAGCCGAGAAACTAGTAATGAGTTCTCCCAATAAACCAGTTTAATTGCACCTCGTATCCACCCTGAGCGTTGCGGTTTAAAAAGAAAGCCATTCTACCTGAAAGTGATAGCAAGCTGCGCCTGCAACGAAATGGGCTTTCTGACGACATACTGCTTTGTGAGCTTTGTTTCCAGGAGAGCGTGGAGTCTTTCAGAAGTGCTGGGCATCATCCGGTAATATCTTAGAAACTGCTCCGGGTCCTTATGAAGCATAAAGAGGGTCTGCAGAGAAAATGTATTCCAGAAACCTGCTCGTAGAAAAACACAAGTCGACTTACCGATGAGTAAAACTACGATTCTGTGGCTCTGTTTTGCCAGCACGTCCGGAACTACCATCGCCGCGGGTTTCCATCTAGAAGCAGCAGTATTTTCTTCTGCAGAACTATACCAGTTTTAACCTTAAAGGGGCTATGCAACAATTTTTTTACTTTGCGCAAATACCGCTTAGAACGGATCCCTGACGTTAATGACCTATGAAACACGCCTTAGTTTTTCACCCGACGCATTAGAAGTCCCAGAAAAAAATTAAAAAACAACGAGCAGCGTTCACGCCCTCAACTCGCAGCCAGAACAAGCGGCCACGTGATCTGGAGCCGATTATATGCCGCCAATGTTGATCATAGCCACGCGCTGGGGTTGGCAAAGCACAGGACACGCGCTCAGTTCCAGACATTGTTATGGCTCGGCTATTGTCGTCGTTGCAGCGATTGGACACGGGCCACTACTCGAATGCTTCTCGAGCTATCAATTATCACGAGCCTAAATCGAGTGCCCACGCAATGCTCGGGTCCAATCTATGAACCGCATTCAAATATCGTCATACGGGTGTACTGCGATCCCCGCGTTACGTCATCGAATTTTGCAAGGGAGAGATTGAATGAAAATGATCGCTTTTGTCCTTGAAATTACACCGCAACAAAGGAGTTTCTTGGCCAGTGGCATTGCATGCGAGTATCCTTGAGTCCCACTAGTGCCAGTAAGCTCGTGTAAAGTGAAAAACATTCCAATTGAATATCGTTGCACAGCTCCTTTAAGAACCGCAGTAAAAAGAGTCCGGCTCCTCGCGGAGCATCACTGACTTCCTCTTTTATGTAGAGAATTAAGACATATGTAGGTGAATTGTAGATTAGATATATGTTATCTTATTAAGACGCACAGGCTCCAAACGCCGAAAGCATCGCTTTTTCCTCCGTCAACCAAATCTCGTAAGAACTATTTCGCGCCGCGTATGAACAATGCGCAAAACTTGCTTTTTTTCTTGAGGTGAAAACGGGTATTAGCGATGTGCGCGGCCAAAGGCGTCGGTGTGGTCAGCTTTCCACGATTGGCCAAACCATGAGCATATGAGGACTGTCAGATTGTCAAGTTTGACGGTGTTAGTTTCGGATTGCGATCTAAAATAATTGGGGTTGTGTGGATATTTATATAGCGAGTCGTTGGTCAGCCATTTTTAATGTTGCGACGAGTCACTCGCTGTAGATGAGCAATTTAGCCAGTGCAGTACAACCGCTAGCCTGGGGTCTTTAACGTGCACCACGCAGTAGTGACACACGACCGCACGCCGGTACGATGCTCATCCAGATCGAAACGGGCAGGGATTGCGATCTCTCCTAGCTTCTACTGTGCTTTTTAAACACACCATCGAACTCGTCGTCGCACCCGATGGTAAGTAGCCAGAATAACAACTGCTGACGTCACGGCGAGGCAAATCCCAGTCGTGACGTCACGGATGGAAACCATACCACCGCAACATCTCGGCGCTAATAGACCCTTTTCATGTTTACAAACATGAACTGCCTCCTGCGTCCCAAGCAACTTCCGGTCGCTCCGTCTTTGAAAGTATGTCGAGCTTGCCTATGTCGCCAGTGCTAGAAAGCATAAACGCTACACGCACATCGAAGTTGGAGATTTAACGAGGGCCCTCGGCTGGTCAATTTAACGTCTTGGAGGAGGCAAGTTGGTTTACAAGAGTATTCGAAAATATTTATCATATCTGGGGGTTCTGCGTTCTTTTGGCGTTCACCTGGAGAATTGGTGGTTAAACGTTTCATCGACATTTCAAACAGCGGTGTTAGGGTGGGCTTTGTTCATACTTTTTATGAACCGGAAGTTCTCTGGGACGTCAAAGACTAGAACAACTCCTGGTGGCGTTTGCCATGAAAAGGGTCTATAGGTATTTCTTTTTACAGAGCAGCCTGAACTCGTCATCATCTAGAGTAGCGGCCATCATGCTCTATGAAAGACAAGGCGCGCTGCTGCTTGCACTCTTTCAATACGCAACAACAAGCTTGCTCAAGCAGTCATGAGCTGCGTTTGTCCCGGTGTCCTTGTCGTATTCGTCTTATTCGTTGTTTTCGTCCTTTTCGTTGCTGTGAACGCAGCCGATGAAAATGTATGAATCAGCCCTAAATATAAGTATATCGCGTACTTTTTGCCAGAAGGTAATAAATAAATCAAACGTTTTTTTTTATAATTTTGTTAGATATCGAAGATAGTTACCTCAAACAAAATCAATGGTTCCAACCATGTGCTTCGCAAATGCGGAAAATCGCATGTGTTCTCAATCAATGTGAAAGGGAACGCGAAATTTCGCATGTGAGGTTCATCGCTCCACCGATTTCGCAGAAGAAAATCGCACCATGTGAATCAGGCTTAAGGCTGTCCTGACAAAATAAAAATTAATAAAGCTTGAGCTCATAGAAAACTTTCTCCATTTTCTGCTACGCCAGCGCGTCCCCTCTTTTTAAAAGGCACCGCGGAAACAACTGACGGCGGTGGAGAAGCGGCCGTCGTGCTGACGACCTGCTGCGCTTGTTGCAGTGGTTGCGGGAGTGTGTACTCGCGGCGCAGAGCGGTTGCTCCAGTCGCTCCGGTCACAACGGACGCAGTCGTAGCTAACGTGCTCGCTGGAAGTGCCCGAATTACAATGTGCGTAGTCCGGAGCTTTAAAAGAAACGGCTGCAGCTTCACCACTTGCCACTCGAGGAACCACGTCGAAGCACTTGGTGCAGTCTCATCGGTTTGAGGGACCCCAGGTCTATGGTCAACCATGTATGCTCGCAACATTTCGTACATTCAACGTTGTAATGAATTACGTGTATGCTCGCAAACCTCAGTACATTGAGCGCTGGATTGAATTACCGGAGGAATTAGTCTTAGAAAACAATAACCCAAAATTGTTTTCAAGCTTTGCTTAGACGTTTGCACTCAATGTATGCTGTTTTCTTTTGTGCTAATTTTGGTTTAGAGTATACTTGTGTGAAAATGTGCGTGTTTCACTGTGTTACTTTTCTTGTTGCACTGGTTTCCGCTGATCTGTGCCTTGCTGGAGGCTCGCGTGCTTTTTACTTGATGTGCTGTGGCGTCAATTGGTTTTCTTCTTTTTTGTTCCTACCCCACTATAATGCCCTCACGGGTGCTGTGGGGTACCTGAAATAAATAAATAAAAAATAAATGGAGTCGCCACTCCTTGTGGTCCGATTCCTAAAAGGAACTGGAGTCTTCGTCGGAATACTCGCCGCACTTTCCAACAGGCGTACCGGTGTATGGGACCAGTCCATGCTGTCGCTGTAGCGCAACATATCTAGTTGAATTTCGCACAGCTGCGATGTGTCCATGGCTGGTGATGAGAGGCGCTGATTCAGAAAATATGTCGGTGACATCGGCGCGATTAGCGCAGTAAAACCCTGCGGTAATACTAACCGGCACACTGCCAGCTCGCCGCTAACGCTCCCATTCTTCTACTGCCAAGAGAACTTCCGGTTCCGGTGCAAGAGTACAGAGCGCGACACTGTTAGCGCGAACAAGCGATCACCGGTTTTTCCAGTTTTACTCTTTGCAACCAAGGGATGTCATCCAAGTTATTATTGCGACGGAAAGAGCTCATTTAGTTCTAGAATGTAAGCGATAAAATTTCGTGCTCGCTAATACTATTTAGAAGTAAAATGCGAAAATGCGTCGATGTCGCGTTCGCGCTAACAGTGTCGCGATCTGTACGTCACTACCGTCAAAATGAAGCTGCGGCCTGTTTCGGGGTGATTTGGAGAGGAAGAAAAACTCGACATTTCATTAATTTTTCGTGTAGAAGTTAAACCAAATCGAAAACGAATGCCTGTTCGGCGTTCAGTGCACATTGAAGGTTCAATGTAAATGTGCTTGTGCACTTGTGCACAAGCACAAGCAACACTTGTGCAGTAGGCGCAATGCCGGCGATGCACAAAGGCGAATAATAAGAATATCATCCGCGTTTTCGTGGATGATATTTATCCGGGAAAGTTTATAATTCAACTCTAATCTCTATCTTCACTAATTAAGAAGTCTGTTATTAAATTTTAGAAAAACGCTGTGCGAATATTTTTTTTCTTCAAATTCCTGACGTTTGCCGTGGTCGCCAGTTTGTTTGTGAACATATTTGTTTCCGAACCACCCTAGCTTTAGGAATTCTCGAGAGCCTTCGCAGAAACACCCGCGGTATAAAAAGCCCACATTTTATTCGGGCACAATCTTTTTAGAAGTACTGTACTACGATCAAATACATTTCGTTTGTACTTTGTATTTGAATAAACGTCCGTCCCAGTATATCGTATTCGTGTTTTGGTGTGTTTTTGCTAGTGTTTTACATATCTTAGACGCTGTTCTACACATCACAGATGCAAAATCTCTATGAACTTTGTCTCACCCCTTCAGAAGTGCACAGCCATTGCGGTTGAAAGGCCAGACCCCAAAGTAGGGTTCCAGTACTCGGTCCAGTAATCAAATCGATATCACGGAACAAAAATAGCAAATCATAAGCTTTTGTTTATATTTATTTTTATGTTTGGAGGGGCGAGGCACATAAGCACATTTAATGGCCTTTACAGTCCAGCTTCTCACGGTGAATGAACATATTCGGTGGCTCGTCGGTTCCTCAAACTACTTTGGTTCAACCCAACTGCGCAGAATGACCGCTTTTGGAAGTACAGTACGTGTTTCTGGATAATGGAGAAGAAACAGAAATTTTGTCTTAAATATGTTTGCTTTGTTTTGTTTTTGTAGCTGAAGGGAGGAAACGGCAGCGCACATTTGGTCAATTTCGATCGCTATGTTGGTTAACTCCGAAACTGAATACGTTCAAAGTGGCACTTATCAAGAACGACTTCCAGCACGGCCGATCAGTAGCACAGACATTTCAAGCGCGGCCGTGATACACGTATCTAAACTGCTTCAGCATCAACTTTTGTTTTAGGTGATAATTGCGGAAGGTGGAGAAATAGTTGGCACATGGCGCAAACACAGGGCTTTGTTTGTATTATTTTTACACGGGTAGAAAATGATGGAGAGGCGGAGACGAGAGCGCGTGCTGTCAGAACACCGAGCTCCGACTGGAATGCTTAGCGGGTAGACGCAAAGCTAACTGCCTTTGTCTCTACTCACTCTACGAACGCATTCGAACGCCGAACGCCGGCTAGCTTCGACAACGCTTCGACGTCTCGTGCACATCGAGCGCGCTCGCGCAACCAAATCACGGCGGGAGGCTTGAAGCGCGCGCTGGAGGCCAGGCGTTCGGAAGACAAGCCCTGCTGTTTTCATACTGTCAGTCCATGTTCCCTGGCATTTTCCGTGTTCTTTCAGACAACAAGTTGGGATCAGAAACGAATACTGAAATGCCCCTGACCACGTACTCAAAACGCAAACTTCGAAGGCAATTCTATAGGCGCACATCCTGGCAGATATTGAGACGACGACGACCCTTCGCTAACTTTTCGACATGTTTCGCTCGCAAAGAAAACGCCGCCGTCAAATCGACTACGGATTGACTGGAAAGTAACAACAATCGAGGGTCGAAATTTATTATTTTCTTCTCCCCGCAAATTAACCTAAAAGGATCGAACAGTGCTGGTTCGGCCTGGGGTCACCACTCCTTAGGCGAGCTTCCCCACGCAATCTACCCGGCCAACCAACCTCCCGCTGTTTACCGGAAGCGCAGCTGTCATCCTCAGTTCGATCCGTGAGCAGCCCGTCAGTCTGCGCACGCAGGCACGGGCAATGGGCGAGGCCGATCGGTCAGGAATGCGCGTCAAAGTGTGGGCTCACGTCTCGTCCCGTAGCAAAAGACGAGAACACTCGAAGAAATAAAATAATAAAATAGAAAGCATCGCCACGGCGAGCCCCGCACCGTGGGACGTCCCGAACAGTGCATACGCTCGACGTCGCCGGCCGGTACGCACCGTCGGTCACGGTCACGAGGGCCGAGAAGAACGTGGCAGGTGAAGACGGCTTCGGGAACATGTCTTTGCTATGCATCCTTTAGCTTATCTCTCAGGCGAAAACTGCCGAGTCATCAGACTGTAATAAAATGAAATCGAATCAGATCAAATCATTTATTGCATCTGAAAAGGCAGATGCCGGAGCCACTGACAAAAAGTCAATCACTGTTCGCTTGACTTGGTCCGGGCCCCGTGTGCTTGGCAGAGGGCAATGACGATGCAGAAAACAATCGAAGTACTTAACAAAACATTAGCTAAATGACTTACATAAAATATTACATATTATACTGAGGAAATGTTCCGCCTCGAGCTTTCTGCCTTTGATAACCCTTCTTCGCACGCACCGTCAAAGCCCAGCGGAAGGCAGCAAGCGCGTGCCAGAGCCAGAGCTTCTACATGTGTTCCAAGGGCAACTCCGCTTCATTTTTGTTTTTGAAAAAAACAGTGCAGTCCTCTTCAGTATCACCTAGGAAGACCATACGCCGAATATTACGACGTAGTTTTGTCTAAATGTTTCTTAAACTGTCCGGCAAACTTTGCTACTGGCCAAGTTGCCGAAATCGGGTGACTCGAGTGGGCGAATTGAGATGCAACCAACAGCGCAGTTAAGACTACGGCGTGGACGTAGCCAACATTGAGCTAAACGTCATCAACATTGCCTCCTTTTGCTTGTTTTTACTTCTCCGGGCAAGCGTAACCGGTGACCTCAGCAACGTTTATTCTCGGCTCTCAGCGGCGTCCACGTAACTGGCGTAACGCGCCTGCGCATCGCGCTTCTTGGGAGTCATCCGGCCTCCCCGCCGTGGTCCCGCCGTTACCGCCATCTCCAGCGTCAAAACTGACGTCGTTGTCTCATTGTTTGTAATTATTGTCTCTCGGAGTTTCGTCTACACTACGGACACTAGGTGCGCAGACGTATGCCGCAGTTGTGCAGACGTCGTCGAATGTCGTAGACACCAAAACATGGTGAAGAGCGCGGGGCAGACGACACCTGCGCCTGGCACTCAACCGCCCCAATCCCGCCCGTCGTTGCGTAGAGGATCACGTGACATCTCATATTACGTGATAGCCGTGTACTTGGCGGCCCGAGGCCAATGTTGCCGGACAGAGCCGCAGTTTAGGTTTCGATTTCTGCTCGTGTTTAAATTTAGAGTTAAAATATATATATCCCATTTTTCGTGAAGCAAATGACGAACCAAACGGCATCTACTTCGGGTGAAAGAGTGGATGGGAATGTTGACTGATCATTTACATGAAATCTTCAAAGCCTTCACGGCTTTACAAGCGCTATTGAGCACACTCTCGGGAAAAAAAATGATTTCCGCATCATCTACTGGGTTCGAACATTTTCAGCCTTGAACCTGGAATACGGAGTTCACTTCAACGACGAAGACGAGGATGCGGAGAAGCTCCTGTTTACGCTCGCACTCTAATAAGAACAACAGGTATGCCTTCCTGCGGAAGGTGCACGGTCTTGATGTGGTGCACAGTTAATTGGTGCGTTGAAAACAACAAATCACAGTAACCACGCATGAATCGTATCACCTCGTTTTCTGCCAGTTTGAACGTCTGCCACCAAAAGCTATGGTGCCTGGAGCGCGTCTTCGACTTGTGTGTTCTTTAGCGTCCTATCCCGCCTATATACAGGGTGATACAAGGAGACGCCAGGCTCTTTAAATCGACCGGAAAATTCGGTTTCTTAACCTATCGCGGTACGACTTTGTGCAGCGTTGCTCACAGATGGTGCATTTGTTTTTGTAAAATTTGCAAAGAGCGAACTTATCTGGGGAAAAAGTAAAGAAAGAAAAAGGCTTAGCTCCTATTAGAGTTCCTGTATAGGCTCCCTACGGGAGCCAGAGTTGCGCGTTTGATTCCACATGCCGCGTGCCGCCCTCGCCGCTATTCGCCGAGATCCGATCACGTGAGGAGCCGTATCAAGTGTCGTGCAGCAAAGTAGACGTTGCACGCGCCCCGGCGTACGTTCCCAGGCTTTTGAGTCCGCCGCGCGCCTCGAACGCGCGGCGCTGCTATTCGCCGAATTCAGTCACGTGAGGAGCTGGATCCACATGCCATGCGTGAACGCGCAACTCTGGCTCCCGTAGGGAGCCCATACAGGAACTCTAGCTCCTATAGACCTTTTCAAAAAAGGGCACTTGGCAGGTTCCATTTTCAGTGTTCGTGCGTATGGCGCGTGATTCGCTCGGTTTCCGAAGCGACGAACGTGCGCGTTCTGGACTGTGATTTAACACGTGTGGACTGTGATTTTTGTAAACAGTGGAAACGTCTATAGAAACGCAGCGACGCCACCGGTCTGCAAACAACACGGCGCCGTTTCGCACGGGAGACAAGAGATGACGCAACGAACGCCGCCAACGAACGAGCATACGGCGCTGAGAGCCGGCGTCTTTTCTTTAGCAGACGATCTTTTCGACTCAAAAGCGGCGCGCGTTCCGCAGGGGGCGACAGTCGCAGAAACAAAAACAACAACTGATATGAAAAAAGCTCGCGCCGCTTTTGATTCGAAAAGATCGTCTGCTAAAGAAAAGACGCCGGCTCTCGGCGTCGTATGCTCGTTCGTTGGCGGCAGTTGGCGTCGCGACCGCTTGCGCCATCTCTTGTCTCCCGTGCGAAATGGCGCCGTGTTGTTTGAAGACCGGTGGCGTCGCTGCGTTTCCATAGGAGCTAAGCCTTTTTCTTTCTTTAGTTCTTCCTCAGGTAAGTTCGCTCTTTGCAAATTTACAAAAAAAAAAAAATGCACCATCTGTGGGCAACGCTGCACAAAGTCGTAGCGCGACAGGTTAAGAAACCGAATTTTCCGGTTGATTTAAAGAGCCTGGCGTCTCCTTGTATCACCCTGTACATCAAAACGGGTCCCGAAGGGGCAACAAATGACGTCACAAAAACAAGAGTGTCATGCTGTCGGATGTCGAGATCTTAGCGTTTGGTCGTAGAAATACTGGCGAACAGCACGAGCGACCTTGAGTGTCGCTGTCGTCGAGGAGCCTGAAGACTCCTACGCACAGTTACGTTTGAGAGCGTTTGAGTGCGTTGGACTGCGTTTACGTCGAGAAACGAAAGCGGGTCACCGGCACATCTGTGCTTTCTGTGAAGCGTGGAATTCAATTCAAGGAATAGCTTGGCACGCGACATAAGAAGCATAATTGTTCTGGTTTCTCGCAGCCGCAATGCAGTCAAGAGCACTCAAACGCTCTCAAACGCAACTGTGCGTAGGGGTCTTTAACGTTTGGCTGCCGAAACGTCCATGGGTTGCCACACTGGAGAGAGACCTGCAGCAGAACAGGCGTCTGCCGCCACATATACCAGCGCTGTTGGGACGCCGCCAGGATTGCGACCGGCAACAGCGTGACACTCCTATGACGTCATCAGGCGGAAATGGAGGGGTCACATTTTGGATGCGGTAAACACACCAGTCGGAGACGCGTTCCAGGCACCATACCAAAGCCAACGAAGCAGACGAGCCTCGAGGGCCGTGAGCGCAGAAAGCAGACGACGAGCACACGGCGAACAGATCACATGACGTATTTACTCACGTTACCTATCGGTCGTAGGAGGGTAGCGTGAGTAATTACTCCGGAGTGAACAACTGCTTCTGTAACGCGAGTTCTGACGTCATCGAGTAAGCGGGAGTAAGTTTTGAAACGCCACGGTACGAAACCTTTACTTCGGAGTAGGATCGAGCAAATTTTGCAACACGGCCCATGTCAACACTGCGAGCTGCGAGCTACGTCATCAAATTGTGCGAACGAGAGATGGAACGAGAATGCTCGCTTTTATATCTTGAAATTACATCGCAGCAAACGAGTACTAACTATTTCTCCGCCTTCTGCAATTCTCCCCCCCCCCCTCCCCCCCGCCCCCCCCCCCCCCCCCCAAACAAAAAAAAAAGTGGTGGTGAAGCAGTCCAGATAATTGTAGCACGGCTGCTCTTGTACAGTCTGGGCTTCTGCTAGGCCGCGCTGGAGGCCGTTCTTGGTAAGTGCCACTTTGAACTTATCCACCTTGGGAGTTTCTTCCCTTCAACTACGAAAACAAAACAAGCAAACAAAAATATTTCAGGCAAAAGCGCTGTTTCTTCTTTGCTCGTCAGGAACACGTACTGCAGTTCCCAAAGCTCTCGTTCTGTGGGGTTGAACAAAAGTAGTTGGAGGAACCGACGAGCCAACAAATATGTTCGTGATATGAACTGCATGTTCGTTCTCCGTCAGAAGCTGGACTGCTAAAGCCATTTAATGTGCTTATGCGCCTCGCCATCCAAAATAAAAACAAATATAAACAAAAGCTTTTGACCCCGCTATTTTTGCTTCGTGATATCCCTTTGATTACTGGACCGTGTACTGGTACCCAACTTTAGGGTGTGGCCCTCCAACCGCGATGGCTGCGCACTTCTGAAGTGGTAAGAAAAAGGTTCGTAGATATTTTGCATCTGTGATGCGTAGAACAGCATCTCTAAGATATGTAAAACACTAGGAAAAACACAACAAAACACTAATACGATATACTGTGACAGACGTGTATTGAAATGCATATGCAGTCGAACTTTTGGAGAAAGCATTGTACAAACGAAAGGCGTTTGATCTTATTACAGTATACTTTTCAAAAACATATTGCCCAAATAAAATGTGGCTCCATATACCGCGGGTGTTTCTGCGAAGACTATAGAGAATTCCTAAAACTAGGGTGGTTAAGAAACAAATATGTTCATGCCATCATGGACAGGACTGCCAACCACGGCGGACGTCAGATATTGGAAGAAACAAAAATGATCAAAATAAAGATCCGAAATGTGCTAATTAACTTTCGAATTGGTGAAGACAAACTCATGGCTCCAATTATGAGCTTTCCTGGATTTTAAGAATATCCTCCGGCAAAAAGCGGATTCTATTCTTATTATTCGCCTTTTTGCATCGCCAGCCATACGCCTGCTTCGCGAGTGCTAACTTTAGCGCATCCCCTCGCTTCCCACGGGCTGCAAGTCTTCGTAAAATTTACTGGTTTAGCTGTTTCCTATGGCGCTCAGCAAGTTTCTAATCGGAGCCATATGTTTATCTTCACTAATTAAGATGTAATTAATGCATTTTAGGCAATGTTTTGCAAAGTTAGTGTTTTTTTTTTGTAAACCCTAACGCCCGCCGTGGCTGCCAGTTTGTACCCAAAAATAGATTTTATTTTTCTTAACACATCCCTAGATACAAACATAAGGGAAGTTATGGGTTGAATTCAAAAGCTTTTCAAAACTCTTTTGGTTCCCATAGCTTGACATCTATAACTTAAATGTAACCCCGAGTGAGAAAAATTTCTACCCAATATCGTTGCTCGGCTTTTTTAAGGCGATACGCTCCCCCGAGGTAAATCAGGTAAGTCGTCGTACTGGACTGGCTTCTACACTGCGTAACCTACTGCCAAATTGCAAATGCAGATCGAACCCTCGTTGCCTACATATTTATAAAGTCCAACATTTCCGGATGTTCTTTTATCTCCCAACAAACCGTGACCAAAGAAACACAGGGCCTGCACAAACGATAATAATAACAATACAACAACAAAAAAAGAAAAACTGAAAGAGAGATGAAGAAATCGCAGACCGAGGCGAATGGGAACGACGGAACAGCAGCAGCCAGAAAAGCCCGCACGTTACCGCTGTCAGGTGCAAAGGCCGCGTGCCGATTTTAATTGCTTTCCGGTCTTGTTGGGCGCTTGGAGGTGTCAGACCTCGCCGGCGACGGCCCGGCTGGGTCTAAGCAGAGAGAGCCCAGATTTCAGAGATGGAGCAACTGAAGCCACGGAGAGCGTTTTGCCGCGGACACACTGCTAATGCGTCCTACACTCTGCTGACGGTGTCCGAGGCATAGATATGTACGAAGGAAATATACTTCACAACATGCGTGAGGCGTCTCCGCAGGTAATTCTGTCATCGTATGTCTGCAGCAAACTCCGTGTCTGTTGTACGACGTATAGGCAGCGTGTGACTGCGGCTTTTGCAATTTCATGGCGGGCAGCTCCCGCGCAAATTGGTCGCTCATGAGCACGCCTGAGTTGACGCGTGGTGATGGAGGACAACGGGCGGAGAGGCTGAAGCAAGCTCAAAGACGCTTGCGGACGACCGACGCTCCTGTCTCCTCCTCGCAGCTTGTATTGCAGACGTGGCCCATAAACCACGCAAGCTTCGATTGGGCAGTTGGAAACACTTTGAAACCATTGAGAATACTACTGCATCTTTCTGAAACGGTTGATTTCCAAAAATGATCAATTTAAAACCAGAACCAAGTCTTTAGTTGTCATCATCACCGGCACAGAGTATCAAGTGAAAATTATCAAGTGAAAATATCACGTCCCTGTTTGGCTGCAGCCGCTTCAAACGTCTTCGAATTGCTCCGAGTTGCTCGCTTGTTTTGAGCCGGACCCGATTTCAGCAATTCGTGTCAAGCTAAGGAAAGCTTGGGAACAACCCGCCAGCAGCCTCAAAATTGCTGAGAAAGTTGCCCTGTCTGAAGCAGGCCTTAGGGAACTGAATTCAAGGACCGTGGACCTCTGGGTTAAAGCCCACCTGGAAACGTTTTTTTTTTTCTTTTCTTTTTTTTGTGCCATATGTATTACATAGATATATACTTTTTTTTTTAATTTTAACGTGTAGACACGTAATTTACACACTAATTCACATTTATAAGCGCTTTTATTCACCCTCTGTGGCTCCCTAGTGCAACAACTTCTCGGTGAGCTATTGTAAGCTCTGCAAAGGGAGGGGCATCTTCACGCCCTTTGCAAGTTGTAAACCTGTGGCTTACACTGCTCTAGCGGGTCGCACCTTGCTCGCCGACTCCATCACGAAGCATGTGTGCTGCATGAGTCATCCCACACCGTAAGGCCATATACAGTCGGGTCGCAGCACCTGGGACCATTCATCACTGCACTCGGCTACGGTATGGTGGCGTGGTCAGGGCATGAAGCAGGGGTACAACTTGGAAATGCTGATCTTCGTTACATTTGAAACACATTTTTTTTAACTTTTGTGTTGAGTTATCAGCATTTTAAGGATGAGGAAGCAAGCAGCAGCGACAGCAAGAAAAAATAATTTTAAACCGCTCTCACCGAGAACCTATTCCGAGTGCTAGGAGGCCACCGATTATAATTAAAACGTTTTTAAAGGTGAATTAGCATATACATTATGTGCTTGTGCCTCAAAAATAGAAAAACATGTTAAATATAATAAATAAGGGCCAAAACATACATCAGGAGGGCTTAAACTAGAACAAAACAGTAAGTTCGAAATTTGACACCTCGAACCACTCAACCAGCACCCCGATCTTGTTTCCAGGTTATTGATCGAGGCATATGAGTCTCTTTCTCAGCTGCCGGCTGCAAGAGGGATTGCTTTATTTTCATTTACTTGACTATTTCCATCAAATCTGACAAGAGACCAAGAATAGAACCTCATTTGTCGGCTGAGGCACTGTGCTTGCATCAAGGTGAACTAGCCTGGCTTGCTAGGCCTATATTTTGTTTCGTTACCGGTGCAGGATTCCGTTGCGCTCATCAAAAGAAAACTGTGACTAAGTCTGACTTTTTCTGGTGTGCAGGTGTCCTTGGCAGTAAACGCTGCTAAATGAGGCAATATATATATATATATATATATATATATATATATATATATATATATATATATATATATATATATATATATATATATATATACTTTTTGAGCAAAGATCCATTGTTTTAGCATGATGAGCCACACTCTTTGACTAGCGTGAAACAGAGAAAGAGCCTCTTCACTTGGCTCTGTTTTCATCTCTCACATACACTGTTTCCTACTTTGTATGGTCTTGTATCAGGCATTTGTGTCCCTGTTCGGCCAAAGCATCTGTGTTACACTAATACTGGGTTCTTTCGGATATGTGCAGGTATTCTTCGCAGCAAATGGCTGCCAATCAGGAACACGAGTTTGTTCTCGGCCACCAAGAGCAAGTATTTTCAAGGTGAGCTATTTTCCATCTATATGAGTTCTATGTTCCATTCCTCTTGGATGCCATTTCTTATGTGTAGTGGCCTTGCATTACTCTTGTTGTCTCTCTTTTGCAAAAAACACCAGAGTTCGACTAAGACCGGGTTCTTTCTGATACATGCATGTCTCGGTGGCAAGCATCAGCCAATCAAGGCCAGAAGTTTGCTCTTTGCCACTCATGGCAAGTGTTTTCAAGGTGAGTGATTGATGCCTATCTGGGTTGTGTGTTTCACTCCTCACAGACATTCTATTTGCTGTCTTTATAGTGGTCTTGTGTCAGGCTTTTACGTGTCTGTCTGGCCAAAGCATCTGCAGGGTGTCCAGCGACCGGGAAAATCGGGAATTGTCAGGGAAATTTCATCATGTTTCCTGGAGTGGCCTCTTCACTGACAATGTTGGCGGCAAGAAAGTACTCGTTTAATCCGGACTGAACGAACCCGAATATTTTGGAATGTGCAAGTTGCATTAAGCCCGTACTAAATGACCCTCTCCATGCTCAATGCCTTCTGATGTAATGGTCTTATATATTTAACCGCCTCTGCATTGGTCAGAGAATTTCACCTGAAATTGTCAGGGAAAACCTGGAAAAGTCAGGTATTTAAAAAAAAAAAATAATTTGCTAGACACCCTGATTTGTATTAGACAAAAACTGGGTTCTTTTGGATATGTGCAGGTATTCTGGGTAGCAAGTGGTTGCCAATCAGGAACACAAGTTTGTTCTCGGCCACCACTAAAAGTAATTATTTTCAAGGTGAGCTATTGCCCGCCAATATGAGTTTTTTGTTCCATTCTTTCTGGATGCCATTTCTTATGTGTAGTGGTCTTGCATTAGTCTTGTTTTCTCTCCTGCAAAAAACCCAAGTTCGACTAAGAT
Organism: Ixodes persulcatus; assembly: GCA_013358835.2. Lineage (NCBI taxonomy): Eukaryota > Metazoa > Arthropoda > Arachnida > Ixodida > Ixodidae > Ixodes > Ixodes persulcatus. Next base: position 760,513 of record JABSTQ010011317.1, on the reverse strand, counting down.
CGGGTTCTTTCTGATACATGCAGGTCTTGGTGGCAAGCACAAGCCAATCAAGGCCAGAAGTTTGCTCTTTGCCACTCATGGCAAGTGTTTTCAAGGTGAGTGATTGATGCCTATCTGGGTTATGTGTTTTATTCCTCACAGACACTTTATTTCCTGTCTTTATAGTGGTCTTGTGTCAGGCTTTTGTGTCTCAGTCCGGCCAAAGCATCTGTGTTAGACTAAGACTAGGTTCTTTCGGGTATGTGCAGGTTTTCTTGGCAGCAAGTGGCTGCCAATCAGGAACACGAGTTTGTTCTCGGCCACCAAGAGCAAGTATTTTCAAGGCAAGCTATTGCACGCCTATACGAGTTTTGTGTTCCATTCCTCTTGGATGCCATTGCCTATGTGTAGTGGTCTTGCATTAGTATTTTGTTCTCTCTCTCTCATGCAAAAACACCCGAGTTCAACTAATACCCAACTCACACGGCAGCATAAAGGTATCCTTGGCACAGGTACCTGTAGTAAAGAGAGCAGGAGATCGTAATTACACGGCGCATAAAGGTCCCTTTTCCTAAGGGAGGTTTTGTGTTAAACAGAGCTCGCCAAGCTCCCTTTACAGCTACAGGGAGTAGCCACGGACGTACAAACTTCCAATATAAGAATCACAGATATAGAAATATATCTTGTTTAATGCATTATTACAAATTGAACATATATAAGTAGTAAATTATGAAATGATTGTGAACACATATGTGATGGAATAATACAGTAATGAGGAACGCATACTCCAACTAGCAGGTAGCAGCGGCGGCACGTGGAAAACAATCTGATGTATACTGCACTGCAAAGTTACACTTAACACATAAAGACGTAAACTACGAGATAATATGAAAGACAGTTAAGAACATGACGTACATGTGAATGTGAATCATATCATCTCGTAGTTTGTCTTTATGCGTTAAGTGTAACTTCGCAGCGCAGTATACATCAGAATGACCAACCAACTAGCCCAAATCCAAGCATTGTTGGAAAACTATGTCTGCTACGAACCCGAATGCGATGAACCACTGTGAGCTCTTTTTCATGGTTGTAGACGAGTCATCCGACTCTCCCGCCTAGACCTTTTATCATCGTCGTCGTCTATCCCTTTCGATGGCGTGACTGGCGTAACCGTGAAACTCCGACGTGGTTTGTTTCTGCCAAGCACTATTTAGCTACTTCAGTGAGAACTTTGCGGAAAAATGGAGCTGCTAAACAGAAAAAGGTCGCCCACCTCGCAATCGAAACTCGTAAACGCAGATGATTTAGGGCCAGTGTGGCCAGATGGATGGGATGTTTTAAAGCAAGACTATTTTATGTTTTAGACAAAACCTCGAGACTGAGGGGGGGGGGGGGGGGGGGGGGGGGGCTGGCAGGGGAAGGACAACACAACACAAAGTCTCAATTGAGACTTTGTGTTGTGTTGTCCTTCCTTCCCCTCCTCCTCCTCCTCCTCCTCCCCCCCCCCCCCCCCCCCCCCAAGTCTCGGGGTTTTGTCTAAAATGTTAAACCTTCACCAGCTTGTTTGTGCCCTAAATTTTTGTTTACTAATTTAGGTGCATCCTTAGACTTAGAGAAAAAAGAACGAAGTGCGTGCAAAAGCAAACACAAATAATATTTAGGTTTTAAATGTGATATTTCACAGACGATAATCAAAAACTGCGCATCAAACCGATTTCGAGGAACAATTGTTTATCACATGCTCCTTTCGCGGTTTATCAGGAATGCAGTCGACATCAACTCAAAGTGCTCTGTTTATTTATCGTGTGATTCAGAACGCCGTTTAATACAGGTACCTTCAGCTAAGGGACCTAAGTAAAGGTACCTTTATGCTGCCGTGTGAATTGGGTATAAGACTCTTCTTTCTGATACACGCAGGTCTTTGTAGCAAGCACCAACCAATCAAGGGCAGAAGTTTGCTCTTGGCCACTCATGGCAAGTGTTTTAAGGTGAGTGATTGATGCCTATCTGGGTTGTGTGTTTCATTCCTCACAGACTCTCTATTTACTTTTTTTAGAGTGGTCTTGTATCAGGCCTTTGTGTGCTTGTCCGGCCAAAGCATATGTGTTAGACTAACCGCCGAATTCACAAACCTCACTCAAATTGAGGGGCCCCTCCACTTCCTCGAGGAAGGCGCGAGGGCGGGCACTGGCCAATCGCGATAACGGATCCGCCGTTGCGATTGGCCAACGCCGGCCCTCACGCCTTCCTCGAGGAAATGGAGGGAAGCCTCAATTTGAGTGAGGTTAGTGAATTCAGCGGTTAGACCAGGTTAATCGTAGCCACCGCAAGGGTGAAATCTGACTAAGATCGGGCTTCTGATATGCGCAGGTACCTACAACAGAAAGCTGACGTTGAACAAGGGGCAGTTTGCGTTTCCTTCCAAAGTGGTGCTCTTCGAACAAGGTGAGCTAGTCTCTTGGTGAACCCTGCATGCTCCTTATTTAAGAGGGAAAGTCACTAAGTCACAAACTTATATGAAATATCTGATATAAGTAGTGTCTAGTTTCCAAATACGTCAATAGGTGGCAACAGAATGATATAACATTCACTGTGCAGTGACTGTATAACAGATGCGCACATGCGCAGCTCAATTTACGACTGGCGACTGTGCTGAGCGTGGACAAGTTTTTTTTTGTTTTGTTAATCGTCCAATGCACGGTGTTTTACTGAAGGTGAGCTATTGTCCCACTGCAAGTGGTCCGTGTTTTATTTGTCACAGACATTATTTGCCGCATCAGGTTTTGTCTTGCTCCTCTTCTGCAATATCAATTAGTTTTCAACTAAAACTGCATTTTCCCTGATAAGCGCAGGTTTCCTCAGACGAAAGCATAAGCTGGGGTCCGGACAAGCTGTTCTTTTTTTTAACCGACCCAGGCACATTGTTTCATTGTAAGTGAGCTATGGTCTCCTACCAGCCTTACTCGTCACAGACATTATTCGCTGTATTAGGTCTTCCTTTTCTTCTCAAATGTCAATTGGTTTTCATCTAAATCTGCATTTTTCCTGGCGATTACAGGTTTTCTGCACGTAAAGCGCAAGATGCAGCGTACACAAGTTTTTTGTTTTGTTGATCGCCCAAGGCACGGTGTTTTACTGGAGGTGAGCTATGGTCCCTTTAAAAGTGGTCTGTGTCTTATTTGTCAAGGACATGACTTGCTGTATCAGATATTTCATGCCTCTCTTCTGCAATGTCAATTGGTTTTCAACTAAAACCGCATTTTCTGTGATAAGCGCAGGTCTCCTCAGAGGAAAGCACTAGGTGCCGAAATGTGCTGCCCTTCCATTATGGTCCAGACCAGTTGCTTTCATCTAGGTGAGCTGATCTCTCTTTGCAGACCGAGCAGGATTATTTGTATTGCGTATATGCGAGGCCTACCTTGCTTTGTATCGTTTTGACAGCCTTGTGCTTAGCTTATGACCACATATATACATATTTCTTCTGCATGTGCAGGGAGCATTGAGACAGCCCTACACCTCGAAAGAAGCACCCATGAAGGAATTTCAGAGATAATAAAGAGCTACTATAATTTCACTCGTTTCTTGTTGTTTACAATGAGCTCGAAGGAAACAGCTACAGAGAGCTAAGGCAAAATAATTTACAAACAACTGAACCCTTTCTCAAGGGTGTTTATGTTATGAGAATTTGCTGCCCATATGACACTCTAATATGTTCCGGCCAACTTGAGCTGCACTTTCGAAAAGCTCCAGGTCGCTATGGTCTGTTGCAACTCAAGAACAGCAGGAGCAAGTCCCTCCCACAGAGCCCTCCACTCTTTCAACATTAGCAGAGTGGAGGCTGGAGAGCAGGAGAGTGAGGAGGAGAAAACAACCAGTCATGGTGCAATGGTGGTTTCCTTCTCTCCACTTACCTACTATTCTTGGCTTGCAACAGATGTTAGCAGCTGACAGCTGTGTCTGCAGGTGCTTCCCATAAGAAACACTAGCTAGCTGCTGTTTTGCTGCACCCTATTTCCCTTATTTTAAAGTTTCTGTGCGAAATATTTTCTCATTTTAGGCAAAGAAGCAGAGCTGCTCCAAAGTGCCTGAATTCACTATTTCATTGCATTGCAATCCCCATAATATATGGCTCATGTTTTCAGGTGCATCAAGGATGCTGAAGTTGTATTTCAGAGTATTGTTGCACAGAAACTTATGTAAGGGAAAAATGTTGGACAGCAGAACATGAGCTACTTCAGTGCCTCAGTTAAAAAGATATGGAAAAACTAATATTTCGTAGAAAAAACGAGAAAATGCTTGGCAGCTCTATTAAGAGGGGTTGCCCATTAAAATAACGTGCCCCCATATTGTGAAAATATGTGCAAAAAGACGTCAATGCAACGGTACCCATTTTACCAAAGTATAAGGTTGCTCGTTAAAATTACGTTCGTGCATACTTTTGATGGGCATCCTTATAGTTTGGAAAAATGGGTACCGTCGCACTAACGACTTTTTTCACATATTTTCAAAATACGGGGGCACGTTATTTTAATGGGCATCTCCTCTTAATAGAGCTGCCAAGCATTTTCTCGTTGGTATGCATTGCCCAGGGGTAATCAGGGCTGCATGACTTATTTTCAAAAACAGTGGCGAATATTTGATGAAGTAGCCACAGAGTAAATATTTTCAGGGATTGAGCCAAATTCATGAAAATCACTATATAGTGATTTTCTTGCACTGGATTGTTGCACCCAAGGGGGGTAAATGTACTAGCAGAGAACATGACGTCAGCCCTGTAGCTTCCGCAAGCAATCCACTCATAAAAGAGTGCCCTCTCCTTAATGAAAAGAAAAAAACAGTGTGCAAGCGAGCTGGTGATAATTAATCTTAATGTGAAACCTGAGATTGGGGTGCAAAAAATAGGAACTTTCAAGTCAAAGGAAAAGACAAAAGAGAATGTCTCAATACATTGTGACGTCCTCCTCTGTTGTATTTTTCTTCGACTCGAAAGTTTAATTTTTCCGCACCACAGTCTCAGGTGATACATTATGATTAATTTTGCTCGCCTAATATTTTAAACTTGCGCTGATCAACCGAGAAGTAGCGAAAGTTCAAAAAGCTACGGGAGAGCCGCCCAGAACAAACGGAGCGATGCATCGTCTGCTCACGTTTCTGGTGAGAGTAGAATATTCCTCCCAGTATTTCTTCAAACTTGACAAAGCATCATTTCGTGATACAAATTTAACAAAACCAAATTTGTGGAATGTACTTTGAAGTCGGGAATTGTACTTTCCTCGGAAAGTACCAGAAAAAAATACTTTAAGTAAAGTACAAGTACATACTCAGAGAATGTACTTCAAGTAAGGTACAAGTTTCCCAAACCTACTTGACGTAGTACTTTAAGTACAATGTACTTAAAGTACTTCCCAACACTGACAACAAGAAATATCGTACGTGCTAGTCACTTAGGCTACACCTTTATACAAAGAAGTTCATAAAGTAGGGGATGCATGTTTACGTTTCTGCTGGAAGCTAGCCATATTCAGACTTGGAAGTAATCCGTTACAAGTAACGGGATTACTTGTAATTAATTACTTTTCTTGTAATTTAGTAATGAATCCGTTACTTTTTTGAAAATGTAATTTGTAACGTAATCTCATTACTTTTTTCAGTAACGAATTACTGAAATTACTCGTTACAATTCTTCCGTCCCGTCAAAGGGAGAAATAGAGTGGAAGAAGGGCGATGCAACGGCCTTCGCTCTTTTAGCATGGTAACACAAGACTCTGGTGAGGTTCTGGTGAGGGAAAGGAATTCACGAAAAGCACGACAGCCCAGCCAGAGACCGTTTCTCGACTCGTTCGTACGGTCAGCCAGGCTGGGAGAATTCGACACTCTACAGAAAGGCAACAGGCTTCGACTTCTTGGAAAACGAACGGACGGCTGCGAACTTACAAAAGAGCAGAAAACGAAGTGACCATAAAACCGTGGCGTGGGGTTCGTGTCGAGTGGGACCATGGACAGAGTGACATGTTTACGTTTCTGCTGGAAGCTAGCCATATTGATGCCGTGGGCGCGCAGGTTTGAACGAATTTAATTTTTGAGGTTTTCTCCCGCCTTTGAAGTACCTTCAGATGCAGCCAAACGGTGGTCCCTTTTGGCACATCACTTGGCTTACGAGGGGAGAAAGAGGACGGAGGAGGGGGTGGTGGGAGGGGTGCGAAGGTTAGGTAAACACACCTCAGTGACTCACGCGCTAGCCTCTAGCCGTCTTAAAGATGTGCATACCTGATAAGCGTAAGAAAATCAGGGAGCCGGCTAAAGTGCTTGAATCACTAAGGCGTCTTTACCTAAGCCTCGGAATCCCTCCTCCCCCTCCTCCCGTAAGTCAGGCGATGCGACTTTCATGAAAACGTGCCAATTAGAGTGCCGAAATTGGCCCGATGATTTACTCCGCAAGTCTTTCCGAATACGCGACCCGAGCCGGTCAGTCGGCTGATCTGCGGCTGTACTCCAAGAGGCAAAAAGGTTCCCGGTCCCATTTGCCGTCGCCCCGCGAGCGAGCCACTTTGCCAGCCCGTGTGCTGTTTGCTCCGGGGAAAGAGAGCCGCGGCATATAGTTGTCTGGCCAAACTCCGTCGCCATAGCTTCTTCCTCTCTACACAAAGTCTTCACCTTCCGATGGAGCACAGACAACGCAACGAGCCCATTAAACCAACCAATCAAACGCCATGGGAGCCCCACGTAACCTTTGGAAGAAGCGACGCCCGCGCGGCGTGTCGTGGTCACGTTACGTGACACGTTCAAAACGCTGGATTGGCTGGGATGTCTCGTTGGGTCCGTTGCGGTTCATCGTAAGGTCAAACGGAGTTCGGCTCGCACCGCCTCCTTCGCACTGGTGTAATCGTTGGCACACGGGACTGATGGAACATATGCTCGGCCCGAACCTACAATCGGGATTGGAGCAAAGAAAAAAAAAGTTAATTGGAAAAAGAAAAAGAAAAATTAGAAGGGGGGGGGGGGGGGTTGCGCGTTTTAATCGGAAAGGCAAACAGCCGTGCGTTGTCCTTGAGCAGCGAGTCGTTGCTGAGTTCGAATGAAGTCTCTGCGCTGTTGACGCTTCCGGAGAAGCATCCCCGTCCGTCATATCCAAGGGTCCCGTGTTCCCGTTCATCTCGAGATCACTGACCCGCTAAAGAAGTACGAGATGAGGAGGATCGTTTCGATGAAGGACGTGGAAAGAGAGGGGGCGAAGGGGTGATGAGTTGCAGTTAGAAAGATGCGGAGGCCTTCGCTTACCTACCCCGCTTCAGTCCGACCGCGACGGACATTGCAACGAGATGGAAGCAATCCAGTAGTGCTAAAAGTGCATCGTCACGGTGCTCGTCGCCTTTGTGCGTTTGATACATCAGCGGCTAAACCAATCACGCGTAGAAAAAAGCGCAGGATCACGGCGCTGTCGGTGTGCGTGATTGGCTTAGCCGGTCACAGCAATAACATAGATAGACGACGAGCACCTTGACGATGCACTTTTGACGCTACTTCATTGACTTCAGCGGATCGCAGCGAGGGCTGCGGTTGAACTTGCACTGAGACGGAGTAAAACGATGACATATACGTTTCGAATCTCTGTCAAAAAAACATAAACGCGAGCAGGTTTTTTTTTCTTTTTTTTTTTTTTAAGGCGAAAGTTTTATATGTTTAATTACGCGAAAAGGTGGCGTCGGTGTTTTGCCCGAAAGATGGCCATAGAAATACGCCATCAAGCACGCGCCTCTCAAGGTCAAAGCGGACGCGCCTCAGAAATAAAACGCAAAGAAAAGCGCAGCAACGCAGATGCTTCGTCAGGGGAGCCGTGAAACCGGCGGGAGCGCCGCGCCTGCGCAGTGGGGGAGCGTGATGTCTCCGTGTGCAAAAGGTGCGCTTCGGACTTTATCTGTGCTCGTTGTGTACTTCGTGCGATGGTCTGTGAGGCGACCGCGCGAAACTATAATACTTTCGCATTCCTACGCGTAAGCAGTCTTAACTGTCGTCCTGGCAGTTCAATGCGAGTTTGCGAACTGTCAAGAGTGCTTGATGCTATACCTCTGCCGCGACAAACGCGGCCTGCAGCAACTATTGTAGGACTATATTTTTTTTTTTTAACAGACGATAGCGTGGACTGGCGGTGCGAGTAAATTTGGGCCAGATAAGACCAGTACGCCGTTGTAAAGGAAAAAAAGAACATTCCAACACGATGTTGTTTCTATTTCATGACCCCCTTGACGAATGGAACAGCCTTTGCGCTAACATAGCGAGTGGCTCGTCGTTCATTCGATACTTTTCCCCAGCGCTTCAATGTTACTTTTCGAATTCAGTTTTGACGGTTTAGTGCTTGTTCGCTTATTTTCATTCGCGTATTTTCGAACTTTTGTCGCGTTATTTCGGTCGTTTATGCCCTTTCCTGCCTCGGCAGCGAAATGGAGGTTGGCAGTATATATGTATAAATAATAATACATTGCACAAAAGACAGCCTATAGACACTTTCTGATGCGGGTTTTCTTTTTTTACTCGTTGACAGTCACATGGGTCATAAAAATAATGTCTGCGGACATGTTGGGAGCATACATATGTACAGATAAAGCATGCTTCAGACATTATTGAGGCGCGTCCGCAGATAAATATCTCGTGTCTGTAGCAAACACTGTCTTTTGTATGATGTATGAACAATATGACAGCGGCTTTAGAAAAAAAAAGCACCTTGACGGTGCAGTTCTGTATTTCCGCCCGACCAAAACGCGAGCTGGAAGTCAGGGCTAGCGACTCCGGAGGAACCGCCGCACCAGGTCAAGACGCCGGAGTAAGTAATGGCCAGCCCGCTGTATAGCCTCCACCAACGAAGGGAGTGGCTGATTTGGACCGAATCGTGATCATTTTGCTTCTCTTTTTGTTTTCTTTTTTTTTTCTTTCTTCTTAAGGTTGTCTCGATGTCGGAACACTATATGATGCACGAGCTCGGCGGCAGAACACGAGTACATGAAACATTCGGAAGGTTTACCGAAACGAAAACACGCACACACACACCCAAAAAAAAGCTATCGATAAAAGAAAATACTCGTAACTTGCACCATTAAGTCGTTGTTTTTACTGCGTTGTTATCTCGTTTCTCTCGACCTTGGCGGGCAATCGGGACTAATGAGCACTGGGCGTGAAGTGCCCGGTAATTCGGCCATTACGGAAAGATCGCTCGCAAGGCCGCTGAGGTGGCGCGCGTCCTGCAAGAGGCTTGGCACGAACACACCGACGCGGGTGGAGCTATAGTGGTTGCGCGCTAGTCGCCTGCTGACCGTACTAGTATTGTAACTGCGTTTTTTCTGTTGTTTTTGTTTCACACATTTTGTTGGGTAAAACATGCGGGGTTAAGTAGCTAGGTTAAGCGGGAATTTTCTCATGCGGCGTCCAATCGTGATACGTATATCTTGTTTACTCTGGTAGGCTTCTGTTCAGAGGAGGGTAATGACGAAGTTACGTTTCGTGAGGTCAAGATGTAGACACCGGCAGAACCGATACTACAACAGTGACATTTTATTAGTCGGCTCATCCTGACAAACAACCAAGCACTCGATGAATTCTTTTTTTCTTTGTGTACGTTTGTGTAATTTTGTCGCGTGATGTTTTGCGTATGTCACCTCTCTTTTCTTTTTTGTATTTTTGCTACTAACTACACCCGAAGTGCTGGAACCTCCTCGTCAGATTGTCAGTATTTATAAATGAATAAAATAACAAATAAAATTTAAAAGAAGCTATTTGGAGACATCCCGAATACAGTGTTAGAAACCGTCCTTTACGCTTGGGTCTGGTGTTATTCGGGATGTCTGAATAAGCAAGCGGCACTATGAGAGGTCGCTATTTCTCTTCGCCAAGAATATACTTTTGTTATATCGTCAAACAGTGTTCATTGCCGGTTTGTATGGCGGGGGAATAGCTCCTGACAGAAGGAGAAAATCGCCGGCTGGTTCAAAATGAAATCAATTGATCTCATTTAAGACAGTGTGAAATAAAAGTATTACCAATCATAATCAGTTTATTTCGTCTATATGTACAGACGACAGGGGCATGGGCAAAAAGCCAACACATGTTGGCTTGACTGGGCCCCACCCCCGTTTTCATGGCAGAGGCGGATAAGCAAATTGTAAGAAAATGTAAACAAAATCGATAATTATATAGCAGGAAGACGAGTAAGGAAAAACAAAAAAAAACAAAACAAGACATGTAGACACTTGTATCCGGGAAATAGAACACTGATATCATAAGGCACTATACAAAGATAAGTGAGCTACAGAAACATATCTTTGATGGCACGAGGTGTTAGTGTTTCTATGGTGAAGTTGTTGCTCCTTAGATTGTTCAATAATGATGGGAGGTGGCGTCTCAACATCTGCGTTCCATAGTTTGTTCTGCTGTATGGTACCTTCCAGACATCCTCATTACGAGTAGAATAAAAATGTATACTTCGTGCTAGACCAGCGATCTCTTGAAATAAAGGATTGTTCAGTTTAATGCCCGCTGTGTATCTTAAAATCATTGTGTAGCCATACAGGTTGGTAACTGGAATGATATGCAGAGTCTTAAAAAGGGGCTGTGTATGAGAATCATATGGGGCATTGACGATACTCCGTATGGCCTTTTTCTGAGAGACATGAAGATAGTTTATATTGGTTAATGTTGTGGTTCCCCAAACCAGATGACAATAATTTAGATGTGAAGAAAATAGAGAGTTGTATAAAGGAGTTTAATTTTTACTGGGAGGTCGAAGCGAAACCTGTTAAGAATGCCAACGGCTTTCGAAATCTTGCGAATGAGACCTTCAATGTGAAAATCCCATGACAGATTTTTCTGAAAAATTACGCCTAGGGTTTTAGTACTAGGTACTATTTCAATGATGGAGGGCTCAAGAACAAGGTTGTAGTCGAAAGCCATGGACCTATTCTTCGGTTTAAAGAGCACAGCCTTAGTTTTGGAAGTGTTAATAGGGAGTGTATTTACAGAACTCCATTTATGAAGCGAGTCAAGAGTATGATTTGCGACTTGCGCGAGCTTTTCCTTATCTTGAGCAGAAAAAAATAAACTAGTGTCATCGGCATGTATAACATAAGTTGCCTCCGTACTAATTTTGACAATATCATTGATATATATATTAAAAAGTAGAGGACCCAGTATACTTCCCTGAGGAACACCGGCAGTTAATGATTGTGAATCTGAACGCTGATTGTCGACTGACAACACACTGTTGACGAAATTCTAAATATGAAGCCACAGCGTCAATTGTTACCCCACGAAAGCCGTAAAACTCAAGCGTTTTAAGTAGAGTGATATGATTAATGCGGCCAAATGCCTTAGAAAAGTCCACAAATATACCGAGAGTGGTATACTTTTCTTCAAACGATTTCAAGATTATTTCTTTCTGGGTTAGCAAGGCAAGTTCAGTCGAACGCCCCTTTCGAAAGCCATACTGCGAGGGGTCAGAATAGAGAATTGGTTGCAAAACGAAGAAATTCTGGTGTGGATGAGTTTTTCCAGGCACTTAGAGAAGACGGGTAGAATAGAGATAGGCCTGTAATTGGATTGATCATTCTTGTCGCCACCTTTAAAAATAACCACCACCTTGGCAATTTGCATTTGACGCGGAAAAGTACCCAAAGAAATTGCAACATTGTAAATGTGGGATAATACCGGTGATAATAAGTCCAGAACGTATTTGACAGGCCTAATTTGAATATCGTCAATGTCACTCGACTTACTATTTTGGATGGAATTGGATGTATTGAAAACTTCGTATTCGTCAGTAGGGTGAAACAAGGCACTGCTTTCATTGCGAGTTTCTAGGTAGCTTGTCGACAGAGGGTTATGACTGATATGAACACTGTTAGCGAAATAGTTGTTAAACGATTTTGCGAGTTCTTGTCCGCGCAATATTCTATCGCCAATTTTAATCTCTAGAATGCTATTGTTTTCAAGAGATCGATTTAGGAGTTGATTTACTATTTTCCATGGTTTGTCTACTCTTGACATGGTGGCTTCATTAAATAAAGAGTGCAAATAATTTTTGTTTGCTTGCCTAAGCCTTTTAGTCAGTCTATTTCTATGTGTCCTGAACTTTTTTAAATCACCAGGCTTCCTGGTGTTTATAAATTTATGGTATAATTTATTTTTTATACGAATCATCTTGAGACATTCTTGGGTTACCCACGGCTTATGAGCGTTTTTCTTTTGTTGGATTGGTTTATAGTGAAAACTACTGTTATATGCTTCCAAAAAAAAAAAAGAGCTAGGAAATTGATATACGCGTCATCAGCGGAACTTGAGTTGTATACTGGGTTCCAGTTTACGTCACCAATCAAGGACCTAAAGGTTTCGAGTGTCCGAGAATTTATATCTCGAAACACACGAATGCCTGCAGGTGTATCACAATGAATAACATTGACGTTGCTTGCGATCACGAATATTGGCAAATGATCACTTATCTGCACACCAATGACACCGCCATAGGCGCTACCTATATCGGTATTGGTTATGAATAGGTCGATAAGCGTGGATGAGACACTTGTAACATGTGTTGGCGACGTAATGACGTTGACACAGTCGTTTGAATCAAGGACACTTTTAAATGAACATTGCACACTTGAGGCAGTAAGCATGTTATATTAAAATCCCCACCCACAAAAAGATTATACTTGTTTGCACTTGAAAAACCTAGAAACTTATCAAAATAACCCAAAAAATTGTTAGAGTTTCCACTTTTTGGCCTATACACCACACTAAAAATATTTTGCGCACACTTCAGCGTCAGAATCTCAAAATCAGCACATATGCAAGAAAACTCAGTAACAAGTTCGCAGTCGAAAGTAGCTTTTACACAGATCAATATTCCTCCACCCCTTTTGCAATCACGATTTAAGAACACCGTTTTGTATTTATTCAGTTTCAGTACCTCCTCCTCATTTTGGTACCAGGTTTCAGTGAGCATAATTACGTCGAACGAGAATCCAAAGTCTTGGAACAATGCACACAGTTCGTCCTCTTGATTACGCGCAGAACGCAGATTCGAATGAAAGAAAGATATCGATTTTCCTTTAGTGGATGTAAAAAGAGTGGTTATTTTACTCGGCGTAAGATGTGCGTGAGCAGCCATGATGAAGAAATAAGACTACAAGAAAAGATATGCCAAAGTTGCTATATCATCTTGGCAAGATCGCTAGTGCTTCTGATATGGACAACCCGTGACTCATCCGTTTTTCGTGCGTAGATTTTCCCTCCCCTCGTCCACGCAGATTTCCACTTTAGTTCGTTCTTTTTGTCGATTGTCATGCCAAGCAGCGTTTTTTAGCTCCGGACACAAGTGTTCGTTGACGTAGACAGGGGCGCGTGTAGCATGTCCTAGATCGGCCGTTGATACCCGTTTCCTCCGCGCTTTCTCAATTACAGCGTCCCGCTTCGAGCGATACTTAAACTGTGGAATGATGAGCGGGCATGACGATGAATTGCCAGCAGGAACGCGATGACAGACATCGATATCACACGGAAGGATTGGTTCATCAATCAAATTGCCGATTGTTTGTAGGATTGCTGCCAGATCTTCATTTTGGACTGAGGGAACACCCTTAATCTCTATGTTGCGATTTCTAGGGTACTGTTCACAGGCCGTGAGCCGACGTTCACTCTGTTCGGCTTGGCTTTTCAGGGCTTTACATTCCTCTCGGAGGTCACCGTTGTTGTTTTTCAAGCTTGCATTTTCTTTTTTTAGCATGGCGACATCAGCCCTCATGTCCTCAAAGTCTTTGTTGAAATTATCGAGGCTCAGCTTGATTTCTCTCAGCTCTTTCCGAATTTCTCTCTCAAAAGCACTACGAAAATCTTTCAACTCTTGTTTTATCTCTTTTTTTTAGGTCGTCAAACAGTTTAGCAAAATCAGCAGTCATTGCACAAACGGTTAAGCAAACAGCACGCTAAATGGCAGCAGCGACAGCAATATGGCGCAAAATACAGAACTAGGCATGCAAGTTACAAATATAAGAACGTTTGCTTCCAACCTGTGAACAGAGTGCGATGATAAGCCCCCCGAACAGCTGGCTGTCGCCGCTTGCCAAAGAAATGGCCGCTGGTCCAAGGCTCCTTTTCGGCTGTTTGCGGTAGTGGCGCTGATGGTCTCGGTCGAAACGTGGACCGGTCTTGATCTTGATGCGGCACGTGGAAGGTCGCCCCTGACGATGATGGTGCGTTAAGGGCTGGGGCAGGATCTTGAAGGTATCTGTGAACAGAGTGCGATGATAAGCCCTCCGAACAGCTCGCTGCCGCCGCTGCCAAAGAACTGCCGCCACTGCCAAGGCTGGCCTTTCGAGCTAATACCACGTGATACTCACAGGTTATATACCCCTTGCTCAGTTGTAATGCATGCAGTTTGAATCCACCATATTTTGAGCACCGACTGCCTGTGCTCGCTCGAAGCTGTCGCGCGCTAGAACATCATTGAAAAACTACATAACTCCATGTAAAACTGTAAACATCCTACTGGACAGAGGACTATTAAAAAAAAATGTTGTCCTTCTAAAGTCACCAGTGTCCATACTTCCGACTATCGAAGTCACGGACCCCCGGTCAGGGCAGAGCAGATTTGTACAGTACAAATTACAAGTTATCAAATGACTTGTAATCAATTACTTTTGCGCGTAATTTGTAATCATTCGATTACATTTAATATTAAGTAATTACAATAGTGATCTGATTCATTTAGAAGTGCAAGTTACTTTTATATTTAAAATGCAATTAAATGCAAAGGTGCAAGCGAGCTGGACAACTTTTTTTTTTTTTTTTTGCGATACCCGGACAAGGCGGATTTTTTCGGTCGCTCACCAGTCCCCTAGGTGTGTTTGGAGATTTGTGTTTGTCCTTTGTTCCTCTTGTTCCCCTTCTCCAGGGATTATTTTCGTCAAGTTACTTGCAACCGTTACTGTTTTCTTCCACCTTTCTAATGGCGCCCATCGTTCCCGCTATTTTCCTTCCAAGGAATCCTCAAACCAAGTCTCCGACAGAAGAGGATATAATTTACAAGAATTAGTAAATTAAAAGCAGTGTATAATCCGCTGATTCCAATTCAATAGTGAACGGCGCGAAAACCCCGTTTTCAAACCGTCGGAAAAATTTCTCGTTCTGAAACGACAGATATTTTAAATTTGTGAACACCGTTCTTGATCTAAACGTGCGAGTGGCAAATGTTATGTTGGAATATTTTACGTGCACGTCACACTGAAGGTAAGTATTGTATTTCCTAAAAAAAAGAACGTAAATGATCCCTGGAGAGTTTCTTTATTAACGGCAACCAAGCAGTAATCCCGTTAAAAATTGCGAGTCTTTTTATTAATCTGGATTCCAATACGCGTGCATCAACGCAGTGGGTGAAAGAAAGCTCAAAGAGCGGCTAATTGTTAAGGCGATTTTGCCCTTTCTCTCTACCTCCCTCCCTCTCACTCTCTTTTACTCTCTCTCTTGCTGACAAAAACACTCTTAGCCACTCATTGACAGCAACAACACAGTGTCGAGCTTCATACACTTTGACGTTTTTTTTTTGTCACGTTGCCACATTGTAAACCCCTCTTGCGGCATCCCAAAAATGCGGATGTGACGCTCATGCTTGCCGCGAGTCTATTTTTTTTTTTTATAGCTCAGTTCTCTTTTTCGTTTTACCACATTTCTGATTCGTTTTCTTGCAATGTATTTATTTATGTTTAACTTCCAACCTCAACTGTTTTGTTTCACCCTTGGCGTCCTTCAAAGGGTGATCTAAACGAGACAAATGCCATTCTTTTCGGCTAGTCAGCTATAACAGAGTTGTAACCATCTGAAAAACTTTTAAAGTAAATGTTTCACTTTTTTATTATTATTTAAATTATTTACCGAAACGACGAACGAGGATATGAAATTAGATCACATGAGGTATAAAACATGTTTTGGTTTATATAACTTAAACGTACACCCAAGAAAGCAGAAGGAAGACATAGAAGCTGGGCGTACCGTGTCTGTGTGAGTACTGACGCGACCCCTGGCACATGCTTGCTTTTAGGGGCATGTTAAATTAAAGGAAAGCCCTCTTGCCGGTTTACCGCTGGCGGAAACGCGCACGTTTCGGCTACATTCCACATTATTTTAGCCTGCATAAACTTACATACCTTTCATAAGATTTTAACATCTGCTGTTGGAGTTTCGGTAGAGATTCGCTGTCGACTACAATAAAGGCTGCGTACCCGGAACAGTCGCTCACTGAACGGTGGCTTATAATAGCATTTCAGTCGGGTTTGACACGGGGAAATTATTTCTGAAATTATTTCGAAATCTATCTGCACACATTGGAAAGTTACACTGAAGCGGAAAAATATAAATATATTTGACTTTCTCGATATCTCGAACCATTGCTTCCAATAACATAAAACAAACAATTAAAAAACAATTAGAAGTTTTTTTGTTTTGTTTTTAAAGAGCTGTTTGCGAGCTCATTTGTTAAAGACCAAGTTGAAATAAAAAGAAAAAGTTCGGAGCTACTTTAATGTCCAGGGGGTATAAATATCAGAAGTCTTCAAAAACCGTATCAAGGAGTTTGCCTAGCTAATACAAACTGATATAAAACATATCGATGAAAATGTCAATCTTGAAGTTTGTTTCTCTGAATTAGTTGTAAATTCGACCAGCCTGGCCATTACTACCAACAAGTAGTACAAATGTAGTCAAATAGTGTGGAAGTGTGGTTACACTTTAAAGGGGTACTGAAGCAAAATTTCAGCGCTCATTTTCTTGCTTGAATGTGTTGCATGTTGCACCCTAATCTCAAAAACACCAGTCTTCCGTTGAAAGGCACAAGAAAACTAATTTTAAAGCTAAATAAACGATCTTCCAATGTGCACCTGGTGGATGCATGCGGAGCCTATTTGGGAGGTAGTCTAGCAACGTTGTGGAATCTGCTACGTAGTCGTGACGTAGCAGATTCCTCTGGAGCAGCGCCGCTCTTTGGAAGTACGCTCAACTGTTTAAAGTCACCTCGGCCTGAACGTGTTTGCCCCTTTTCGAATGAATGCGAAAGCTTGATAATGTGGATGCTTGGGCAAGTTGGTAATTCATGCTTGGATGGAACAGCGCGGATGAACAGTCACACTCACATGCACACAAGAAGCAAACAGACTCGCAGCGCTGACTTTCAACTCAGTTCTATATTTCTTCTTCCTCAAATCTTCTTCTTCACCTTTGCCGTTAATGAGAACAATTTAAATTGTTACACACCAGAGACCAAATAGCCAATACACATTAAAAATAACTAATAATTAAATAAATCATGCAAAGACAACTAAAGAAAATAATACTAAAAAATTAAAAATTAAAAATTAAATGTAAAAAATAATAAAGCGAAAAATTTCTCATCACTCTTGGTGCTTTCATGATATCTCTAGATAAACCAATAGAACCCTTTCAAAAGTCAGAGTCACCTTGTGGCAGTCCCATGAGCTCCAATATTGCCGCTCTAATGGCGGGGATAGAAGATCATGCTCGGCTAAATCAAGCACCCTCCATTTCGTGAGTCGAAGGTGACGTAAGGGGACCAACACCTTTTCCCCTTTCTGCTCTATGCTTTCAAAGACGTTCGCATTTTCTGGGGCGGAGAAGCTGTGTAGTGCCGCCATTAAAGCGTCGGGTTTGGCTCTGCACAGGGTGGGTAGACTGACTTTCGGGAAGGGTCTATTCCTTCTTTGACAAAGCTACGGATGATACACTAACACATTGTTTGTCCAACCTGGCTTTGTCGAAGAAGCTTTGTCAAAGAAGGAATTGGTTTATCTAGAGATATCATCAAAGCACCAATAGTGATGAGAAATTTTTCGCTTTATTATTTTTTTAAATTTAATTTTTAATTTTTAATTTTTTTGTATTATTTTCTTTAGTTGTCTTTGCATGATTTATTTAATTATTAGTTATTTTTAATGTGTATTGGCTATTTGGTCTCTGGTGTGTAAAAATTTAAATTGTTCTCATTAACGGCAAAGGTGAAGAAGTTGAAGATTTGAGGAAGAAGAAATATAGAACTGAGTTGAAAGTCAGCGCTGCGAGTCTGTTTGCTTCTTGTGTGCATGTGAGTGTGACTGTTCATCCGGGCTGTTCCATCCAAAAATGCGAAAGCGCGAAAGTCAACCAGACGCCATGATGGACTCGTTGAGGCACGTCGCGGGGTTGCTCGTGTGACTTTGCTGTACACTTCAAAGCCGCTCACACGACAGGTGAAACGCCCGTCACCCCGCGGGCAGTTCCAACGGCTCGGTTGTAACGCGCTGACGGTATTGACACCACTACAACGCTGACAACGCCACCAGCGGCAAAGCTCATAACCAAGCCTGTCTTGCCACGTCACGGATGCGGGGAGTCTTTTTTGTTGTTTTTGTTTGCGCCGGATATCCCATGACGCATCGCGCCCTCCGCTCGCTTCTCTTCGAGCGCTCACTCGACTGCACCGTTTGGAACGAAAAATATACCCAATCGTTCAAAATAAAAACGTGCGATTATGAATTACGGTTATTATCCGTCATGCTTGACCCATTTCCGAATGAAATTTGAATATTTCAATTTTTGCTTCCGTACCCCTTTAAAGCTGTCGAGTTACTCCTCTTATGGCTTTACAATAATTCGTTTTGATTTTCTGCATCTTATTTCGGGGCAGCTATAACGACTTCGCAGTTCCTGAGTGCAGTATGTTTGTGTTTCTGATAGAGTTTCTTGTCGAAGGCCTCTCAGCCCTGCCACGTCCGAGGTACCCCCTTTACGGAGGGTTCAAAGATCGCGATACACTCTTGACAAATCTTCGAGCACCCCAATCACCACTGCTTGCTCTCGAGAGGAGCACTCAAAACTGACTCTGCGCGGCGGAGACGTCGTGATTCATGTGGCCATCTTGTGGGCCGTCTCATGCCGTACAAATATTCAGCACTTCAAAAAAAAAAAAAAACACACACACACACACACACACATATATACATTTTTCTTTCTTTGGTGCGGTTGATGCCTTTGACTCGCTTTGGTCAGCGTGACTGAGGGAGCCACGTGCGTTATCTTTCGACACGCCTTCATCATTTTGACTGAGTGACTGACGGGGGCAGCGAGAAATCTGGAACTGCGCGCGACCTGTCCCGCCCTCGATCTCTCCAAAAATACATCGCGCACGGACCTCCCAAGACACGCTGACGGAGCGACGGCCCGAGCGGAGCTCGTCAACGGTGTGGGCCTCTTCTCTCTTCGCCCGTCACTTATCCACGCTTCGGAACGGGTGGCTCGCGAATATAGGGAGCGCACACGATAGAAGATACATCCAGGAGCATCGCCGCTCCTCAACCCTCTCCGAGAATATTCGAGAAAAGAAACTACATAAGACAAACTAGTTCCAGGAGAGACCCTGAAAGTCAACAGCATTTACAGAGGCGAAGATCAAGAGTGCGACACACTCATCGTCCAACACACTTACGCTCGCACACGCGTGGCCACGCGCAGACACATCGGAGAAATATGGGCGCACACAAAACGAACACGCTGGCGCACATTTAGATGCGCGCACGTGGCTCGCGCCTGCGCAAATGCACACAAAAAGTTCCGTTTATATCGAGTGACTGCAAGTATTCAAGGTGCTGCGAGCAAGTAGGTCACCTTCAGACTTTCTTTTGTCTGTTTGTTGCTGTTTTTTCTCTCCCGGCCCTGACGTTTTTGACGTTGCTGAGATTAGAGGACGCGGAGTTTTCGAAGGGTCGTTTTGTTTCTGGCCCCGTTCAAAGGCGTTCGGTTGTTGCTGCGGCCGAATCCACTTTGAGTCCGATCACGCCGGTTATTATCCAGCGGGTCAGACGTGGTTATCATCTTAAAA
Organism: Ixodes persulcatus; assembly: GCA_013358835.2. Taxonomy (NCBI): domain Eukaryota; kingdom Metazoa; phylum Arthropoda; class Arachnida; order Ixodida; family Ixodidae; genus Ixodes; species Ixodes persulcatus. The sequence continues at coordinate 740,634 of JABSTQ010011317.1, read as the reverse complement.
ATCGCGGGTTGAATCGGGTGTCTTTGTGGCGCGGTTATGTTCACACTGAGAGCTTTGTGGGTGATATTTTTCCTCTCTCTTTGTTATAAACTAGAAAAGCGAGAAGTTGAAGGTTTTCTCTGCCGTCTCCTCTAAGAAGAAAAACTTCGTGCATTTAAGTAGCAAACCAACACATATATAAAGTTTATACTCGCCAGATGACCGCTCAAAGAACACAAACGCGTCGCATTTTATTTTTAATTTTATATACATTTTATATTGACCTTTAAGTTTCATCTTTTTTTGTTTATCTTGCTTTCAATTGTGACTTGTATTGATTCAGCGGGTCAGAGAATAATCACAACAGATGTATTAAATCAAAATGACTCTGTGATACTAAAATTGGCATTAAAAGGAGTATTCAATGAGGCACTTTTCGAAGTATACAGAAAGGAATACAAAAGTTACAAAACCGCCGATTTATTGACAGGTTTAAGGCCTGTTCTCCCATACATCGCAGCGCTGAATCGGCGCTGATAAAGACGCCGATGCGGAGGCTGATGCAGTGCCCAGTTGTCGGTTTAGCAGCGAACCATCAGTGCTGTATCGCCGCTCACCACTGAGAAACAGCACGTCGCCTATAAGTCCCGTTTTCCACTGTGGAACCACATCGGCGATAGTCGCGAGCAAGTCAGAGCTGCATCAGCGCCGGTTCCCAGCGCCTATTCAGCGCTGCGCTATATGTTTGGGCTCCTGTGCGCTGCCATTTTGAGCGATGCTGCCGCCGCGTAACGTTTCCGCCATCTGGGGTGTGCCAGGGGCACGTCATTGGGGTGCGCGATGAGACGATTGCGGTGTCTGCTGTATGGCCGACGGCCAGCGTTAGTGACCCACTTACTGCTTTGGAACGCTGGAGGAGGTATTCACATAGAATCATAGCATCAAATATTGTAGGACGGGGCATGTTTAAGGGCTGACTTTACAACGATCGCAGCCACTGTTCCAGGACGTCCTGGAAGCCAGAACTGCCGCGAGCGCAGCCATCGTTGATGCGATGGCCATGCGGCTTCTGGCGTATACTGATGAGTGCTTTGAGACTTTAGATAGTTCTGTAATTTTTTGATTCGTTACTTATTTTGGTATTTTATTTAATTGTTCGTGCTCTTTCGCGGTCCAAGACAGCCCCTGTATGTTTTATAAATACTGTTTATTTATTTATTTCTGCGTTCAGTGGTGTATGCTTCAGCAAGGGACGCTTGGCAACACTTTACGACAAGCAGCGAACGACCTGGCCGGAGAGTAGGTCCGCCTCACCTCGGCGCGCGTTTCGTGTTTTTAAGCCGGGATGCCGCTTGTAAAGGTGTGTACAGCGCAGTGCCAAATCGGCGCTGAGAAACGGCGCTGATGCGCCTCTGACTTGCACGTGATTTATCGCCGATGGGGTTCCGCAGTGATGTACGTAGCTTATTATAGACGTGCTGTTCCACAGTAGTGAGTGGCGACACAGCGCCGATGCAACGTTCCTAAATCGACAACTCGGCACAGCATCAGCGCCGCGTTGACATTCTTTTCAGCGCCGATTGGACGCTGCGCTCGTCTTCTCGCGGGTGTCAGCGGGGGCTAATGAAAACTCCCGATGAGCAAAACAATTATCCGTGGTTGAAAATCTCTGTTTACTTTCCTGGTACCTCTCACTTTCTTTCTCTCTCTCTCTGTCACACCCCCATACACATCGCGTCGTCACTATCAAGTTTTTCTGAAATTGCCCAGTTCAGTTTCGCACAAAACTAGCCAAATCAATCATGGGATACCGGAACAATCACCACTTACGAAAGTAACTGGAACCGCGAAAGCTCGACATAAATATAGTCCCCAAGCGGTCAGTAAATCGTAGTGTCCTGCTAACACCCTAAAAAGTTCAGTCAGAGGCGATATACACCAACTCATGTTTACAAACAAACCGGAGCGCCCCTAGCGGACGCCAACGACGCCGCGCATGCGCGATGGGGGTGTGGGCAAGAAGCTCGTCGTCGCCCATAAACAAACCATTAGAATGGGATGTTTTCGGCGTCGGTGTGAGCCCCTGTGCTCTCTTTCGCGTTGGAATTGTTGATTCTACGTCTTCCTGGCAATGTCTGACTACTTGAGCGGCCTCAGCAAAATTAACGAGGCTCGTTACACCGCAAAACTTGGCGTGAATAATGTAACATGCGGCGATTCATTCCGCGTGGGCGCCGCAGAATGGACGCTAAAGTCTGATTCACATGGTGAGGTTCTGCTCGCTATTTTCAGTCATGACGTCGCTCGGGCTGCAAAAGCTTGAACCGTAGCTGAGAAGTCGACGTCGATACTTAAAATCGCAAGCAGAATCGGACCGAGTGAATCCGGCATAACAAGTCGGTGATGGTCACTGGTAACAATTATCAACATCTCCTGATATCTACTGTTTACACAGAGCCTTCTTACCCGAAGCAACCTTTAAACATAAACGTCTTTTGAGGTCTGCACTTCTTATCGCAATTACCGGGTCAACGTTTGGTATACGGGCCGCTGCCGTTTGAACGAGCAGACGACAAGCAGAAACGTTTGAGAGAGCAGACGACAACTCGAACGATGAGGCGGCCGTCTGAACGTGATGACGCACTGAACGTTATCCGCAAGTGGTCCATGCAACTTAACGGTTTTCCCGCGTTCATGTTGGAACAAAACAAATAAACCTGACGACCACAAGTATCCGTGAATTCAATCCAAAGTGTTTTCTGCCCAAGCAATCGTGGTCCGACGGTGTCTGCTTTTCCATTTTCACGGCACATATCCACGTTCTCGGACGAACCGAGCACACAAAGACTGATATTTAAACCTTTCTCGTACGTCAAGGAGCATCAAGGAGAATGCAGGGACGGCGTCTGTTTTTCCTTTTTAACGGCCCCTGTTCACGTTCTCGGACTAACCGAGCAAGCAGAAAACGCATGAAAAATGACCTTCAAACCTTTCCCGACTCTTTTGGTAAAGCCCCAGTCGCGGCGTTTTGACGAAAAGGCAGGTCTTCGTCGGGTTTCTTCCGAAGTAATACAGGAATGCACGTGCCCCATGGCGGCTTCCGCCCACAGCCCCAGACCGGAAGTGCGCCCGACGCGCCACCACCGCGCCGTGACGTAACAGAGATGAGTTCGGGTAGAGGCTGGCCCAGTTTAGTTCTAACCTAAGTGCGCTAATGCCGCATGAGGTGCCTTTGCCATGCTAAGGGGTGTAACTGACTGCCACACTGCGACAGCAGAACATGTGACAGTGCAGTTCAATACTGCTGTTCGAGATAAAACGAAACTCTTTGCGGGAACGACCTACCAGCCTTGCGGACGTCAAGGATTGCAAAAGCATACAAATTAGCAAACTAATTAACTAAAATTTACTAGTTATTATTAATGAGTGAAAATAAACATATGGCTTCACTGAGAAACTTGCTAAGCATCCTCGAAAACCACTAAATCAACTCCTCTTAGAAAGATATATGGCAGGGGCAGCAATTTACGGCGTTCTGAAAAAAACGCTGAGTTGGGACGCGTTTCTAGGTTTCGATTTCTTATCGTAGCGCATCTTTGTGCTCGCGATCCTGCTCCCCGGTGGTTGCTGCGCGCAGCCACAGCCTCGCCTCCCTTGTAGGATGGAGGGAAGTCTGGCGCAGGTGTGCTGCGCCACACTTCGCCTCGGCCACTGGGGAGCAGGACCGCGGGCGCAGAGATGCGCTCTGATAAGAAACCGAAACCTAGGAACGCGTCCAAACTAAGCGTTTTTTTTCAGAACGCCGTAAAATGCTACTTTTGCCATATGTGGTTTTCGAGAATGCATAGCAAGTTTCTCAGTGAAAACGTATGTATATCTTTACTAAATAAAAAAAAGTAAATATTAGCTATTTATCTGGGTAATTGGTATGTTTTCGGTATCCTGGACATCCGCCAAGGTTGGTAGTTTGTTTCCGCAAAAAGGTTATTTTTATCTCAAACAGCATATTTTTAGAGATTCTTGAAAGCTCTCACAGGAATGCCCAGTATATTTTAGCAGCTCAACGCACCCAGTGCTCCCCGCAGGGTTCCTGTGTCGTCCCTGTCGAAACCGCGCCGGGCCAGCTCATATTGCGTACCCTGTACTTAGCAGCCAACAATGTTCCCTGTCTCAACCCCAGTCTGTTAATCCAACTCGCGTTCAGATGGGTCTTCGTCTCCAGTGAGAGTTTTTACCGCAAAAGCTGTCGTGGGCACTTCGCACCGCTGGAAATGACGTCCGTTCCGTTTAGAGATCGGTGTTGTCACGTCTTTCTGTTTTTCCACTCCCCAGGGTTAAGATAATGCCAGTCTGTCGTGGTTGTTGATGTTGTAGTTGGCGATGTAAGGCGTCCGTCACCGATGTTGCAAAATCCTGGAAAAAGATGGCTCGCCGCAATCCAACCTCGGTCCGCTGCGTGTGAAGCGGAGAAGGTACCACTGTGCTACGCTACAGCGTTAATAACCCGCCCTATACTTTGGGTTTTCGTAGTACCCGATGCTTACGGCACACGCTGTCTGGAAAAATACGAAGAAGTATCCAATAACAAAATGTCGTCGTAGCATTGTCAATGACAAGGGTTTGCGCAAAGAAACGCGCGTTCATGCGCTGCAAAAATAAATAAATAAAGCGTTTGGAATGGTTTGAAACAAAAAGATAAGATGTCATTTTGTTCCGAACGCTTTTTTCGTTCACGCACAATGCCCAATGACTTCGTCGAGACGTGTCACTGCTATCGCCGTGTCTGGACCGTGGATAAACGCGGGACTGCTCAATTGCTTTTTAGCTTGGGTAACACTTGGGGTCTCGTAAGCACGCTCAGCCAAAGTGCGAATGAGGGGAACGAAAGCGTGCTGAGGACGGAGCTTCTGGTGCATTCTTACCACTTTCAATCTGCGTATAAGGCTGTAAGAAATTCTGTCGGGACGAATCCAGTGCATTATTGCGGACAACTGGACACAATCGACCCATTCGTCGTATTTCGCTGACCCGACACTCCAAAGCCGAGGTCACACTGCTGCTACATCTTAGAGAAAACAGTCTTCATACAAAAGACAGTCTGCAAGCATGGTGTATGTAAGGCGTGTCTCTTTCTTGCACGACAGTCGCTGCCCCATTGGTCGTACAAAAACCTGCCTGCAGATATGTTCGAAGCATACAGGAAGCGCTTGGAACGTGCTTCAGACGTGTCCGCAGATAATTCTGTCGTTATGTCCGCGCAGAAACTCCGCGCCTTTTCTAGGATGTATGAGCAGTGTGACCACGGCTTACGATGCCGGACAGAAACAATACTTTCTTCCGAATAAGGCTCAGCGTAGCCTCATTTGAAGAGTGCTGCGAACAACTTTATTTTCGAGGGCTCGATATTTCGCGAATATTGCCAGCGAGTCTTCGAAATAAGACAAACAAAACTTACAGAGAAGTGCGAGTCACCAACTGGAATGTATTCCGATCTCATGTGGACTTTGCACCAGCTAGCTGCACGACAGAAGACACCGCAGCCATGATTTGCACGAGCCATTCTGATGTCAACAAAGTACCATATACACCCAGCCTGTTCGCGACCTCATGTGCTTGAACTTAAGGGGTGCTCGACACCGCGCGCAGCGCCGAGCTCGAAAAACAGATGATTCGCATGATTGGACGGAACGTCGCAAGATTGACGCCGAATTTCGCCGATACACTGAGCGCCTCCAACGCCTACAGTGGAACCAACTATGCGAGTTGTTAGGTTCTCCACCAGGTATTTCTAGAGCATGGAGAATCGTCAGAGTCCTCAAAGATAAAAGGCAACCCGTGCATCCTGTTGCAGCATTAACACTAGCCCTAGGCCGCGGTAGTCAAAAAACCGCGGAGCTTCGTGCTGATGAGTTCGCTGCCCCAATCACGCCACCCCCCACGAATACATGTACGAGCCTCCAGTTCCCCTGAAAACAAATCCTTGCTTAAAATATGACCCTGACTTCACCATCACTGAACTTGATGTTGCCCTCCGTCGCTCCCGCCGTCGAACTACTCTGGGACCGGACGGTGAAACGTTTCAAGCATTGAGAAATATTTCTTTCCCGCATAAAAAGGCCCTAGTGAAGTCTATTAACCACATATGGAAAACGGCAAAAATCCCTGAAACATGGCTCACATCTGTAGTGGTTCCCATGAGAAAGCCAGGAAAACCCGTTGATCGGATTGAATCCTTCTGGCCAATTTCTCTGACCAGTTGTGTCGAGAAATTAATGAAAATACTAGCACTTGCAATGCTTGCCTGGCTGCTTAAATCCAAGGGAGCACTTCCAGATCAACCGGTGGATTCCGACGTATCGGGTACACCTTCGACGCCATTGCTGATATCGTTTCGACCCTTGAAATGGCACGTGGAACTCACAAAACAGTCTCCTGCATATTTTCTGAGATATGCAAAGCTTTCGATGCCCTGCGACACCACACCATCCTGCGTCAACTCACACGGTACGAAAAAAAAAAACAACGTATGACTATATCGCCGCATTCCTCACTGTCCGCAGCATTTGCGTTGAGTATGACCGAGTGCGAGGGTTGCTATGGCAGCAGCTGCGTCGGCCAAAACGCAGCTGTTGCCATAGCAGCCGTTGCCATAGCAACCCTCGCACTCCGTCAGACTCAACGCAAGTGTATGAATCGCTTTTAAATAGTTGTCAGATGTCTTAGCACCCGTCGGTCGCTGACACAAGGCCTTCCCCAAGGAAGTGTACTGAGCCCTTTCTTTTTAACCTTACCATGGCAGAACTTCCGCCCTGCATAAAGTCCTCAGAAGCGTCCAGTACAACCGTTCACGTACATGACGATATATGCCGACGATGTGGCAATTTGGTGTGTCGGTGCGTCCAGACTAGTCTTGGAACCATCGGCAAAAGGCTTAAGAAAATTCTTGACAGCACGACTCCTACTTTAGAAGAACTAGGACGTACTTTATCTACTAGCAGAACGGCCTTCCTCTGTTACCGCCCTGGTCGACGGCGAAACCGCAAAGGCGCAAATGTGCCAGCCATGAAAGGTATACCGATCCAGTGAGTCTCAACGTACCGATACTTGGGGATGGAAATAGATGACCACGTTACCGGGAAATCCGAGATAAAACGACTTATAAAGCAGTGCACAAAACTATTACCTGTGCTTCGGCACTTCCATCGCCAGAAATGCGGACTGCCTCCTCAGGGACTTCTGATGCTTTATCATCCTCTCAAGAATGTTATACAACCTTCCTGTTATCGCAATCAGTGTTCACCAAATGACCACACTTGAACGTTTTCAGCGAGTTGCCCTCTGTCAGTGCCTTGGACTACCCCGCTTCGCGGGCAATAGGCGACACACGTAGAGGCCAAGGATCAAACAGTAGCTATGCGCACAAGGATAAGAGCAATGAATCATATCTCCTCGTATGCATGGAGCACGATCTGCGACATCACTGCTGCCCAACGTTAAAGAACGTTTGGATTCGCAGATAAGTCAAAATGTACAGGAACTTAATTTACAAATTGTATCTCCTAATAACCACTACTTTCTTCCAGCACCTTTCATCACTCAACCGCCATACATTGTAGAAGCAAAACTTCCTTATTTCCCGAGGAATAATTCTATCTCAGCCACTGTCGCAAGGTCGCTTGTAGCTGACCAACTGACAAGTACGTACAATGGTTGGCTCCACGTGTTCACTGACGGGTCAACGAATCCCACCAGTCTAACATATACGGCGGCGTTTGTCATTCCGGATGCCGGAATCGAAACATCACATCACCTCAACTTCAAAACCACGTCAACGACAGCGGAGCTGGCTGCACAAGCAGCGGCATTAGTTGCGCTTTACAATCTCACTCCTTGTAAGACAGTTACTCTCTCAGACTCTCGAAGTGCGTTGCCCACTTTGGAAGCTTTAGTCCAGGCTCCTTTTCTGGCCCAATGTGTGTCCGACAAGGCCCGGAAACTTTATATGCGAGGGTGACAGCTAGTTTTTTCAATGAATTCCGTCACATATGGGTATTCCCGGCAACGAACGCGCCGATGCCCTTGCTTCGAAGGCACACACGGAAGAAGAACCCAGTCTTTTCATCCCACGTTTTTGTGAAGCGCACAGACTATGCAAATTAATTACCAGAATGCGTCACCCCCCCACGGAAGTTGCAAGCCGAAATCCTCCCCCATCGCTTCCTGAGTCAAAACCAACCAGATCAGATTCCATGTTACTCCATCGCCTTCATGCATACTGCGCCTACACCTCAACGATACTTCACAAGATCTCCAGGGCCCGTTTGCTCGAAGCTGGTTAACTCTAACCGCGGTTAAAAGTTAACCGCGTTTCCCTACCTAGGTACCTCCGAGTACCTAGCCGCGTTCGACTCTGACGCACAATTTCTCCGTGTTTTATTATTATGCGGTAGCTTCCGCCACCTGCCGGTTGAAGCAAACAAATAGCCCTTTAAAAAATTTTTCGCTAGTTTTGTCTTTATTAAGAAAAATAAAACCGACATCTTATTGCAGTGTTTCTTTTTATGAATAAAATATATAAATATACTTTAAAAAATCATAAATATTTTGATGCATCTATTGTTTCGCCAAACACAGCATAAGTTTACAGCGTTGATTTCGAATCTGGCAACGGTCTTTATAGATTTGTTGTTTTGTTCTGGTATCTTGCAACTAGGGGTGTCGCGAACCGGCCGCGGTTCGAGTTCGACCTGGTTCGACTTTTTCGAACTTTTAGTGAAAAGTTCGGCGAACCTTGTATTGAGGTTCGACTCGTGTGCGCATGCGCGACAGGCTGGCCAGTTGGCTTCGGATTGGATTGCGATGGCTAAGGGATGAATCAAGGGCAGCGCTGATTGGTTCTTTCAGTTAATACAGTACAAAAAAATTAAGTTATTAACTTCTTCAGTGATAACAATTGATTTCTTCTAATTGCAACTGTTCATAAAATAAAATAACCCATTGCATAAAAAAAAATTCTCCAAACCTAGACATGCTTGTATCAAGGTCTGACCACAGTGTCCACAAAGTCGAACCGGTCGAATCTGGCGAAAAGTTCGAAGGTTCGTCGAACCGGTTCGACCCAGTCGAACCCCGAAAGTTCGACCTAAAAATCCGGTTCGACAAAAGTTCGCGACACCCCTACTTGCAACGCACGTTTCCCGCGCTTTAGTTATCAGCTGATTTTCACTGTTTGTCTTCTCTACCGTTTGCCCAACCGAACCTCCGACTCGCCCGCCGACTGACTGACAACTGATTTGCGGACGGATTGGCGAAGATAAGGGACGCAATGTCGACTGTGACGCGACGCCGACATCGAAGAGAGCGCGTGTTCGCCCAGTACGCTGTTGTGATGATGGGACGGCAGCGTGTGTTCCGTGACCGCTGGAAATTAACGGCCGACGGAACACACCTTTCTGCGAGGACTGTTACGCCACTAAATTACTTGAACACGTTCCTTGCCCTATTCCATTTACACGGGCCGAAGCGAGGAATTGACGAGCTTTGTTGTACTTCGACAAAGACACGTGACTTGTGCAAATGTTTTTTTTTACATGTTATATATGTATTTTTGGAAAAACGGTTTTCTTCTAGACGGTGTGAATAACGTCGTAATTTTTGTTCATCTTTTAAATTTAGCACATACACAAACTATTTTGTTCGTGAGACTACTGTAGCCTGGAAGTTGTCTCGAACTGGCGTCTTTAACATCCTATACCGTCCATGCATTGAAAGGGGTCCCGAAGTGGCAACAATGACGTCACGAAAACCGGAGTGTCACGCAGTCGGACGTCGCGGTCCTGGCGGTTTGTGCTAGAAGTCCCTCCAGAAAGTACGAGTGAACGCGAGGGTCGCTGTCATCGCGGCGTCCCAACTCCCGGCTGCCGATGCTTCCGTGGACTGTCAAGCTATAGAGAGGAACACGAAGCAGAACAGGTGTCTGCTTTATCTATCACCACTGCCGTGACGCCGCCAGGATCGCAGCCGGAAATAGCGTGACACTTGTATGGCGTCATCGGGTGGAAACCGAGGGACCACCTTTTAGCAGGCTGGTAAACACACCACCAGTCTGAGTCGCGTTCCAGGCGTCATAACGCGGAGAGCATGTCGTCTGCTTCTTGCAAAGGGGTTGCGGTGACGTCAGAACGACGCCGAGCTCTGATTGGCTCTGATTGAAGGATAGTGGGTAGTCCTCAAGGCCAGCTTGCTTTGAGGTCTACCCACTATCTTCAATCAGGGCCAATCAGAGCTCGACGTTCTGACGTCAAAACAAACCCTGCAAAAGAAGCAGACGAACTTGCGCTCCACATAGGGAGAGTTAAGTATATAGAAATCATGCTTATTAATTAAGGTGTTTTCTTTTGGTAGAAAAGTTTATCTTTCCAAAGTTGGGTCGGCATTTCTTTTTTTTTTTAGCTTTCTGTGTTTGTGTCGGCGTTTTGGAGGGCGCATTTGCGTGGGCAGAGCGGCCGAGAGGTGGGAGCGGTTCCCCCGTGGTCGTTAAAGAACGTCTCGGGTTTCGGAAGTCTGCTCGGACAGATCCTGGGACGGCCCGTTCTTGGAGCTGCTTGTGGCTGTTAACCGAGTGTGCCTGTATATAGAGGGTTTAGCCGCTTAGGGTCAAATTGTCGCTTTTTGTCTGGTGTAATAATTTAGCTGTTGGCGCCAGCCAGACTGGGAAAAATGCAGAGAACGACTCTACAAGAAATTTGGTTTTGGCGGTTGGAGCGCCAGGCTGACAGCTTGCCGACCATTAGGTAAAAGTGTACCACGTGGGAGTGGCGGAATTTGAAGGGATTGGTCGGTCCCTGTGGGGAAAGGAGGCCCCTTCGAGCCTACAAAAGGAGTGCCGAGAGGATTCTCGGGGAGGAATCTTTGGATTGGATTTTGAATGAGAGAAATTGGGGACGGGGGTTGAGCCTCTAGACGAGGCAGGATGGTCTCCCAAGTTGGGACTTGTAACTAGTGTAAATAAAGGCACATATTTCTATTCAAGCAGTGGGTCGACCCGTCATTCAGCGGCGTTCGTGCCACCACGCTCCAGCCCATCGGAGCGGAACTAGCTGCCTCCCACACCACCGGGAGGACCAACAACGTAACTGGGAGTGTTAGTATTGCGTATAGGAGCAAACGTAAGCACTCTACGTTTGCGTTAGCGCTGCGTATTCCACACTGTACATGCGCCATACGTACACAACGCGACGAGGTATGCGTATACGTACGTTCGCTATAGAGTCTTGCGTGCGTACGCAGGGGCCCTTTGCGTGCCCTTCTCGTTGCTCTTGTCGCGCGCGGGAGGGCGCGATGCTCGGATTGGCTGACCAATACCGGCCTAGGATTGTTTGGAGCAATTTGCATGGGCACGTATAGATGATGACACCGCAAACACTTGCGCATGCGTTTGCGTTCCGCTGTACTAAAAGTGCTGTTTTGACGCGCTCCGCAGCGTTCCGCTAAGAGCTTGCGTGCGTCGAACACGCACAGTGCTAACGCGAGGGTCTTTTACGTTATTCTAAAACTCTCTAATGAGAGGTCGTCGTACCACGTAGCCTACAAACGTGGTAGACGAACAGCTGACGCATACACGTTGCCCCATATGCACCTCTCCAGCGCTCGTCACCAGGCGAAAACTGCAGAGTCACCGAGATGTGGACGCATGCACGGTATCTAATATTCTGCAGAAGAGAGCGCTACGCCTTGCTCACAGTGCGTTACGCATGCCCATTTGACAAAGATGGCAGCGTGCAGAAGGACATTTTTGGAATAATCTATTTATCTCCTACAGCTCATAAGGTTCTCTGCGGTGCTCACACACGCTGCATAAATCACTCTCGTGCATCCTGCAGCGTTTATAAGGGCAGTAAGGATACATCTTGCGCGTAGAAGGCAGTGGCGAGTTGGCAGAGGCGAGCCTCCTTTTAATGTCCCGCCCTTTCGTGCAAAGTCGTGATCTCGTGGACGAAGTTTGCGTGATACGACCCTTTGGAGATGGAGAGTAAAGGATGTTTCTGCACGCGCGTGAGAGATGAGGTCTGAGCTTAGTGCGGTTTTCATCGGTCGGTCGTTGCTCTATTTTCGGTGGCATCGCTGGCAGCGATGCGTAGAAAACTTGGTCGTTTTGCTTCCCGCGCCATCTTTTTGTTTCTCTGCATCAAGTGGGATTACAGACTTTCTCAAGAAAATGGAAGGTCGTATAGAACTCTCGTTAACACGCTAACTTTCACTTCGCTAACTTTACGTTTTCTTCCGCATATAGGAATATATGATGATGTTGTGCCTGGAAGCATTAGTATAACGCGTATTGCATTAACGTGAAAATGCAGTCGAAAGATACCAATTCTAATTTTTAATTTTTCAGATAATCTGATAATTTTATATAAACCGCAGCCTTATCGCGTTTTGATAAGGTGTACACGTATACGGGGCTTCGTTTTTGGGTTTTACATCTCAAGTTCTAAGGTGCGGGAGCCCAAAATTAAGCTCTACTTCTAAAGTTAGTAACTGGGGAAAAAGTGAGTTTTATTTCTTAAGTTGAATTTATAAAACTGTAATTTAGGAATACAAAATATTATTCGTTCCGGGACATGGAAGTTTTTATTCACATTGTGATGCTCCAGTTAACATAATGTATATATTTTTTTTTTATTTTTCACTTATTCTTGTTTACACACCTGGGCCCGTTTGCTGGAAGCGCTAACCGCGGCTAAAGTTAGCCGTAGTACCAAGGAGAGGGATTTTAAAATCACGTGACTGGCTCGGTAGGGATGCGGGGAAACATGGCGGTGTCCCGGTCAGTGAGCGCCACTCGCTTTAAAACTAATCTGTCGTTGTAGCTGCAATATCGGGCGCGTTAGTCAGCAACGATTGGTGCAGAAGCTTTCGCTTTGCCTTACCTCACTTAAATCGCAAAGCATGAGCAATGACCTCGCCGCATTGTTTAGATAGTCTTTCGATTCTGGGAATTCCTAAGCCTAAATGAACGCGATATTTGTCGGCATGGCAACGTCTTTGGAAAGTTGATTGCCTTGACTCAATCGGCCGGGTATTCATAGCACACAAAAGCAGACAGCGTCCCAATGGTCCCAATAGACCTTTTTCTAAATTTCCCAAGCACCGAGGTGCATGCTACGAGTGTAGTCACATGCGTTGCACGCGCTGGCGTCTGCGGTAGTAATTGTTCTAAAGCAAAAAGTCTAAAACAAATGTTGCTTTGCACGCGCGTTTATCAAAGCCTTATGATTATTTACTTCGAATCTTTTATAAGACGAAGGCCAGCGCGCGCAAACCGTAGAATTACAGTTCCAGCGTTCTTCTCGTTGCTTGGGTAATTTAGAAAAAAAGGTCTATTGGGACGCTGTCTGCGCTCCAAATCTGCGACCGGGCACTCAATGGCTCCGTCGTCGGACTGCCAGGCTTTGTGAGTATAGAGGAGACTATAGTTAGGCAGATGAATTCTTTCACTTTGCAAGCGTGATCCGACTTTTGTGAAATATGATGTTTATTCGGTGTAATTCAATTAACTTGAATTGCGCTTTATTTCAGAAACATTATGCTGAGTACACCGGACAAAAAGCTACCAAATGCTAGCTTGACTGGGTTCGGTGCCCTTCCATGTACAGGGAATGCATGATTTAAAAACAATCATATTGAAAAATTCCTAAAGATTATACAACTTCCTAAACATTACACAAAACAAAAAATACATTCATACAAATTCCTATAAAAAATAAAAAAAACATTCCTATAAAATTCACGCAAAACATATTATATTTACTTAAGCAAAACAAAAAAGTGCGCAATCTTTTTTTAGTTATGCAATGAATATCAGTGCGGTTCATGCAAATGTTGCTGAGCAGTGTAGGTAGCTTATGAGCAAGGGACTGCAGTGCATAATGTTTTCGCAATAGAGGAACGTTTCAGAATTTTCTGTGACAAACATTAATGAGTGATTCACGTTTTAGTCAGGTTTGCTAGATCCACCAAAAAAGTAATAAACTCAAAAGTTGAAAAGGCGTCGCAGATAACAAGCGATAGTCATAAACACTGGAAATTTTCATCACATTGTAGCTCAAAAATAGCGTTTCTTCAGGTGTGTCGTATGAAACATTTGCAATAAAACAAAGCACTTCTTTTTCTGAAGACTCATTAGTTTGTTTATAAGTATTATTTTTTTGTTGTTGTGCCCAGACTAGATGGCAGCAGGTAATATAAATAAGACGCCCCGATGTATAATTCACATGTTCTGATTACATCCGGGTCATTTGTGTATCAGCCGTAAGTCGAGACTTATATCATAGGGTATCGTGTTTGTAGGAAGAACTTAAGAAAAACACGATTAAAGTACGTCTCACTAAGTTGGAGATTTTTAACAGAAAAAAAAAAGAATGAAAAAAGTCAGTACCCTTGAAGAAAGTGGCACAGCTAGCAGAAAGTGTTCGGGAAGGGAGCTTCGTCAAAGGAGAGTTTTAGTAAATCGTTTCCACGTAACTCCATAAACGATACCCGATAACATAACGATGGATATTCAAAGGCGTTGTTGGAGAATCAGGTTTTGTCATCGGGGTCATCTGAACAATCTACTAAGACTTCCTAAAGGCTCATTATTGACGTCGCCACCACTTCCTTATCAAGTTGAGAGCTTGCTTTGGGAATCAGGTTCACCATTCATCAAATACTTCTGGCGATAATGGCTGGGCTTGTCATAGGAAGCGATGGCCTTGTCTTTCGAGTGCGGGATCTATGTGCTTTTGTTGATGTGATTTTGGGTAAGGGCTGTGTTTGCTGGGTAAGGGCTGTGTTTGCTGCCTTTGTCCTAATCCGCTGAAGGCCCATATCTTCTCTTGTTTTTTAACCCTCTCCAAGCTTCCCTCTGGTTGATTGGGCCTACATAAAATTAATTATTGGTCGTTTCTTCAGTCTGACCGACGTTAACTGCAGCAGCAATTAAAGAGTAACTCCGGTCAAACATCGAACCAAAATAAATGACTCATATCGATTTATAGAGGCTAAATACGAGCACTTCCAAAATATTATACTAATGGAAAGCCGCGATCTACTCTAAAACCGATAGTAAAAATGCTACCACCAGCTTCTCAGCGGGCATTCAGCAGGTTGGCAGTTTGTCAAGCAACGGTGTACACCGAAATCATGTTCGTACTCAAAGAGGTTACTTTTCGTACTGCCACTTCTTTCGTCCTGTTTTTCTGCTGCGTTTCCAGGCATCAAAGAGGACGATTTCTTCTTATTATGCTATGTTTTAGCATAATACGTTTGTAAATGCTCCTCAGAGATTGCGCACGAAGATTATTAGAGTTTTCGTAGATGGTTTTCAAAGGCCTGCTACCGCTACGGGCGCGCGCTTCAGAGCTTGCATCGAAATGGCAGTGCGAGCTCCCGCTACAAAATAGCTCGGACTGAAAATACGATCTACTAAAACTATTGACTCCCTGCTCGCTTAAGCACGTCGTGGGCCAAAGGTGGCCTTCACTAGCGGCCACAGTTTAGCTCGTTCCTGCTCAGCGCGAGCTTACGATTAGCTTCCACAACGCTTCTGTACTGTGCAGTGCACACCACCAAGATTGTAGTTCTTCTCAGATGATAATTGGTAGCTCGTTCTGAACCTGCGCCGAACCTGGGTTCATCGTGGCGAAATCGCTTTTCGGCAGGCAACTTTATGAATGTGCATTAATATTTGTTACAGTTAAATGCTATCTACTAAGCAAAACTGTAAAACAGCCGTAGCATCTTACCCGACTGATCGGAACTGTTCTTGCGACTAGGCAGGTCGTACGTTTGACGGTACCGCTGAACGAACTTTTGCGTCTCACGATGTTCATGCAGCTGATCACAAGGGTTGCCATCATGCTCGAGCCGGTAGTTTCGGTTTCGCCGTGGACCCCCGATGCAACCTTTGAGATAAGAAATCTACAAAAATACACAAGCATAAAACAAATTACACCTGACAATTCAGGAACACTGGCTTCATTAAAAACAGTCGTAACTTAAAAATCTAGGAAATGTACAGGAGTTGCCCTTCTACTTCGTCAGCTAACCAGTTTCAGGTAAAACGTTGAGAGG
The DNA here is from genome assembly GCA_013358835.2 of Ixodes persulcatus. Classification (NCBI taxonomy): domain Eukaryota; kingdom Metazoa; phylum Arthropoda; class Arachnida; order Ixodida; family Ixodidae; genus Ixodes; species Ixodes persulcatus. Next base: position 724,542 of record JABSTQ010011317.1, on the reverse strand, counting down.
GCATTTTCTAAACTGGGGGTTACAAAGAAAAGGACGGGTGTGTATTAACGAGAAAATCATGGGAAAATAGGTATCTGTGTTTATAATACTAATTGCATTAAAGAATCGTAGATGAGAAGTGAAATTCAATGTTGCTTGGCGATCACACACGTTTAAAACTGTACGTACGTTTTTTCTTAATTATTTTGATGTAGCGCAGGTTTGACAAGTAAAATTGCCATTGTTATATTTATTTTCGTCGTTATATTTATGCTCAACTAAGTGGTTATCGCCCAGAGCTCACAAAATAACAAAAAGGCAAGGCAAGGACCAGATGGTCTTGAGCCAAAAAAAGTGCATAAAAAACGCAGTTTGAAGAAGAAAAACGTATCCAGACCGGCCCCCGGCGCACCCAAGGTGGAGCAGCTAACGCGGATGTACCCCAAGCACCTGCCAACCTCCGCTGTCATCGGGAACTCGCAGACCCAATACCTCCACCAGCACTTCGACCCCTACGATAGAGCCGCACCCGCCTTCATCACCATCCGTGGTGCATCCACGTTCGACATCGAGAAGGAGCTCGCCAACCTCCCACGTTCGGTCACGACGCTCGTCTTTCACGTAGGGACGAGCGAACTGGAACGATACGGCACCGACGAGACGCTACGACGGTGCCGTCGTCTGGTCAACAACACGCTGCGAGCACGTCCGGAGCTCCAGAGGCTTGTTGTGTCCCTCGTGTTGCCTCGGCACACCAATCGACGCCTGGATCAGTCGAACCACCGCTTCGTCCACTGGTTCAACACCGAAGCCCGGAAATTCAACAACACAGTCAAGGACTACTGCAGGAAACCAGGCAAGGTGGCCTTCCTGGACCACGACTTCACGTCGCTGCCGCCTCTTCGAGTCCTGGCGGCTGACGGGCTGCACCCGAGCTTCACGGGAGTCGCCCTCCTCGCGGCAAACCTGAAGTCCATTTTGCAACGTGGAACAAGTACGACGTCGCCAGGGTGGTCATCGGAGATCCCCGCCGCCGCCACCGCCAACTGCACCAGGATGGCCCCATCAGAGGAACCCAGGCACCCCGAGATTCCCAGGTCCCACAACGCCAGTCCAGAGAGCCCAGCTGCCCCTGTGGGGATCCCGGGAGCAGCGTGCCCAGCAGCCAGCGAGAGCGTCAACTACGTCGATGAGTACCCGACACCTGTCGAGAGTGCGGCACCCAAGCGACTCCCGCAGCAGCCAAGAAGTACCCCAAGACAGCGCTACAACCTGCGGAAGCCCGCCGCGGAGAGCTCCCCGCACCCGAAAGAAGATTGACGACAGTTCGGTGAGTCCAGTTCCTCCGCTCCAAACTACAGTACCACTTTTCTTAAAGTACGAAAGCTCTCAGATAAACGCATTAGGCACGAACTTCATAAATCAACCTTGCTAGTGTACCTTAACGCAGGCATTACCCCGAAGGGCATGTCGCTTTCCCTTCCTCCCGCCTGCACAAACCTCGACCAACATGACCGATCGGAATGGCAACAGGTTCTCCTTGAGGCTTCCCTTAAATTGGTCCAAATAGCGATTCATCATAGTGACAAACAAGTAAAACAGTTAACTACTGCGACCGCTACACTTCTCCGTTCAAATGGCCCCTTATCGACATCCGAAATTAGCGCCCTTTCTGAATTCGATAAAAAGAAACGCCATGATCTTGAAACAATCAAGCTACGTAAGCTACAGCGCGATAAGGTTTCTAACCCTGTTTTACCTCAGCTTACGACATCATTTAACTATAATGAATATACTCAACCGGCCATTAGCATAACAGACGATAGGTCAAGCACTAGTGCCCCTTGTGGCACCACAATTGTTAATCTATCTGGAGTGACTATATCAACAGAAGAGGAAAAACTCCTTTCGAGAGGATTGAACTTCTGTCCCGCCACAGGTTTTGTTGACGAATTCCAATTACTACGCAACCTCGACGACTTTGCTCGAAATTTAAGATTGCGGGAATACTTCTTGGACAGACCTTCTAGCTCCAACACCTCTCAGCAGCGTGCAACGAGCGACTGGACGCCAAAGGCTAACCGTAACGATTGTCTTAACTTGTACATAGCCGCTGTGCAAAAAGACATTATGCGGGAATATCGCAGGCAGGCGGGAAAACGGGATAACCTCACTAAATCCGAAAGGGCTAGCTTAAAAACCCTGAGCAATAGGACAGACATAACAATTAAACCAGCCGATAAAGGAGGAGCAATTGTGATTCTTAGCACTTCTGAATACATCCGAGAAGGATACCGCCAACTAAATGACCCAAAGTTTTATGAACCTCTCGCAGGTGACCCTACGGTGCACCACACTCAGACTGTGACGAGGGCAGAATAACCGCTAACGAACATAAATTAATGAAACCGGTACAACCTTCCACGGGCCGCTTCTTCATGCTCCCTAAGATTCACAAACCTGGTAACCCAGGGCGCCCAATCATATCCGGAATAGGTACAGTAACCGAACTCATATCAGGATATGTAGACAGTTTAATTAAACATATACCTACAAGTCTCGATTCGCACATTAAAGACACAGCTAACTTCTTAAGGGAAATATCAAATTTACGCATACCAAAAGATTCGTATTTGGTTACACTTGATGTGTCATCGCTGTATACGAATATCCCACACGATGATGGAATAATTTCTCTAATTGACATGTACGAACTCCACAAACAACCGGATACCCCAGATGGACACGTCGTCGCTACTCTAGCGAGGCTTGTCTTAGAACTAAACACGTTCGAATTTAACAATAAATACTTTAGGCAGGTTAGCGGAACCGCGATGGGCACCAAAATGGCCTCGAACTACGCCAACGTATTCATGGGAAAATTAGAATCTCAGTTCCTTTCTGAATGTCCCGTAAAGCCGTTAATATACAAAAGGTTTATAGATGATATATTTATGGTCTGGTCGCATACTGAGGAGGAGCTGGTGGACTTCATAGGTCGATACAACGCTGCTCATCCGAGCATCCGCTTTACACATGCGTACTCTCAAACCGAAATAAACTTCTTAGACGTCAACGTTAAAATAGACGAAGGTAAACTCGCCACGAGCCTGTACCGTAAGCCAACCGATCGACAGCAATACCTGCATTATCAAAGCGACCACCCACGCCATTGCAAGAACAGCATTCCCTACAGCCAAGCTCATCGTTTCAAACGAATTTGTTCCAAGGAGACAGATTTTGATGCGAGCAGCCAAAATTTAAAGTCGGTGCTAGAGAAACAAAAGTATCCACCCCGTATAATCGACGATGCAATCAGAAAAGCCAAGCAACTGAACCGAGCAGACCTTATCAGCCCGCGCCCCACGCAAAACGACACACAACGCACAAATCTATATCTAACTTATAGCATGAACCATCCTAATGTAAATAATATCTTAAAACGACATTATAACATTCTCGAACAAAGCGAGCGCCTTAAACGCGTGTTTCCATCCGCCCCTGGGGTAGTCCACAGACGATCGCGTAACCTCAAAGACGCGCTAGTAAATTCTCGGATCAATTCATCGCCACCACCTAACGAATGTAGGCCTTGCATGCACCCGGGATGTCTGATCTGTAAACAGATGCAGCACACAAACACGGCCAGCAGCACGCACTCGCAGTTCTTGATCAAAATTAAAGGGCACTTAACATGTGCCTCGTCGAATGTCGTGTACTTATTCGAGTGTACGGTATGTAAAATGCAATACATAGGGCAGACTAGAACGGCATTTAGACTGCGCTTTAATAATCACAAATCTCACGCCCTAAATCTTCCGACATTGCCTCTATCTAAACATCTCGCTCTCCCAAAACACTCGTTTGATAAATTGTCAGTGACGCTCCTAGAATCTGGATTTAAGTCAAATCGCGAACATGAACAGCGGGAATCCTACCTAATTTACCGATTCAACACAATTAAACAAGGAATAAATGAAAGCCCCGGTACTCTGGCATCGATTAAAATGCTAACAGACGAATAGCAACACCGATGAGGGGACATATTTTTTTTTTAGGTCCCAGACCTTATTGTTAGCAGTGGTACTGTGTTTGTGGCCGGAACTGGACCATCAACTTTTCTCTTTTATTTGCAGATTTTAATATTCTTTTTTTTTTCTACTTTTAACATTGTTTCATTTCAGGTCTGACTCATGCATGCCCCACGAGACAACACAAATGACCGTGCCGTTTTTTTTTTTTTTTTTTTTTTTTTTTTTTGAGACAGCATTTTAGTTTGCGCGTTAACTCTCGTCTATTGTACGCTATCATTCAGGTCACCCCTGCCCGCCCGGGAACAAAGTCACCCTGCGCCCCCTCTCAAGAAGCTACAACCGTCATCCCACCGTCCTTGAAACTTGGCCCCGACCGTCAAGCTCCTTCACCCGGATACAAACTGCCCTACGCATCCCTCTCACCAAAGCTCCAACCGTCATCCCGCCGAAATGTGGACCCGACCGTAGCATTGTATAAACGCTTGCCCATCTGGAACTCCAACCGTCATCCCGCCGTTTTTGAAACTTGGACTCGACCGTAGCAATGTATAAATACCACCCGCGTTCATCTGTAAAAGTTCTTCCTGACGAAGGCCGGACTCCGGCCGAAACGTCGAAGATTAAATCGTCCGTTGTTGCTGTTTTCACCGAGGGTTTCGTGGGTATATAAATGGGAAGAAAAAAACCCTTGGTGAAAACAGCAACACCGGACGATTTAATCTTCGACGTTTCGGCCGGAGTCCGGCCTTCGTCAGGAAGCTTCCTGACGAAGGCCGGACTCCGGCCGAAACGTCGAAGATTAAATCGTCCGGTGTTGCTGTTTTCACCAAGGGTTTTTGATGAAGAGCGGGGACCGCTCTTCATCAGGTAGCGCAGTGGTCTCAAACTCATTTGAGTGTGGGGGCCAGATATCCGACACCTGAAAGGTCGAGGGCCAACGTAAGACGCGAGGGGGAAGGGGGTAGACCTCGTGCTTTTATGCTTTTTGTAAACTAAAAATCTTTGCTTATAAGACTACTTTGGGCCTTGAACTGATGGGATCAGAATAAAAATGACACCGCTCCGTCAATGTGTTGACGTTTATAATAGAACAAGTACACTGTCGTTCCCGTTGCTCAGTTCACGCAGGAATTGACCAATCTCAACATGTCTCTAAGAACAATCAGTTAATGTGAAAGTTGCTGTTTTCCTGACGATTTTTACTACAACACTCAAAAAAATACTTGTCTTTTAATGGTGATTTATTTTTAAAGGCGAGAATCCCGAACTCGTAGCTTTACCTTTGCCAGTTGCTCCTGCTGACAGAGAGCTCGCGCATCCGAAATGCATCCTTCAGCGAATAGCTCGCGCTTGCAGCCTAGTAGCGGAATTACCTTACAAATTACATTAAGGAATTCTATTACAACATTACAAAAAAGCTGGGAAGCAAAATATAAAGCGAAACAAAGGGCAAATGAACACAGATGGGTATAAATTACGTGAATACGTTAGAAGAGCATGGCTACTTTTCGAGAAAAAATGAATCGGCGAGATGAGATCACGATGGTGCATGTCATTTCTAGCGTTCGAGACATTGGGACCGGGACTCGTAGCCGGTTGCCTGCGGGCCGCGTCCCAGCATGTCGCGGGCCGCATGCGGCCCGCGGGCCGCGTGTTTGAGACCCCTGAGGTAGCGAGTGTACAGCCCGCGAATGTTTATACAGTGAAACCCGTTTAGAACGAACCCATGTACAGCGAATTATTGTCAATATCGAACTCACGGAAGATTTAAATAAAAATGCATGTAAAAGGTATGTTTTATAACCAACAACATATTAGCTATATCAAACTTTTTCCCCGCACGAAGACTTCCAAAAAAGCGCAAACAATCGTCTCCTAGCCTGTCCCTTTTCCCAAAAAAGAAGTAAGAAAGAAAGAAAATTCCAAAAGCTCAAGTTGCAAACGAAATTGAGCTAAGAGAGGCAATTCAGAAGGGGAGAAAGCTAAAGATCCACTCTGCACGTACGTACAGAAAAAAAAAAAAAAAAACTTTTCATTCCAAAGCGTTTGCCCACGAAGAGAAGCGATTCAGAAGGGGAGATAAGCTAAAAGAACAAACTCTGCAGGCATGCAAAAAAAAAAAAAAAACTTTTTAGCGCGTTGTTACAAGGCGGAAGTGAAGAGATGAGAAAGAAAGAGAAGCTCTCACCTTACAACGAACTCATCGTGGAAGTTCGTTGTAAGTGTTTTTTGCTATATCGAACTACTTGCTATATCGAACTGATCGTAGCGTTTCTTGCTGTTCGTTATAAACGGGTTTGACTGTATACCCCTAAGAAGAAATTAGAGGGAGTAAAGTGCAGTAGAAAATGGAAAGAGCGTTGACAAAACAGATAGTTCACACAGAAAGGAAAAAAAAAAGAAAAAAAAAACTTGCAAAAGCAAAAAGCAAAAAAAAAACGGTTGGCATGAAGAGATTATTCACGCTCGCACAAAAAAAAAAAAAGAGAAAAGCCGGTTGGCGGAGAGATTATTTACCCTCCCACAAAAAAGAAAACAAAAAAAAACAAAAAAAAAACACGATTGTTTGAAAGTTTCTGGTTGGGAAGGGGTGGCTTGTCTTCAAACCAGAAATAGGACACATGTGACCACCGACGCGCCCAAATGCCGAGACATTCCTTTGTGAGGTCGAAGTTTGAGGTGGATTAAAACTTTGGGGGATCTTTCCTTGAATAGGTAGGAGTGGTAGGATGTGACAGTCTATGCCTGCCTGAGATTAACCGCTTGAGCCGCATTTATCCGTTTTGGAGGTTCTCTTCGGACTTAAACGTATTAGTATGTGGTTTAACTATCGATTGTTAAGTTCGAAGATCTCCTAGTGTCTTCAGCGGGTGCATCTCGAGAAGCTCAAGGACGGAGAGGATCAGCTCTCCAACGAGCCAGCTGCAGACTAAACAGCCTTCCCGGACTTTCATTGATGCCCTGGTTGAACGTATTAAACTTATAAATAAAATATGATTCTTTTTGCTCTCTTTCAATTTTTGTGCTGAAGCCTGATTCCAAAATTACAACAGAAATGTGCTTGATTGAGTGATTAGAGAGAGACAGGTGCTTTGAGAGCGGAAGGTCGGGGAGTGTTTGTGCGTGACATTTGTGGTTGTTAAAGCGTAGTCTGAAAGCCAGATTAGTCTGTCCGACGTACTGTTTGTTACAGACATTGCAGTGCAGGAGATAAATCACGTTTGACGTGCCGCAATCGTAGCTACCCCTTATGTTCCACGTGAACTCTGAATTTGTGCTCGTGGCGTTCTTTGTTTCTAACATGTGCTTGCATACTTTACACCTGGGTATATATATATATATATATATATATATATATATATATATATATATATATATATCACAATTTGTGTACAGATTGGCGTTTTTTCTTCTTCAAATTTTGCGTTTTATTGTGCATTTTTTAGCTCAAGACCATCTGGCTCTTGCCTTGCTTTTATACATGGGCTGTTTCATTTGGATCCAGGCAACGAGGTGCAGTCGTAATTTTTATTTTGCTTGAAATTTCGATATTTCGTGGCGCATGTTCCAAAAAGACCAATCCTTTTTATTTTAGTGTCCTGACATGTTTAGTTTCTGTGAAAAAAAATCTCAAAGAAGTGGGAAAGAACGACGAGGTTTTGACGATCGTCGTGTGTGGCGTTTTTGAATCACTCTCAATCTCAAAGTATTCAAAAGAGAGGGTCTATATTTTTTAGTGTGATATATATGCAAGCCGGTAAAACGACATTCCAACTACTGTTTATTATTCATAGATCCAATCTTTGTAAAAATCCCCAAACATGCCTCCGCGAACCACTGTGACTTAAACTGCAGATATTTTTTTTTTTTTTAAGTTGCCTATGTTTAGTATCGCTTTAAAACTAATACCACGTGTAGAACCTTTCATTGCCATCCAAATTAAATAAAGATTGTGCCTTTATCATGTACGAGTACTGTGAAAAAAATTATGAAACAGAGAAGGTTTTCACTTTTCGTTCAATTTCAGCACGCTATATAAGAAAAAAAAAATTTAATATTTGTTTTGCGTCGCGTTTTTTTTTTACACCCTTCTTTTACCCAAAATACATTCCGTTAGAGGTATATGCACTGGTTTTGAGTTCTAAGCCTCCAAATATGCTAAAAAATATTTTGTTATGTTATCAACATGAATTTCGCATTAAAAATATAAAATTTCGCATTTAAAAATCTAGGTTTCCAATGGGAAGTGTACTTTACTCTAATGTTTTACAATATTATACTTTGATATTTCTAACGCAGTATAGCTTATGTAGCGCATAGGGTTTAGGCTTGAGGCCTCTCCAATCATGGCACCGGCGGAAAGGTCTGAAAACCCGCTTTCGGCAGTTGCGACTTTATAGTGTTTAGACGTTTGGAATTGCAATTGCTATTATACGCCTAACGACATCAATGTCTTTTATATGATTACTTATTAAACGTTCCTTAGATTATTATACAAAAGAATAAAATATACAGGTATAACCCATAAACCCACCACGGCATTTACTTTTTTTAGCATATTTAGAGGCTTAAAACTCAGAACAAGTGCATATACCTCCAACGGAATGTATGCTGGCTAAAAGAAGGGTGTGAAAAAAACGCGACGCGAGAAAAATTAAACAAAAGAAAATTGAACAAAAAGTGAAAACCTTTTCTGTTTCATAATTTATTTATCACTAGTCGTACGTGATTAAGACACAAACCTTGGATAATGCGGAAGGCAATGAAAGGTTCTACACGTGGTATTATTTTAAAAACAAAACTAAACATAGTCGACTAAAAAAAAAACTGCAGTTTAGGTCACAGTTGTTCGCGGAGGCATGTTTGGGGATTTTTACAAAGATTGGATCGACGAATAATAAATATTAGTTAAAATTTCGTTTTACCGACTTGCATATATGTCACAATAAAAAAAATACAAAAGCTCTCTTTTTAATACTTTGAGATTGAGAGTGGTTCAAAAACGCCAAAACACAATCGTCAAAACCCACCATCGTCATTTGCTCTTTTTTAGCATAATTAGAGGCTTAAACTCAAAACCAGTGCAAATGCCTCTAACGGAATGTATTCTAGGTAAAAGAAGGGTGTAAAGAGAACGCGCCGCGAGAAAAAAAAAACAACTAAAAATGTTTTTTTTTTTTTTTTTTACAGTGCTGAAATTGAACGAAAAGTGAAAACCTTCTCTGTTTCATAATTTATTTCTCAGTACTCGTACATGATAAAACCACATATTTTGCTTGATTTGGAAGGCAATTAAAGGTTCTGCACGTAGTATTATTTTAAAAGCGATACTAAACATAGTCGACTAAAAACAAAATCCGCAATTTAGGTCACAGTTGTTCGCGGAGGCATGTTTGGGGATTGGATTTGATCGATATTGGATAGACGAATAATAAATAGTAGTTATAATGTCGTTTTACCTACTTGCATATATATCACACTCAAAAAATATAGACGCTCTCTTCTGAATACTTTGAGATTGAGAGGGATTCAAAAACGACACACACGAGAATCGTCCAAACCTCGTCGTTCTTTCCCGCTTCTTTGAGATTTTTCATTTTTTTTTCAGGAACTAAACATGTCAGGACATTAAAATAAAAAGGATTGTTCTTCTTGGAACATGCGCCACGAAATATAAAAATTTGAAGCAAAATATAAAATACGAATGCACCTCGTTGCCTGAATCCAAATGAAATCACCCATATATATATATATATATACGTATATATATATATATATATACGTATATATATATATATATATATATATATATATATATATATATATATATATATATATATATATATATATATATATATATATATATATATGAGATATAAATTCTGAATTGTATCACAGCCATTACTCAATCCCCAGCGACACAAGAAACATATCATTAGCATGCATGGCGCGCACTTAAAATGTTTCTCGTCGCCTCGGTCATAAAAGGAAGACGCAAGGGTGTGTTCCGAACGCGACTTTCGTGGGACCGCAACCTTTAATACACCGTCAAATATGCGGGCCAACTCAAGCCGCGAAACAAGCCGAAGGGGTCGTCTCAAAAAGAAGGCGCGTACGGAGGCTCGCGCAGTTCGTGGCCCTCAAATTGCGCGCCGTAACCGATAGCCGACAGCCCAAGGCGCTCGAAGGTGTCGTGCGACACGTGCCTTTTTACGAGCGCATAGTACACAGCGGTACTCTACTCGCCTCGAACCTAAGATGGACCACATCAGACGCTACGGGTCATCCTATGCGGAGCGCAAGTTCGTCTGCTTTAGTACACAGAAGTTCCGATGATGTCAGAACGCCGAGCTCTTATTGGTTGATTGAAAAAAAAAAATAGTGGGTAGACCTCAAGGCCTCTAGAGATGAGGTCTACCCACTATCCTTCCAATCCAAGCCAATCGGGGCTCGGCGTCATTCTGACGTCACCCCAACCCCTCCGTGAGAAGCAGACGACTTGCTCTCCGCATACTTCGCTTCACGTTTAACTCCGACCCCATATAAAATCCGATAGCTCCAATCAAGGAGCGTCAAAAGTGTATCGTCACGGCGCTCATCGCCTTTGTGCGTTGGCTATTTCACCGACGAAACCAGTCACATATAGTGAATGCGGCGCAAAAGTGCGCTTTTTTGCTTTTTTTAGCGTTATTGGTTTAAGTGGAGAGAGCAAACCCGCAAAGACAACCAGCACAGCGTGACGGTGCACTTTTGGTGCTGCTTGATTGGCTCCATCGGATTGTAGCGTCGGCCGCGGTGGGATTTAGTGTAGCCAGCCGAGCGCTGCGAACGCGTAAACGTAACCACGCACCCCGAGCGTCGATCGCTGCGGCCCCTATACCGAAAGTCACGTGACATTCTCTCGGAACCGGCGGTTGGCCCTATCGGCTCGAAGCTTCTTCCGCGGTTCGTCGCGAGGTGCCACGAAGTATTGGGAGCCCGCGGTGGCCGCAGCGGCAGAGTCGCCGTCCGTGTCAGTGTTGTCGAAGAAATCCCATTATCTCAATAGCCGAGGTGTCACTCGGTAAAAGGGCCCCACTTAACATCGTTCAGGGCTAAGCTGCGCCCGACCGTGATCCTTAATGGTGGCCATTTTCTTAATTTTTATTTTCAATTTTTCTTTCTGTCGTGCGTATGCTTGGGCGCTGACCTGAAAAAAAGTTTAATCGGTGTGGAATGACGATCCAAATTAGAGCTCCCGCTCGCGCGTCTGTATCTCGGTTTACAGACCGTGCCAAATCGCACGGCCTCAATTTCACGCTCCTTGGCGGCTCCGAGAGAAGAGACAGGTCTGGCAGTCGAAGAGACAAATTGTCAACCTCTAGGAATAATGTTGTTATGGTAATTTCTGTTTTTTTTTTTCGTTTCTTTTTATTTTTATTTTTGAGAGAAGTAATGTTTATCTCGAAAACGATATGCTGCTTTTAATTCGCCTTTTGGTACAGATGGTGGCTGGCCGAGCAGAGGCGTAGCCAGAACGGACGCGTTGTGGGAGTTTGGCCTAAATAACTTTGACAAGCGCGTCCCGTGTTCACTCGTAGCGCTTTTCGAATCATTTCCCTTCCCGGACTCCTTCGGAGTATACTGCGCCACTTAATGAAGTCATAACTGCTTGGTCGTCGTTTCCCAAGAACGATATCCGGCGCTGTGGTGGCGCTTGTAAGACACGTACCGATTCCATTACCCTCCTTCTGGTGTACTTTATCAGCCTAATTATCTTTTTAGTTTTTTTTTTTTTCTCAATATTTTCGTACAACGCGGCATGTAATAGATGATGGCTGATTCACCGGATCACTTATCCTTGTTTATTTCTCAGCCTAGAATATAGTTTACAAAATCAGGACTAGGTTTAACACCATGGGCACTTTCATACTTTAGACCCATATGTTGCAGAAGAGAAAATATGCCGACCATCGGGCAACCAACAAATTGGCGGGTTTTTTTTTTTCTTTTTTTTTTTTGTAGAACACTTAGAAAATGTTGGGCGCTGGAAAAAAATATCTACCTACGTCAAGCCCTTATTTTAAACTCTTTTTTTTTTTCACGTTCCACCCATTGAAAAGCAGGGCAAAAGAGCCGAAATATCAACGAGGTAGAGGGCATTACAGCGATAAACTGGCAGCTGAAAGTGACCTCCAATTGGCCGCCGCCACGATGCACATTTTTGACCACTAGACACGTGACCTTATAGTTTTACGTATAGATTTAACGAAGTACCGCGCACAAATATTTACTTATTGATATTTAATAACAGTACCGACGAGATAAGTTAAGTTTCGTTTGTTTTAAATCCAAAATGTGGTTTTACGACAAAAACTGAGTCACTGCTAAAAGAAACCAAAACTTGGCCTGAGACGAGTGATATTCCTTCCAGCAGTAGAAAAGGACGGGAAAGAAGAAAATTTGCCGTCATTTCGTACATGCACGGCGTGGCCCATAACCTCAAACGTATCGCAGGCAGATGTGATGTGGAGGTGTTGTTCACCGCTCCTGACAAGCTTTCAAGATTGTGCAGAGCCGTTAATCCCTCTGATAGGGAGGCGAGGGCCTGCACTACGAAGCATCGCAATCGCTACGTCACCTGCGCTGAGGGAGTTGTGTATTCCCTCCCTCTGTCTTGCGGCAGGCGTTATGTTGGCCAGACAGGTCACTGTCCCAATAGAGAGTTGTAGTAGATCGTTTTTCTCCTCCGCTACGGTATCCCCGAAGAAAACGCCGCACCTGCGCATGCGCGCCGCCAGCCTTGTCTGCATAGTTCAAGGTCTTGTGGCGGATTACGAAGCGCTATCCGGGTGCTTAGCGGGCTACGGAAATGGTCTACTACAATTCCCTAATGAAAGGCTAAGGGAACATGCTTACAACGTCGCTTCGACGGTTTCCGGTCACCTTGGCATACATTGCCGTGACTGCAGCTGCCAGCCTCAGTTCCAACGGTGCGAGGTCGTTAAACGTCACCGGGACCAGCTGACACGTGAAATTCTGGAGGCTCTAGAAATAGAAAGATTGGGTGTCATGTGTGTCAGCAGCCCTTCTGTTGCCTTATCTAGGAAGGAGATTAATTTTCTGGCCGCTTGATTAGCTTGGTTTTAGCGCGTGCCCTTTTTATGTCTTTTTAGAGGCGATACTTCGTTTTTTGTGCTTTTTTTTGGTGTGTTTTTTAGGCTGATTTTCTTCTTTTTTGTTCTCAATTGTGCGTATATATATTGCACCGTTGCGTTCAATAAAATTTTGTTGTGAGTCAGCGCTCTGTCTGTGTCCTCCTTTACCCTGTCCGTTGTTTTTTGCGCTGTTTTAACCTTTTAAACAAAAACTCGGACAGCTTCGCAATGGCTCCGCAAGATGCCGTCAGCCGCGCTGCTGTATTTTGGGTTTTTATCAGAGCTAGACACTGATATCTGGGGCTAACAGTATTGAAAAAAAAATGGCTTATCATGTATTTTGCAGATATCGCAATACAAATCTCGGCTCATTTTTGCGCAACAGCCTCAGGATTTGGTACGGTCACGTGTCTACTGGTCAAAATTGTACAACATGGCGGCAGCCAAGTGGGGGTCACTATTGCCTGATGAATGGGGTACCAGTTTATCGCTCTAAGCACCACTACCTCGTTGCGAAGTACGCACCTGATCCATCCACACTACCGCTTCCTTCCGCCCAATAAAGTCCGACTGCTATATATGGTCATCGTCATTATAAAATCGACACGTCTCCTGGATAGATGCACACGCGACCACAGCGTCTGAAGTCAACAACGGCTGACGCCACTTTCCAAATATTGTGTTCTGACAATAGAGTAACAGGTTGACGCGGCAGAGCGTGTGGCCGGTGCCATCTTGACTGTTCGTGCGTATGGCGCGTGCTTTCCTCGCTTTCCGAAGCGACGAACACGCACGTGCGGAGCTGTGAAGACCGCACGCGGGACTGTGATTTTGTAAACATTAAAAAAGTCTATAGACTTCCAAACATACCGCGCTATTAGCCAAGAGAGCGAACACAAGCGTCGCTGTGGTCGGCCTTCCACGATTGGCCGAACGCTGACTATGACGTCGGAAAGAGTTTATCATCGACGGAAATAAGAGGAATGAAAGAACTTTAATTTTGACGGTGTTGGCAGTGTTCCTTTGAGAGCGCAATGATTTCAAGCTTCCACCATGCTAATAACAAACACCATCGAACTTGTTGTTGGCTAGGTAATGACGTCACAAGGGGGAACCATAGGAGGGCGCCACCAAAACATCTCGCCGCTAATTTATACGCGTGGTCGTCCCTCTCTCTTCGTTCCGCTACCCCGTTCAAGGAAAACTGCTTATAATCTCAGGTTCGAGCTTGCACCGAGCCTGGTTGGAACCACCAAGAATTCGCCAGGTGACCGCTTCCCGCTATCAGCGTCACCCCCGCACCGCGGCGCGTCCGGCTTTGGCTAGCGTCTCCGCGTTCACCTTAGCAAACGTTGTTCGAATAATTGACTCCGTAAGTGTGACGTCATTGGTCCAAACAAACCGTTGCTAGGGTCGTTGTTATGGACGAATACATGTGGCTCGGTTTCGCTACGAAAACCCGACCGTTCGAAAATCAGGAGTAGGATTTAAACTTCTAAAAATCACAGATATAGAAAGCTTGAATGTTATATATGTTTCGACAGAAGTGTGCCGGTAATCGCTCGTTTCTAAAATATTTACGACTGCAACTTCCGGTCCTCAAGATGCCTGCAGCAGACGACGAATGCAAGAAGTATGCCGTCTGCCGCAAGCCGGCCGGCCAAGCCGGGGCCGTCGTTTGATTTGTGTGAATAAAGGCAATATTCTGACATCGCATTTGTTTGAAATATAATGAGTTTCAGACACTTATAAGAATTCATAGTGGGGTGCGATGCAAAATATGGTTTATCGAAAGTCCGGGCGTCGATCGAGGTGATCGTCTGCTAAAAGATCGCATTGCACCCGTGAGAAAAGCACTTCAGGCGAACGGCTGAGTTCCCAAATTTTGTTTGCGGACTCGCGCTATGCGAGGGTGCTTCGTATACCTGGTTGTAACCATCGCGTGGAGAAAGATCCTTGCAGTTTCTTCAGATTTCCGCAGGATCCCAAAGCGCGAAAGAACTGGATAAAAAACATAAGGTGAGTTTATTACAGATTGTACTCCCATCGCGGGTTCGATGAAGATCTTCACCAAAACAGCCCATTCATGGAATTTGATGTAGACCAAGGGGAAAAAAAAAAAAAAGCAAAATACTGCGAAATTGCGATAGACATTCGATTCTTTGATAACCTGAAAACCACAATAATAATAACAACAAACGACTTACCTCGACGGCGTACGATTTGTTTCTCATGCTGGCCTGCACTACGCCAGTAATGCACTTCAGGTCGTCGTCGTAACTGATCTGCATGACGTGGTTTGATTTTACTGCATTTTCACCCCTCGTAGCTAAGCTGGGTTGTTCACAGAAAAAAAAAAAAAAACGCACATTGCGGAGCCCTCTACGGCCATGGTGATGCACTTGTTTTTGTCGCTCGTTTACCGACGCAATTCAATGAAGACGCCCGCTGCAACAGAGGCCAGCAAATCTATCGTGTCGTCTGCTACCAAAGCAAAGTGGAGTATAAGACTTCAGAAATGGCTTTCATCGCTGCGATACGACACTGAGACGACAAGAACATCTTCATAATTAGATATCAAGAAGTTAAGTTGCTTACAAAAAAAATGTTTACTTACTTGTAAGCAAAGATCTAGCATCATGTGAAGTCTCCATGCATTAGTTCATAGCAACGCCCCTAGCAACGGTTTGTTTGGACCCAGACGCCTTGCTGTGACGTCATCACTTACGGGGTCAATGGCGTCCGTTGTTTGCTGGCTTCAGCGTCTGCGTTTGTGAGCCCGTCTATTGAGGAGACGCTTTGTTGCCATGGTGACGGTGAGTATAGGCCTCCTGCGCTGAAGCTTTAAACAAACTGCAGCGCCCTCATTTTGGGTAGTACAAGCTCACCTGATTGAGCCTCGCACTACTTATGGCACGTTGGTTGAGCTTTTTTTAATTCTGTCTGGTACTGAAGAACGAAAAACAACACCTTTGGACGCCTTAAATCGGCCAGACTCAACGCCGCAAGACAATGAAAGGTGCCAAATTCATGACACCACCGCTAGGGTACGCGTCTCTTATCTCTGGGTGGTGACGGCAAAACACCTGTGTCGCGACGCTGTCATTTTTATTTTTCTTTGTCATGTCTACTTTGGAACGCGTGAAACGGCATCTCTTGGCTCACGCTCTAAGCGTCTTAGCTTTGACGGCGTTCAAATTTTTGTGGTTTCTTTGTATATTCATCGTGATCTCGCGCTCTGCACTAGAGCAGGCACACTTCTACATGCGTGACAGTTTGAGACGCTAAAGTTTGTACTACCCAAAACAAGGCCTAACAAGTCCCTTTTCGCAGCACCCCCTGGGCACCGCAGGAGGCCCATAGCAGACGGAGTTCATCGTGCAGAAGGAGACGGCGGTGTTGCAAGTTAGGGGAGTACGCGATGGTTCTTTCGCTGTGCTTTTCAATGGGCGGAACGTGAAATAAAAGCGTTCAAAATAAGGTCTTAACGCAGATGGCGTATTTTCTTCAGCGCCTGATATTTTTACAAGCCCTACACAAATAGCATGTTTTTAGCTCGAAATTCGCGCTAAGTGTTGTCCGGCAAAATGGAGCTAAGCTACCGATGTGACAAAAGTATTTGGACGTACTACAGTGATGTCTCCTTAATATGGACACCTCCGTTCCCATAAAAAATCGTCCATAATGTGAGCTGTCCATAATAACGATACGAAAATTCGTGTATTTTCCCAATTTGTCCCCGAAAGTGGTGTCCATATAGCGGGGTATCCATATTACCGGAGTCCATATTAACGAGACAGGACTGGCTTGGCTTATTGCGTGCACGCTTCGTGTTTCGTAATTCCTTCTTAGGCGTTAGTATCGTACAATTCCACATTATAGCTCGATGCTCCGGAGCAATAATGAGATGCTCAGAACTTGCCACCCTGTCTGCGGTTATACACAGTTCATCTCGCGAGATGTGGGAATCTGCTATGCAATGCACGAACGCGACAGAATAGATCTGAAAAGTGCTCGGTTCGCAAAACCACTGGCACGTTCTTACAAGGATAACCGTCTTAAGAGATGGACTAGAATATATACCATTTCCGCGTACACTTATCGACGAAAAATCTCGCCACGTGCCAGCGTCTTCTCCGAGTGAAGCCGGCCGAAAGAGTACGATGGCAGACGCAGTCGTTAATTCAGTCAGCTTCCAATTTCGTCGCGCAGCCTCGTCACACAATTGCGTTCCGATGCGTACACGTCAAG
Source organism: Ixodes persulcatus (assembly GCA_013358835.2). Classification (NCBI taxonomy): domain Eukaryota; kingdom Metazoa; phylum Arthropoda; class Arachnida; order Ixodida; family Ixodidae; genus Ixodes; species Ixodes persulcatus. Next base: position 707,141 of record JABSTQ010011317.1, on the reverse strand, counting down.
AGTCAAATCACCGGACACCTCGATCGTGCGCGGTAGAACCACGCAGAATCAACTACCTACATTTCGTATAGTGCCCGCGTCAGCAGCGCTGACACGCCCATGCAACCGCTGTCAATTGGTCAAAGATTGACATGTCAAGACGCCGAGCAAACACGGCGAAGTCGTGAGCGGATCTATACAACCTCAAACCCGAGCGCCTTTATTAAAACATGCGCAATAAAAACAAAAAAAGAGACGAAAAGGCGACAGCTAGCTCCAGAAGATTCATGCCGGTTCCGAAGACGAGGCAAGCTTCACCGCTGTCATCTCCAACACGGGCGACGGCAGGGAGCAGTGTCTTTGTTAAGGAACAGCGTACACGACAGATGACAACACTGGGTGGGAATCGTGCCAGTTCGTTAAGTTCCAAGAAGCCTTGTTGTGGGCGCCCCAACCTCGCCTAAGCACTCGCAAGGGCCTCTAGGAAAAGCCTGCTGCTCGATCGCATCATTGTGCGCGAATAATCTCGTCTCGAGATCGAGACTCCAGAGCCCTCCTAAAGGCTGCGACGCGAAGAATTAGTGCACTTCGGTTGTTCGGCTGTCCCGATGCAATCGGATCGCATGCCACATCTTCGAGGTCCGTATACTTCCTCGTCTGCGCCCACTTCCAAAAATACGAATGCGATTGAATTAAGCGTTTCGCAGAAACCGAGCCACACCTGTTGGTCTACTTTACAGTGAAATCGAGAGTCCATAAACCTCCTTCGTAAAACCTAGTTAGTCTTCATCGTCCTTTTATTTCGAACATAGCCCCTTTCTTTGTTTAACTGTTATTTAACGACTGCTCATTTAGAGGCTGCACGCTCGTTCCATCCCCAGCGACCTACAGCACCGCTATCTAAGGTGAAATCATATGGTGATCTGTCGCTTGTTGGTTTCAATGTGTGGTGGTCAGGCACGTATCCAGGGGGGGGGGGGGCCATGGGGCCCGGCCCCCCCCCCCCCCCCGAAGTTTTCCATTTTGATGGGACCTCCTCTCCCCCCTCCCCCTCATACAGCCTTTTGTCATGGGCGGCCCCCCCCCCCCCCCCCCCCCCCCGAACCAAAATCCTGGCTACGTGCCTGGTGGTAGTAGTTTGGTTTGCACGCATTATAAGATATTAGATCATTTTAAATCTTATGGTAGCCTGCTCCTTTTATGGTAGCATGCTTCTTTACGCAGTATAGAGAGTGATAAGGTCCCAAGAAAATATACTTATGCGGATAAATAATGACTTTGGAGTATCAAAGTATTGTCTAGCTTATAAGAGCAAGATGAAAAATGCTGCCTTACTCTGAATCTTATGTCGGGAGGGGCGAGTGTAGTTTTGAGAAATAAAATTGAAGGTGTAACGAGACGGAAGACTTACATGATATAGGATGTGAATACTCTCGGAGAAACGAAATTCTCGCTGACATGGCTCCCTATTTATTTGCAACTTTCAGGGCCTAAACTGGGCATGCTAACACATACCAAAATAATGGGCATCTGGACAATGAAATTTAAACTGCGGTGTGCGGTTTAGTTCGAGATACACAAATAGTCCTAATTTGGTTGAAAACGAGCTTTCAGTAAAAATAAAGCATATCATTTCGCGTGGGAGAAGCGTAAGGAAATATTTTTGTCGGAAAATCTATCACCACAAAGTACGCCGCGCAATTGTGACAAGGCAGTTTTTTTGTCGCTCGAAAATTGCGAGTGAACCGATATACATTTCTCGAACATACCACTGTAGAAACAAAGATAAAGTCTGCATGGTCTACAATGACGCTTTCTGGATGAATGAAGCAGAAAGGTATTTTATGAATAAAATGTTTACAGAAAAAATTATGTACGCTTATTTTTATACCGCTTACGCAGCGCAGGCTTAAGTGAAGAACAGCAACAATAGTTCACAAGGACTAAAAAAGAATTTTGCACTTGTATTCATGAAACTGACTTATGTACAATTGCGATTTAGGAGGAGCACAGTGGACGCCCTCAGCCTTCCAGGCACGCGACGCCCTGTCTATCGTCGCCCCATCCTCCTTTCTTTTTCTTGTTGCTTTAGAAGCTTTCGCAGCTGGCAAAGTCTTCTCCAAGCGTCTCAGAGTCCTCTCTCCTGCCGTTCTTTTTTTCACAGTTTCTGCGTGCGGCCTGTGGAGCAGGCGGCGCGGATATTTGGCAGCGAGCCAACTCTCCAACTGTGGCACGCTTCATTTCTACAGGCTAAATCAGACTTGGCTTTCCCAAATATGCGAGTCTGCATTAATATTCCGTCAAAATAGGTCAGGTGGCATGGCATACGTCGTGTGAGGGGGTGCCTGCCCTCCGCTCTTCCAAAAAAAAAGGGCAAAGCCCTCCGAGGTTCTCGGGGACGCATCTGAGCGAGATGCCACGAGTTCGGAAGAGACGTCGCATTCAGAAAGCACTCATCCCATTCAAGAGCTGACACGACTGCAATTCTGGCCCCGAAATCTGGGTTAAACCGCCGACAGATGACGATGACGACGAAGAACGCCTCCGCAGTGCTGTCTTGCATACCTTCTGCTCGCGCGCACTGCGAACTCGTCCCGAATGGTTCATCGGCGCTGACGCCTTGTTCTGCTCACGAGCGCGGTGAGCAGAGGATTGGGGCGTGGGTGATAGCGGATGACAGCGCAAGACGGCAGCCGAGACACGATGCGGCGCGCTGGCTGGAGTGCCCGCCGTTCGATCGTGAGTTGGACGTATACGCTGGGACGCAGTGTTTATTTGCAACTCAGCAACTTCGTTTCGTCGCTCCCAGGCGCTCGCGCTCTCGTTTGATGAGCGTGATTGTCGGTTTGCTCGTCGCGGCGTCGCGATTATTAAGTCGTGAGTAGAAGCCAGGCGAAGAATCTGTGAGGAAAAAAATACGGTAATATATAAATATATATATATATTTTTTTTTTTTTTTTTTTGGGGGGGGGGGGGGGGGGAGGGGTGGGCTCGTTGTGCGGCCACTGATTTGAATTGACTGGCAGGTCTGAGCAGGTCTGATGGGAACCTGCCGTAGGAGTCGACCGTCGGTACGCGTAGCTGACCTGGCTCCTGTAGTGTTCTCACCACATCATGAGGCGGATCAATGTATCAGCGAATAGCCCTGCTGCGTTATGAATGATCCCCCCAGCCCAAGCGCGTTCCCCGATAGGGGCACAGATCACAGATGATGTGGTGCATAGGTGCGCGGCAGAAACGATTCCGACGTTCAGGCTGTTTCACTTAATTGCTTAATCATGTTTTAATGGCCGCTCGTAACAAAAAAAATACGGTCGGCGATGTCCGGGCACACGATGCGTACCTGTGACAGAAAAAAATTCCCTGTCGCCCCAATCCCTCCGTAATGGTTAGTATGAAGATGCCCTATTTCAGGTTGCTTTGAAGACTTAACACGAGAATTCCAGACTCGAGAAAGTCAACTAAAGTTGTTAGTCCACGTCCTGAAGGCTGGAACTTTATAAAGTTCAACGGTGGAATACCTTGTTGTTTTTTTTTATTGGTTGTATTAAACCTAACTTGAGGCGAATTAATTATCACCCTCTGACACAGAGAATTCTGTAACGTTCCGAATCCCGCTACCAAATATGCATTGCAATTTCTTGCTCGTACTCTACACAACTTAACAACTTTATACTCGATCGCGTTAAAAAAAAAAAATGTTAGCCAAGACAACAAAGTGGGCTTATTATGTTTAGTCTGGGTAAACTGTTAATCTCAGTTTTATTATAAAATCATATCCTGCACGTGCAAGGGTACAAGACCCAGTCATGCTTCCTTTTCGATGTATTCGGCACAATTTAGCTGCTAAAAATAAAGCAACATTTTTTTCTTTACGGTAGCCAGTGAAGAAGTACCCGGTGGTTTATTATCCCGGATATAAGTCTATTTATTTCTTTTTTTTTTTTTCAGAGGGTTGAAAAATATGGTTTATTGCATTTCTAAACCATCATATACTCCATATAATATATTCTCTGTTCTCGCTGACTTCCTTTGTTGTTGTCACAACATTTAATTGAAATTAAATATTTTAAGTGTTGTTGTATAGATCATGATGACAGATAATTATGTCATCATGATGTGTAAGCAGCGTGACTCCGGCTTTACGGCTTGGGACTGGCGACGAGACATCCATTGAAAATCTTTAGACTGGCCCGGACCAAACCAATCTGGACACTGCATCATCTTTGTTGTGAATATTTTAACTTCTAATTCAATTCTTGTTTAAAAATATGTATATAATTGCGTCCTTTTTCAATACAAATTGTCCAACTTCATCGGGGTATTGTCTCTGTTTCCTTAACATATTTTTTATCGTTACAAACTTTATGAAAGTTGTATTGCAATTGAAACCTAATACTCACGCAACGTGTGTATATGGTTGTAATAAGAAAATCCCGTCGAGGACGCAGATCTGTTTCGCGAACGCGGGAGGGAGGACAACAAAGGCCACCCAATGTGCTATTGTTTTCGGTCTTTTTTTTTTTTTTTCATCAATGCACGCCATGTTATTTGCGACGCGGAGCAATGGTTGAGCTAAACATATAGTTTCCTGGAACAAGTATTCAACTGGTGTGTTTTCCGTGTCTTAATAAGAGGTCCCTCGATTCCCTCCTGACGATGTCACAAAAGTGTCACGTTGTCGCCGGCCGTGATCCTGGCGGTGTCCCAGCAGCGGTGGTGGGTGTGGCTGACACCTGTCCAGCTACAGGTCGCTCTTCAGCTTGACAGTTTACGGAAGCCTCGGCAGCCAGAAGTTGGGACTCCGCGAAAACAGCGACACTCGCATTCGCTATCGTACTTTTTGACAAAACTTTATATCGTACATAAAACTTCTATCCCCAAACGCTAAGATAGCGACCTCCGACAATTTAGCACACCGGCTACTGCGACATCATATCTTTCCACGTCGGGACCACGTTTGTATGTAGCACACCGATCGAAGACGCGTTGCTGGCACCGTAACTGAACACTCCCGTCCGCATTTCCTGTCACTCGCATTGCTCCAGATGAAACACCGCATAATACATGAAATAAATGCTCCGATTTATGTGAAAATACCCTTCTTTATTGTTGTTTACAAAATATATTTCACAACCACTTTGCGTGTGCACGTGCACGGTCATCTTTTTTATGTTGTCGGCGACGTTTACAGTCAGCTATAACAAATATGTTTTATGTGCATAGCCTCCTCTGTACTCACAAAGCCTGGCAGTTCGACGACGGAGCGATAGAGTGCCCGGTCGCAGATTTGGAGCGCGAGGACCTGGAAGCACAGAGCATTTCTCGGGAAACCTGGATGTCACCGCACCGTTTTTGCAGCGGCCAGGACCCGAAACATGGTTTTGAATGAACCCGACGAGGAAAGAAGTGGTAGCGCGAGGAACGCGAGCAGCACGAGCAGACATTCCATCGCTCGAGAGAAGTGTGTTTGGGCGTTTCGCCGCAGCGGGACGCCCGCCACGTGGCTCTCCTCTCATCCGTTGGCTGCCGCTCTACCTTTTCAATTTCGACGTCTCGTGGCGATCTGCCAGGCTTTGTCATAGAGGAGGCTATGTTATGTGCTGCTTCATAAGTGACTATACCCTATCTCAGGATTTCTGTGCAGCAAAGGCAAAGGCATAGGCGCGGGCATATAGCTTTCAGATTTGCTTTTTCCTTTCGTGAGTGCTTGTGAAAAGAAGGCAAATTTGAAAGCCACGCGCTCGCGCCTGTCCTTTTGCCTCTGTTGCACAAAACTCATGAGATGGGTATAGTGAATGGTGCCATTTATCATGGAGACTGGGCCAGACGGATGGCTCCACGGTTTTATGATATTGTTATGCTTAATTTAAAAACACGCAAGTATTTTTTCTTTCTAGAGAAGCTCGATTTGAAGTTTACAAAATGACACGTTTCAAATTACAATTCTGCAGTAGCACTGGATAAAAAGAAGCTGAACTTTAGGCTATCGGGCCAGGCCATACGTCGAGAGAAATAAGTTTTAATGAGAAAAAAAAACGCTTTAAAAGTGAGCCTTATGAACGTTGAGGACAAATCTTTTTCCCCTCTTAATGCCACTAAAAATACTTTTTAGTAACAGAAATATTTGAAACAGCGTTTACAATTTCCCCCCAAAAATGCAGTGAACACAGCGAAACATTTTGGTGTCATCTTTATTTGACAGGATGAATAATTTCTTTCCATAACCTTCACATGCCCTGCAGCAAAAGTACGCTACAGATGGTCCTTGCTTCTGTTCTTAAATATCTCGAAAGAGGATATTAAATAATTAACCATGATCTCTTTGTACGCATATTGTCGTTATATCGGGATATTTGTAATAAAAATAACTTAAATTAACCAAATGTGCACAAGGGCTTCTTTGGTATATCTGATTAGTCGAGCGTGGGATCTCTCTGTATCGTACAGTGTCCTGTTGGGGAAATTAAATTCGGCAGCCCAGTGACACACGGTAACGGAAGAAGGACAAGGAAGGAAAACAATGCAAAGGTCTTAACTGCCCAACAATTTTTAATGCAGTCCGCGATATTTTCTCACCAAAGTGAGGGGAACTGAGAAACACTTGGGATAGTGATTTTTGTTTCCGATATTCTATGTATGTCTTGTATATCTATAGTTTTGTCTTTATGATGTCTTGGAATTAAACTCCATTGCAAGAGTTAAACTAGAACCGATCGATATTAGCCATTCAAATTTCATTTTCATGGCGTTGCATATCTGATACATTTAATATTATTATTTTCTTGGAGCATTCTGATGCGAATAAAAAAGGCGTAGAAAAGAATAGCCACTTTTGTTCGATAAACAATTTATCAAATCAGGATTACATACTACAATTCGAAGGCTATATCGCTACATACGCGAACTAAAATGTACTGAATTCACACTAAATTAAAATGATGTGTACAGCAACATATGTGGCTATAAGTACAATTTAAAATGCGCTTAAAGGTGTCTCAATAAAAGTCAAGAGCATTAAACTACGTGTCTATAAGCATTTTGCATGCTTGTATTAATATGTAAATATTTACTTCATCCACCTTGTGAGATGTTGTTTAATCAAACACAACCATTTCATTTAGAAAAAGAAGATGCTTATTCCATAGAGAGTTCTGTAATTATAGTCATAAAAAGTATTTATCGGTTTTGGAATTAAAATTTTGAAGCATGAAAATATTTACATAAATGAAGTTACAAACTTTGTCTTGATCTTTTTTTAGTAATTAGTAACACGTAAAAAAAGGTAGAAAATCCCAGAATGAAAATATTTTACAATAATGTAATATGAACAAAAATGAAAATAAACACCCAATTCCCAGCATCGGGTGTTGCAAGACAAGGGGTCTTTGAGGCAAGTTGCGTTCTTCAACAAACACAGGTCATCTGGAGGACGCCACCGCATGTCGCCTGGAACCTCTTGAGCTTGGCGCAGTGGTCCCAGCATTTCTCAGGGTACAGCGGGCAGCCGTAGCCTTTCATTCGGGGCTCTGAAAATTAAGCGTTTCGGTGGACAAGGGAGAAAAGTTAACCGTGCGAAATTCTGTAAAGATACTGTCAGTTAAACATCGCAACAATACAGCTTCCTTCCATGTATCTTCCGGTCGAGACAGAGAGGCGCGTTTCAGTATTTTGGGTAATATTGGGGAGATGAATAAAATTGCCACCGATTTCGTTTTAAGCTTTTCTAAATCACAGATTTGTGTAAAGTATAACATCGTACCTGATTACGTAAAGTTCTTTTTTTATGTTAGTTTATACTGTGAGGACAGTAAACAAGGTATGATAAACAAATATTACTATAAATTGTAGTACCATGGGAACCGACCATTTCCACAACTGCAGTTGAATAACAAACGTTGTAGTTAATTATTGCGAAAGCATTAACTGTCCCATGGAGCGAACCGACGTCATCAGCTTTTGAAGCCCCGCCAAACGGCACCTAAGCTCCCTTGTCCCAATAGAGCGAAGCCTGTCGTCTGTAGCAGAAACCTGATGAATAGGCTCCCATTGGCTGGCGCGCGTCATAGTTTCAAGGAACGAGGCCCCGTTTGCTCTCGCGCAGCGTAGATCCAAGGAAAGCCAGCAGAGAAGCCCTCTCCATGGCGGCGCTGTGAACGCAGCGGCCCGGCCGCCGGTAACAGCTGCGGGCCTGGCCGCAGAGCCCGCATGTGCAAACTCCGGAGAGGCTGCACGGCCGAGTTCAGCGCGGCGGGGCCACGTCACGAGAGTGCGCGCTCGGCCGTCGGTCGGCAGTAGCGAAACGTGGCCGTCCACGCCAGTACGCCGCAGACGAACTAAGGGAGCGGAAGAACGACACTCATGCTTTCACATTCGCAACTCATAAGAAGTGCTTAGGTGTCCTCCGAAGCTTAGATGAAATTCAATTAATTTTAATTTGATCGACTCATTAGTTGTGGGGAAGGAGACTGAAAAAAGGCTATGCAATGTAGTTTGACGAATTCCTGTCCTCTATAAAGATGCAACAGTTTTGTCAGCCGATAAATTAATCATAGCCAAACAAAATCAGGAACAAAAAAATGCAACTTAATAAAAGTTCACAAGACGTTGTTCACAATATCCTCAAAGTTCACAACATCCGCAATTAAAGTTCACAATATTCAAGCTACTTTTTAAAATATTTTGTTTGTTAATGAACCGTTCTCTTAATTACAATAAAACACCTCTCCCCCCATAAATTCCACCAAACAAAAAATACTACATTAAACTGTCTAAAGAATATATGAAGTCTTAGCATTACCCTTAAAATTGTCTGCTGCCTATATAGGTATAGACGCTTTCAGCGCGCGCCAGATTGCGCCGCCATTGCCGACCTTTTCTTGTCTTACCGAGATGCCGAATCACTGAAGCGGGCGTTGACGAGCCTCCACAAGGGCCTATGCTGGGGGGAAGGACACAGTAACACTTGAAGTGGCAATAACCTGTCCTGCAGTGGTAATGCAGAAGTGGAGCGAACGGAATAATAGGGAACAAAAACTGAAGGTCAGTTATGGCGGCACCCATGCACAGCTGCCTGAAGGCGTCTATACTGACAGCGATCATAAATCAGAGGTGCGTTTATATAAAAAAAAACTTCGTCTCACCTTAGCATGGACTAACCGCGAAGGCTGTGCTAGCGCGAGCGGCCAGCCTTGACTGCCTTGACTAGAGCACTTGCTACACGAGCGCTCGTGCAGTCTCCGCGACTTCATTCAAAGCGACTAGCTCGCGCTTTTAGCACGCGCGGCTAACAATAGTCCATACTAAGGTGAGACGAAGTAGTTAAACCTACATTTTTTAAATATCCCCTTACATCAGTCAGCGCGTGCCAGCGCCCGTGGCTGAGGTAGCCAGCGGTCACGCTTTGCGAAAACACCTTGCAATACTCCGTGATGTGTTAATAACATGGAACTTTACGGAGTAACGTTACCCTATTCTGACACTGCTCCGTGGTGCACGCTAAAGACCCTGGGTTTGCAGCCGTAGTGCACTGGCTAAATTTTTCATCTACAGTATGAACCACTGTCGGCCGGCATACCTCAAAAGCCAAATGACCTTCCATCTAAACGTCCAACTTCAATTCTGAGAAAGAATAATGGTTTGAAAACAGCGAGGTCATCCAGCGCTTTGTGCCGGCTTGCTACGCTGCGAAAGGAAAATATAAATAAAAGATAAAAACTGATAGCATAGAATAATGCAGAAAAAAAGGGAGATAAAACGATAGATATCACAAATTAAACAAATAAAAACAGGAACGTGCACATATACTCACACCCACACTGGTAGAAGTGTTACGTTAACTAGTGTCTTCTCACTTTACAGCGACCAACCAACCAACTTTACAGCGCACTGCACTGCTCTACAATTCGTTGAAGATCTGTCGCCTTTCTGAAGTGTAAGATAGCTTTCGTGACCTTGTAACCACATGTGGAAGAATAGCAAAGTCGAATCAGAAGTTGTAAATCCACCTGGTCATCTTCCTTCATCTTCAGGTGAGTCTTCAGTTTGCTTTTGATTTGGTTATATGCCATAAATCTAAAAGGTCTACTGGAAGAATTTATTAGTGTGCGCACAGCGGACGTCTCTGTACCGGAAGTAGGTCAGGGCGCTTGAACAACGCGACAGATGCCGCGTGGGCCTGCCACAGCTTTCCCACAAATTAAACACCGCACGACAAGGGAACAAGCGAACGCGAGCGCGGAGACAATCAAACGCGAACTCAAGGATCAATTGTTGTCTCGAGTGAAAAGAAATGCGAGACAGAAGCGCGTCGAATCAATTCCGCACAAAAGTTCTCGGCACGCGCCGCGTTGAGAGAAGAAAGCGTCGTGGATTACATCGCCCAAATATCCTCCGCTCACCCCGAGCCGACACCGCGGTGGAAGGTATACATGCCCGTTGTGCCGATCGGACGTCTCTCTCTTTGGCCACGTGATCACGCTCCCACCCATAGCCACGCGCAGAGAGCGGGGTCAGGCGATGAAAGGGAGGCGATTGACTGGGACGGCGAGCGGGTAGCTCCCACCTCACGGTCAGCCTAAGTGTGAACGGTCTATGGCGTTTGCATTCTCGAAGACGCCTTGACACGGCGGAGCTGCCTGTCTTTGAAGAGCAAAGTTACACATGCGACGACTGCCCGAAGCGAGCCACGCTCGTCACATCGAATCGTCCCACTGCGAGGGCCTTGGGGAACGTCGAGGACGTTCTTCCCGAAAGTGCTTTTGAATAGCGCCGTGTGACCTTCCAAAGGACGAGCTCTTCTTTGGCGAGTGAGTGTTTTGGATTGCACCCTTATTATGGCTCTGCAGGATCTCGGACAAGAAGGTGTGGAATCCGATACACGAGCTTATTGTGGGGAATAGAAATGGAATTTGACATGAATCGTGTTTATCTATGGCCCATGGGATAAAGGGTCGGTGGCCGGGTGTGTTTTAGCACCGTACATCGGAGCACGTGGAGCGAAAGCTGGGGCTGCAGAACCCAATTAAACCCGGAATAGATCCGCACTCCCGCCCGTTTCAATCTGAATGCGCATCGTGCCGGCGAGAGGTTGTGTACCACTGCTGCGTTATGAACGTTGCAGACCCCAGGCTTGCCTTCGTACTGCACTGCTGCCACCGGCTAAATGTCTCATCTACAGCCGAGACACCAGATGCCCACTGAGGCTGACCAACTTACCGTTATCTAAACATACACGCAACATGTACATTTTTGTTTTGTTTTTATCCTGGTTTTGTGGACAGAAGAGTAAGGCTTGTTTCTTCTCCATACTGCTGGCTTGAAAGCGAACGCTAAGCGGCGCGTCAAAAATCTCTCGTTCTCTTTCTTTTTTCTTTTTTTTGTCTCTTTTTGCACATTACATTTTTATGCAAACTTTGCGTGAGACGACCGTACAGTACAGCAGTAGTACCTTTCTAGGCATGTGCAAATAAATCTGATTTAGAAAACCGCCTCGTTGTAGTCGGCAATTCATCGCATGGCCACTAATCCACATTGACTCAACTACGTCTTCTAAACAAGTGAGAATACGGGATAAAATAAAATGAAAGTTGTCTAAGCGTTAGTACTGCTTTATCTTACATTCCTAGAATTTTCAAGAGAAACAAATTGACTTTGTAGTATGAAATTAGAAAAAAAAAATTAATCCTTCAACGTCGACAGCATGTTTTCTTTTTTTTTACATATTGTATTTTTTTATTAATCATACTCAATGTATGCACTGAGAAATGACTGGTGAAGACGTGATGTATAGGGGTCTTGGCAAATAATGCCATTTCAGGCTTTATAAGGTTACCACAATTTGAGTCCACCCGTATTCAAAATAAATCATCAAATAAAAATGTATGCAGCTATACAAAGAACATCCCGTCGTTTTAAAAAGAAAGGTGATTTACGTCGTGCGAATCGTAATGACCCTGCCATACCCCCCGCAGTAGCGTTTTGGTTTCTCATTTTATTATTTTACTCTTCTACCGCTACCTCCGTAACAGGTTCCAGAAATTCAATATTTTTAATCTACAAGCCTACTGCCGTGCGTTAGTCAATAAAAACCTCAAGGTATTTTGGAAGTAAGACGAACCATTCAAAGTCCAAGCAGTAAACGGCGGTAGAAAAGGACCACGTGAATTACTACTATGCCAAGCGAAGCGTTGGAAATATCTGGCGCATAAGAAACACTTCCGGCAAAAAAAAAAAAAATGGAAATGCAGTTCTTTTTTTATTAATATATAAACGCCTGTTACTTCACGAAGGTAAACCTTGCGAAAAACCAGAGCGCGTTTCCCAGCTCATCTGTGGGCAGGGACCTTGTAGAGTCCTCGCTGAAGCGGCTTCGCTTGCTTTCGTTTCCTCCTAGCTGTCGTATTGTTCTCATTTTGCCGAAAGTGTTTCCCAAGCGCGATCTCTCTACGACTGCAGCAGGAAATCGGGACGAAAATGTCGACACGCTTGCTCGCTCAGCTTACGGCTTCTTGGCTACGTCATGCCCAGAAGTTTCGATTCGAAGAAGGGAACCACGAAAAATGAACGCTTTAACAGTTTCGTGTATATATTTAAAAAAATATGACTTAGCTTTATGTTCTTTTAAAATTCAAAGGTCTACTTACAGTATGGGGATACCGAAACGCTTCTGTCACCTCGTTGCTCATAGCGTTATTTTGTTCTTCTCTTTGTCGTTGCCTATGACAGTGTTGCAGTCTTTGGGGCGTTCGGGAAGGATAAACTCTCGCGTTCGCTCCACCAAGATAAACGTATTACTGCTCTGCTGCCGAGCACCTGTTTGAAATAATTATTTTAATATGTTATAACTATATCTTCTGTCACGCATCTTCTGCCCGTTTTTCCTAGGCAATACAGGTTTTGCAGGAAAAGAAAAAAGAAAGCGTAAGCGGGAGTCGTCGAATGAAATGTCTCAACAAAAATGTCGAGAGTTTGCGAAATTGAAAGAGAGGGCGTGATGTGAGACTATGCGAACGGGCTTATGAGACTTTGCGTCGGAGGTACGCTCAGGCTTTGTCGTAGCCCTCAACCCAATGCACAACAAATATGACACTTAAATCGACACTCAATACGCCGCAAGTCTCGTGTATTGAGCGAAACTGATATGTCTCCAAAGTAAGCTCTGCGCTAAAAAATTGATGCAGCGTGTTAAACGCATTCACTCTCGCGAGCAAGGTTTGGTGGGTGACAGTGACGCACCGAAACCTCATACAATAATTTAGGGTGTACGTTAAATCACTCGATCTCCTAGTGTTGTTGAGCGCGAACAACAGCTTAGATAAACTTGCCTAAAAAACAACAGATACTTCACGAAAATAAAAATTGCCATTTATATTTTTTAAAAAAAAAGGTTCATTTAAATATACTAATTATAGTCCTTCATCAGGGCAAAATAACGATGTATACAGCATCCAACTAAATCGCAGTATTGACGCTGTAGTGATAAAATGAGTTACCGTCATCGTCGTAGCTACTATCTTCGGAGGAGGCACCCAAATTCGAGTTTGATTTGAAGTCCGTATTTAGGAAATCACCGGAGAAAAGACAGCCAGCGCTCCCGAGTCCAACTGTAAGAAAATAATTGAGAAACGCAAAATACTTGAGACACGTGTTTAAGGGATACTACCTCCTGCACACATGCATCGACGATTTCTGAAAATATTGCCTTGTTATATCATTGCATCTGATTTAGTTAGGACAAGCGGAGGATCGTCTTTTTTAGTGTTCAGTATACAGTCGCTTTCTACCTGCAAGGTATCAATAACCGAGTTAGTCTGGTGAAAAAAAAAAAGTCGAAACGAATTTGTTTTTTCTGTCTAATGCTTATTTCGCAAATGTGCTAATGTCAATATTATGGTTATTGCTCGCAAAGAAGCGTCAACTAAGTTTCATTTTAATCACCAAGATAATATTGAAGTATACAGGCCTGCAATTCACAAGTTTTCAGCAGCACCTCTGAGGAGCGATAGAAGCGATTAGAAAACCTCCCTGATTCTTGCGTCATCGCGCTCTCGCCTGGTTGAACGGCGCTCATATGATAGCGCGATCACGCTAGTATGAAGTTACAACTCAAAACTCAGAAATAACATAAATAATAAAACTAGCTGAAGTGATTTCTTTGTTATTAATGGCCTGTAAAGGGCACTGAAAGGGTGCACACTTGTTCTTATAACCACACGTTTACTTATAATTTTAATTTCAAGAAACTTTCTTGCCCACGCGCCTTGAGAATATTTCACGCGCTGATGAACGGTTTGATTTTCAAATAAAACACCCATGTATGCCACTATTAAGATAGGTGTTACGTATATACTCTATGACACCGTAAGCTGATGCTAGAAGCATAGAGTTATTTTAATGTACGCTAGACGCTAAACTGGCGCTTGCGTCTATGGGACTTCTGGTTTCAAATCGAAGCAAACAGTAACCAGTCCACTTTTGCGGTGCTTTTGTTCATTCCTATGGGAAAACGAGCATGCATTTCTTCTCTTCGCTGGAGAATAACAGGAATTACCTTTGTTACTTGGGTCGTGGCGAATAAGGAACTTTATTAGCAGTATAAATGCGAAAGTGCTTTAGCTACAGTATTTTTTCTTCATCAGTGAAAGATGCTAAATTCCCAGCATTTCGTTCCAGTCCTATGTTCCACAGCAAGTGTGTAAAAACAAGCGGCGAATATTGATCATCCGCGAAATTCCTATGCCACTAAAATGACCCTTATTTACAAGCGGTTAAAACGCGTAAAACAGTAAAGGTACGCGCATTATAAAAGGTGCTTTGCTTTTTAATGTTGCGCTGCACTTATCGGGTGGTAAGAGTTTTCTGGCTTTTCCCCATTTTGAAAGCTTTCGAGGATGCAGGCATGGGTTTTGAACGCTAGAACAAACTTATATTTGCACACATGAGCAGCGGATTGAACACAACGAACGTTATTTATTACAAACCGAACTAATTTTGATCGTCTACATCAGGGGTGGCCAAGCTGCGGCTCTCGAGCCGCATGTGGCTATGTGCGTGTTAAAGTGCGGCTCGGGGCTCCCTCCCCTACCCCACCTCCCCTTTTGCCACCCTCCCGGTCATACGAGCACTTCAGCAAAGAGAGAAATGGAACGCGTTTTAAATCAACAGACAGGTTGCGGTTTGGTTGTCTTGTGCTACTGCTACCTTAGGTACAGTTGCACTCTTAAAAAAAAGCTAGTAAAAAGTTAGTAACTGCAGCAGTTACTACCCCTTTCTGACCGTTACTACCTTTCAGTAACTATTTACTACCTCAAACGCGCGATAGGTAGTAAAAAGTTAGTAAATGCAGCCATTACTACCCTTTTCTGACTGTTACTACCTTTCTACTAGCTATTTACTACCGCAAAGGCGCGGAGAAGATGGCGGCGCTTGCTTCATACCCGATTGCTAGCGTTAGCGGCGTACTTGCAGTTTCGGATCGCAGGGGGAGGTATCTACACGCAATCGTAGCGTCAAATATTGTATGAGAGGGCATGTTTAAGGGTTGGAGCTGACTTTATAACGATCGCAGCCTCCGTACCAGCACGACCTGGAAGCCAGCGCTGCAGCGAGCGCAGCAGCCATTGTTGATGCAATGACCATGCGGCTTATTTACCTTCCTTCTCGTTTGCATTCGTTTGTGAGCGTTTATATTTTCGTTTTGGTTTTAACTGGGATGAAAATAGCCACTTACCACACTAAAAACGTTTCCGAAAACAAATAAAAAGTTCATTCCGTTTTCTATATTTTTTTTATTTTTGTATTTTTATAAACTAATGTTTTTCTTTCACAAGAGACGCTTGGCAACATTGTACGACAAGCAAGTTGGGGCCAGTCGGAGTGGTCGGAGTTCGCAAGACGCTAGTTTCTCCGATGTGAACCTGCCGTTTTTGCCTTGTGTCGTGGGCAGTTCTCGTGTTCCCGTGTTGGAGTGCATAGTTAACGTTCGTGCGCTCGACGGGGCGAGTGTGTGCGTGGACCTGGACTGCTCTGAGGATAGTTCTAACGAGCCGGTGCCGCTGTCACTGGATTGGGTTTCGTCGTCCAAGAAGCTTTTCTCTGCCTCCTCCTACTTGACACTGAGAACTTCAGACAGCTCAATCAGAATCATTCAACCACCGAGCACACACAAACCGTGAAGAAGTTCAACTTCTTCACGGTTTGTGTGTGCTCGGTGGTTGAATGATTCTGATTGAGCTGTCTTCGGTCGTGACAGTGCACTGTCACAACCGTTGATGTGCGTTGTTAATTGTGTATGTAGCTTTAGGACTAATGGAAAAAAAAACTGTTTTGGCATTCTACGGGTCTTTCTAAATTTGCTTATTTCTTCCCCAAAAATGCGAGCATTCGTCAGCGTATTCGCAACTTTCATGACCTATAGGGGGCGCAGTGGTGCCTATCAAAATGGCTGTCATCTGGATGATCGTCGGAGAACAGCGGTACGAGGCTGGGTCTGCGACGCGTAAGGGACTCTAGTTTTACTATATACGAGCAGTATTAGAGCCATACGTTATTTTTTCACGCCAGGAAGGCGTAGGCAAGCCCATTTATTTTGAGGCCAATCATCCAGGAGCTAGGGTGCGCGATTCTCACAACGCGGTACCACCATCGCTGAAAGTTGCGAATAGTACAAAAATTAAGATGCGAGCTGCACGCGGTATTAATTTTGCATGCATTTTTGTAGCGCAGCACGCGAAAGAAGTGCAGCTGCCGTCGTACTCCCCGTCGTCGCGGGAAAGCACTCTCTCGCCGACGGCGACCGCACTCGTTTTAAAAGCTGAACCGCATGTAATCGATTTAGCGAGTGACGAGACTATCGACGGAGGCAGCGACAAACGACGGCGATTTCTCACGGTCACCCGTCGCGTCGCTCGGTTTTTTAATTTCTAGGAAATGCCGCTCATCGGCTTGGCCGCTTGTTCCCGTCACTTTTATGCGGTTTGCCTCGTCGCGCAACTGACCTAGCGACTGCGAAGAACTGACGTGCTGATACACGACAAGAAGTTTGCGCCCTCAAGTGGTCAGTATAAAAGACTGAAGGACAGTCAAGGTAGTTAGCAGGGAGGAAGTGGCCGAGTGGGCTAACGCGTCTCAACTTGTAAGCTTGCGGTGGGAAAACCCCCTGGGTTCGATTCCCACTGCCCCCGTACGTAAGTTAGCAATTAGAGTGATCGTGTGTTTGTGTTGAATGTATTGTGTCGATTGTGTGCTAAAAATGTGGGTGTATGTATCAACTCGCGAATGTGAAAGAATTGAAATAAACTATAAATAATCGGCGTCCTTTTTGGTGTACATTTAATTGGACGTTGACTAGCCCCCTGGATTACTTACTCATTTCCAGTTTCAATTTTTCTTGCGCCTGCCACCTGGTGGTAAGTGGCATAACCCCACACCTTTTTTATCCACAGGAAATCACGTGACTAGTTGCGTTTCCGGTCTTCCGTCGGGAGGTTGCGCTAGTTGCTAGCTAGAGGTAGTAAAATGCATGGATTCTACTTTGAGGCTAGTAACAGTTACTAGCTTCTTGACCTAGTAACCGTTACTAGCTTGACCGTTGCTACCTAAAGTTACTAGGTACCTAGTAACATATGTGACAAGCGGTTACTAGCTCTTACCTAGTAAATACTACTAGCTTTTTCTTAAGAGTGTGGACTGCTTTTGACTTGGATAGATTGAAAGTAGGTCGAGTTTCGTTTATTGCTCTAGACAAAACTTTGCCCCCCCCCCCCCCCCCCCCCCCCCCCGCGGCTCTTGGAAGTTTCGTGGTTTTGTTTGCGGCTCTTAGGCTGGGTCAGCCTGGCCACCCCTGGTCTACATGCACAGGTAGGTACCTGTTCAGTCTTAACGCGTAGTTCTTTATGTCTCTCTGGATTTTCGAGATGCTCTTCATTGCTTTGACACGTAAACTCCCCTGCAGAAAAACGCCGACGCCGTGTTCGCGTTAACAGTGTCCGGCAGTGCACATATATACATGTACGAAGCCATCTTAGCGCCGTTTCTAACTCCATGAACTTGAGAAAAAAAAATGCCGTAACTGACAAATTTTTTTCGTCTACGTGACTGAAAAATGTTCCAAGCTATTTAGTACGTAAAATTATTCGTGCAATTTGCTCTTATTACCAAGCGCAGGGAGAACATGCCCTTACTTTTACCCATAGAAATACATTACCGGAAGTCAATTTTAGACGGGTGGCCATCTTCATTTTGAAACCGCACACTAGCGCCATTTGCACCTCTAGCGTACATTACAATAACTCTATGGCTAGAAGCTGATACCAGAACCAAGAGACTGCAGTCCAGAACTGCCGTGAAGGTAGAAAACTTCTGGAGGCGACATGGCGTGTCCCTCAACAATTCGGGCTTCACCTCTGAGGCTCTGGTCTTCTCATCCCCCTCATGTCGCCGCCAAAAGTTTCCCACCTCCATGAGATCTGCGTGTAGGACATCAAAAAAGAAGGCAAGCTTCCGGTTGTGTTCGAGAACACAACCGGAAGCTTCTCTCCTCCTGGTGATTTCATCTAAAATCGGGTATGCTAAAAAAGCCTAATCTTTTTTTTTTTTTTTTAATGTATATTTTAGGAGCATTTCTAAAATCAGAGGAAGGAACAAACCACAAGTTTCCCGTATTTTTAGAGCCCAGCTCTTTGGCTCCCGTTTCCGTGTTTCGCGGCGTCGGCGTCGGCGTAACCGCGCTACATTTAGCGAGAAAATTGACGTCACGTGACCTCAACACTAATTCAATTGCCGGCTAAATTTAGCGGGAATATTCAGTTTCTCCGCTAGAATTTGTTCATAGTTAGCGTGACATAAAGTCATGTGACGTAATTTTCCCCGTTAAATTTAGCGAGGAAACTAATATGGTGTTAAGTTCACGTGGCGTTAATTTTTCAGCTAAATTTAGCCGCAGAACTGTGGGAGGAGGAGAGGGTACGGAAAAGGAGAGGAGGGTACGGACGGAGGAGGAGGGACATACCCTCCCCTCCTCCTCCTCAAGAGCTGCACTCTAATTTCACAATACAGAGATTTGTAAACTCCTCTTATTGTTGTTGTCAAGTTATTCAGCGTAGAAGACGCTTCCTCAGAAATGAGCGTTTTCCCTTGCCGTCGCAGGTCGTATGTTTGACACCCTTTCCTGGCGTTATTTGTTTTGCTTTAAACTTTTTTTCTCCTTTAAACTTTTTTAAGCTTCTTTGAACTTTTTTCTAGCATTTAGTTAGGTACTATAAAGACACTCTAGATAAAAGAACAAAAAATACGGGAAACTTTTGGTTTGTACCGTCCTTTCTTTTATAAATGTCCCCCAAAACATATATTTTTAGTTTGCCTGGTTTGAGATGAAATCACCCTTATATATATACAGGGTGTTTTTTTTTTTTTAAGCTTAACAGAATTTTTTTAAAAAAGCCATGAGAGCTAGATTAATGCGGTCTGTGCAGGTGAGTTATACGGCCAGGGGGACATATTATAGGAGGCTAATCGTAACGATCAGTTGGCTAATTAGTTAAAAATCGTTAGTGAACTTTTTAATTAATAAAAATAGACATACAGTTCCAATAAGAAACTTGCTCAGCGTCATCGAAAACCACAAAATCAGTAATTTCCAGAAAGACTTTGAGCACGTGAGAAGCGTAGTGGTGCACTAAAGTTAGCACTCGTGGAGCACGTACAAAGCTAGCGGTTGCGATAAGGCGCCCGCGCAATTTTTCCGTCGCTTATCTAGCCCCAGCCTTGTACCTGCTCCACGAGTGGTAACTTTAGTGCACTACTACGCTTCTCACACGTTCAAAGTCGTTCTGAAAATTACTGATTTAGTGGTTTTCGATGACGCTGAGCAAGTTTCTAATTGGAACTATATGTCTATTTTCATTAATTAAAAAGTTAATTAACGACTTTTAACTAATTAGCCGACTGATCGTTACGATTAGTCCCCTATACTATGTCCCACTGGCCTTATAACTCACCTGCGCAGACCGCATTAACCTAGCTTTCATGGGTTGTTTTTAAAAATTCTGTTAATCTTAAAAAAAACACCCTGTATATATATATATATATATATATATATATATATATATAAATCCTGGGCTTTTATTTTTGCACGCGGAGGCGTCTTCTTCAAAGCACGCATCCCAACAATGTAACCCGTCCGCTTCAAATCAAGAACTCCACAAACAACCAAGGATAGAGCAATTCAGAAACATCCTCAAGGCACGGGGCTTTTCAACGCTAATGAATTCCGGTCCTGTCGCGAACCTTCCCCAGAGGAACAGAGATGTGCTGCGTGCAGCGATCCGTACAGACGAGCACTCTGTTTACAAACAAGTCTCCGTTTGCCCACGCCATATGTGGACGCTGCGTGTGCGCAGAAACCCGGTTAGGGTAAAATGAAGCGTCTCTGCGCATGCGCCAAGACGACCGCAGCGCCACTTGTCCCTCTGAGACAACCGCAGCGCACAAACACTTGTACATATTATAAAATAAAAAAAAAAATAAAAAATAGAATGGACGCAGACACGGAAGTATGCATCCGTGAATTTGAGGCGCTATACAAAAGCAAAAAAAAAAAAAAAAAACTGCTCCGTGCTTGGTGATGTGCTATTTACCTGACAGGAGTTCCGCGATGAGAAGAACCCAAAGCCTCATTGTTTCCCAGACGCCGTTGAAGAATTCGAGAAGTGGTTTCCTTATCTGCAATAAAATAGTTTCAGTCACGTACTAAAGGCCCACAAAATGAAGGAGGGAGAAGACGTCTGTCCTCCTTTAATCTTGGATAACGTTTGAATTCACGGCGGTTATAGTTCACGTCTAGAGTAAACAAATGCGCAGTTTGCAGTACGCGGCAGAATAAAAGAAACCAATAGATCCTATAATTTAACCGTTCTTTTTTTTTTTTCTTTCCAAATATAAAGCTACGTAAACGCCAAAATAAAATAGGGCAAAAGGAAGGTAAAGCGCACGTAGGCCAGACAACATGCGCTAGTAAACAAGTCAGGAGCGACAAAGCAGCGTTATATCAGCCAGATTCGCATCCAGCCTCGTATTTCAGATCAGGAGGCCGATGTCCTAGGCTTTTAGACGGGTGTTATGCCTAACAGCGGTCGGTCTCGCTCCCCGACTCCTCCTCCGCTCGAGCAGGCGTTTGTCCTGACACTGACCTTTGGAAAACAGCGGTCTCCTCCACGTGGTGGTTCTCGCGATAACCGCGCGGGCGGAGGAGTGCGGAAAGCAAGGCGCACCTTGAACCCAATAAAACCGGACGTGAACATCACTCACCTCAACCAGCGCAACGCTGAGCCCCGAAAAAAAGTCCCGTTGCAACGAACGACGGGTGTCGGCCGCAGAGAGACCCCGAAAGATAGGGAGACGAACGGTGTGAAGTCCTCCGACGCAACCAAGCAACTGGAGATGTTCCTCGGAAAGGGAACAACAAAAGCAACACGAAGATCGCGAACTCGGCTTCGTTTATTTAGTTTTGCCTTTGCTACCTTTTCTTTTTCTGTGTCTCTATTTTGTTTTTTTCTCTGTTACATTATGTTTTGCGTTTGTGGCAGCCGGAATGATTGGAGGACGCAACGAATACCGAAAATCTCCCCCTCTCCCCCTGAACCGGATTAAGGTCTCGGCTAGGTGAAGCATCGAAAATGGGACGACCGGCTCGCTGGTCTCGCCACCGTACACGCGCCTGACTGGCTGGCTTCGCCTCAGACGCCGTTCTAATTCCGAAGGCAGCCCAGCGCGGACGTGTACGCCAACGCGCCCGAAGTATGGAGAAGACCTCGCCACCCCGCCACAGAGACGTGGATCCAAAGGGTCGATCCCCCCGGCAGAGCGGGATACGTCAGACTGCGGCCCGAGCTTTCGAAACAAGAAAAGAATCTCGGAGCGAGCCAGCCGCTATCCGTATAAATAGTAGGCCGCTATAAAATAATAATCTGTCCAGCTTTGCATGCGCCTCGGTTGCGGTCGGTGAGAGTGTTCCGAAATTGGTTCGACAATGCTGGTCGCCGAGCTGGGGGAAAAAACACACACACTGACCTTGATTCACGGGCGTTGTTCGGCGCGTCGTGCGGTGGTAGTGGGCGGTAGGAAAATTGACCTCTGGGGATGTTTGGAACGTCTGTGCGCAGCGAAGTCAGATTGGCCGTGCACCCGGAGTAATGCAGCCGCCCACCACCGCCTCGCGGTCGTCTGCAGTGACTGTTCCCACGGACATCGTCTGTATCGTTCTGCGGGGAGGCGATAATTTCGTTCGAGGAAGAAGACGGTCCCCGTTTGTACGCGCTCGATCTTGCCTGGCACTCGTGCGTTTCGGATGAGTTATCTCGGTCGGAATGCGTTTGCCTTTCGCTCATTTTCGTGGGTGGTGGGTTTCTCCGGACTAGATTGATTTAGCTAACAGGTCATGCGATAGCATTTGTCGTTTCTTGTTGCATTCGCACTCGCACGCCTTGTTACAGGGTGAGAAAATAAGGCGGACTCTATGTCCGTTCCGAGTTGCCCCCGATGATAACTGGTG
The DNA here is from genome assembly GCA_013358835.2 of Ixodes persulcatus. Taxonomy (NCBI): domain Eukaryota; kingdom Metazoa; phylum Arthropoda; class Arachnida; order Ixodida; family Ixodidae; genus Ixodes; species Ixodes persulcatus. The sequence continues at coordinate 684,613 of JABSTQ010011317.1, read as the reverse complement.
GTCGGTAACCATTCAACCTCACCTTTTACAGCGGCAGCTGTTAGCGGCCCGTCCCCCAGTTTCGCGACGGTGTGAGGCGTGAACGGAAACGTTTTCGAGCGAACTTTGGCGGGAAAATTAATGTCATGTGACCTGACTTCATGGGACCTACAGACAAATTCGTTTTCAACACTAAATTTAGCAGAAAAAACTAACGTCATATGACCTATGCATCATTTCAGTTTCCCCGCTAAATTTGGCGAAAAAATTGATGTCACGAGACCAAACGTCACGCGACCTACTGACCGTTGGCAATACAATTCAGGTTACCCGCTCAATTTAGCAGAAAAATTTACGTCACGTGACTTAGGTACCAATTCAGTTTCCCCACTAAATTTGGCGGGAAAATTGATGTCACGTGACCTGACATCACGAGACCTACAGACAGTTAGCTATATAATTCAGGTTACCCTCTAAATTCAGCGGAAAAATTGACATCCGGAAATTAAAATCATTCATTCATTAACAGCGCATGAACGCTAAATCAACGCAACGTGATTTCTTTTTCAGATAACCGTATGACGCATGATCGGAGCAATGTCAATTGATAGTCGTCATATCGTCCAGTAAATAACACAGCTGCGGCTGTCGAAACGCATCACTTCGTGTAATCGTCGCGCAATTTTGTTTTTTGCCGTTTTTGGAGGTATGGTGTAGTGTTAAGAAGAAATTTTGGAAATGGGCTTGAGATGCAAAAGCTTACAGATGAGTTCTGCTCGAGTCGATTGCTATCTGCCCTTGAAAAAAGCCAGCGTTTCTGGCGCTCTTTTGTAAACTAAATTGGCGACATAAATCGCAGCTTTTATTGATGCCTCTTTTGAATTCGCAAACATGTGGAAGGTAGTACATCTGCAAACAAAATACTCTATAAGAAGACAAAGAGCGCATTTACAAGGTTAGTGGAGAAAACAAAAAAATGAGTACGTTGTTGCTTACCTTAAAAACAAAACAAAAAAACATGTTCCTTCTCTTTTTTTTTTCAGTAAAAGTTTCCTGTTTCAAAACTCCAGCAGGTCTGGAGTAGAAGCAGACAGCGGAAAGGTATCATGCCCCAGCACCGGAGAGAACCTTCCAGAAGGAGATCGCGACAAAGAAGCAAGTCCCACGGCCGCTCGTTTACCCCGGCGCAACGCCAACGTAGCCGAAGCAGAAGTATCAGCTTCGCCGAGGCAGCCCGTGGAGGACGCAAGAAACGGGGCCTGGTTAGCGACGACGACTCAGACATCAAGGCCTGGCAAAGCGAAATTCAAGCCATCCAGAAGGCCCAAAGGACACACAGAGTAAGATAGAAATACTACAGCAGCAGCTACGAGATAGCATATTGCGGGCCGAGCAAGAAACAGTGCCCCTAGAGGTCAGAATAGCTGCTAAGCTCTCAAAGAGGATACAAGAGACGGTGATATCCCGCAGAAGGACCAGAGTAGCCCAGCAAGGGGCGCATCACAAGCTCCTGTATCGCATGTCCCGAAGGTCATATAAAAACAGAAAGAAACAGCCCCCGAGGACTGGCAGACAGCTCTGCTACAGGTGCAGCAAAAACACGCCCAGCAACAACAGAGGGTGCAACAGCAGATGCAGCAGCAATTACAACAACAAGAACAACGGTTTAAGGAGATGTTGCAGCAATTGGTACCGCATATCCACTACCAGGCTACACCACCGAGGCCACGAGCGACCAATCCGCAACATGGCTGCTGAGCCCGCGAAGCAAGCCCCACTGCGGCTCCTCCAGTTGAATGCCGCAGACTGACTAAGCGCAAGCCGGAACTCCAGCTACGGATTGCAGAGCACAAGTTTGCCGCAACGCTTCTATCCGAGACATTATGAGATCAAGTGGATCTGCCTGGGTACTTCAAGCTCTCCCACCCCGCTATCAAAAGAATGATTACAGGGGTGGTGAAGACAAACGCCGAGAAATCGTGTCCATTTAAGTGCACGGGAGGGACCTGCTCTTCGTCAGCAGGTCCCTCCCGTGCACCCAAGTGGACACGAGCCAATGGTGCAACAAAGAACAGGAAGTGGTTGCGGTACGCACAACTCTCAAGAAGGTGAAGAATAGACTTCTGCTGGCATCGGTATACCTGTGCCCAAGAAGAAAAAGCGACTTCACGTGGATCCCTGCACTAGCGAAACAGTATGCAGAAGAATACGTCCTCCTCGGAGGCGACCTGAAAGTACACCTTGTGGGGTTCTTTCCCATTCCCGGCCCCCCCAGGGGACACCTGTGAAAGCAGGTGTTTGGAGAGTGGCGTCTCCACGGACCCCGAGCCATGCGGGTTCGCCCGCCCATGTATGGCTGTGCGTGGCTGTGCCGTGTCTGAGGAAAAGGGCATCCTGGTGGTTGAGCCGAGCCCGGGGTAGGTTTGGACCCTTCAGGGCCCCCCGGGCGAGGCAATACACCACTTCGGCCCCTGCTTCTCATAGACGGGAGTCCTGGTAAGGCCCGGCCAGGATGATTCAGTCTAGTCGCCTTTTCTTCTACTATCCCCTCCAATCTTTCACCTTTACCTTTCCTGTTTCTTTTACTTCTCTCTCATTTCTCTTACTCCTTTTTCACCCCTCTTTGGCGGCAAGGGCTAACCTTGGGTGGCAATAGACCTCTGTCTTGACACACAATTGGGTATAGTTTCCCGGCAGCACTGTTAGCGTAACGTCTCCAGCCAAGCCCTTCTAGTTATGGTGCGTTACCTAACCCCTTCTTGGGCTCGGTGGTGGGCGGTGCACCGCGGATTCTGAACACTCTTTGCCCTCCTATGGCGCCCCACCCCTCTAAACCCCGTTCAGGGCACGCCCTTATAAGGCGCTGCCTTGAACACAAAACCATCGAAAGAGAATCCAAGGAAGAAACCTTTACAAAGTTTTTTGTCATTCATTCGCTGGATGAACAGAAATCGGTTGCAAAGCTCTCACCCTTTGTTGTAGCTAAAGTTCTCGAGCACCTTGTAGGGTTCTCCTATAAGGCTAAGAATCTCCACTGTGGAGACCTCCTTGTGAAGGTAGAAACACAAAAACAAAGTGAAGCACTCTCCAAGATGACCAACATTGTTGACTTGAAAGTGTCGGTGAGCCCTCACCGTACACTTAACACCATTCGTGGTGTCCTCTCTGAGGATGACGTCCTTCATACCAGTGAGGATGAACTTATTGAGGGCCTAGAAGGCTCTGGTGTCGTCGCCGTCAAACGAATAATGTTTAAAAAGAACTGCGAAAAAATTCCCCCCAAGCATGTAATTTTGACTTTCGAGAGGCACACTCTACCAGAGACAATTAAAGCAGGGTACCTTAATTGCCGCATCCGCCCTTATGTCCCCAACCCACAGCGGTGCTTCCGTTGTCAGCGTTTTGGCCACGGATCACGCAGCTGTCGCGGAAGGGACTCGGGAGACATGTGCAAAGTGTGGAAGTCAAGGCCATTTCTCCGACATTTGCGAGGCTGTGGCCCATTGCGCTAACTGCGGTGGACCACACCCCGCTTACTACCGCAGCTGTCCTTTCTTTCAGCGAGAAAAAGATTTTCTTGCCCTTAAAGTCAAAGAAAATATCACACACATAGAAGCAAAAAAGCGTTTTTCCTTTTTGTCAAAGGGTAGTTATGCTGAGGCGGTGCGCAGGGGCCCTGCACCGCGCTCGGAGTCAAGGGTCACCCAGGTCTCTCCCGAGATCTTGGCGGCCGATCTTAGGGCCCCGGCTCCCCGACCGGGGCAGCAGCAGCTTCCTCCAGTCCCTGGTGGTGGCACGCAGGCTGCCCCTCCATCCAAGGACAGGCCGGCTGCAGCCGTGCCTGCCCCCTCTCCTAAGTCCCCTTCTAGGGAAAGGGAGCGAGTTTCTCGCTCCTGCTCGCTAGAGAGGGCCCCCCTACCGAAGGAGCAGCATGGTACCCATGCTGCTCCTGTGAAAGGAGGTGTCAAAACGAGCTTGGGTGACCCCTTGCCCTGCTCGTCCGCCACTCCTTCATCCGGTCGTGGCCGGGGTTTTCCCCCGCGCGTGCCAGGCCGGACCAACTCCGTCATACTCCATCCATCAGACACTTCCCAGGACATGGAGATACCAACTGATGCTGACAGTCAGTCTACTCTTGGGTCCGACCAGGATGGTATGGAATGGGAGACAGCTTCTCGTAAATCTAAAAAGACGCAACCTGTAGTAGTGCCCAAGTGATGGTCCCGATAGCTGCCGTATTGTGGTCACATCTTCCACCTAGCTGAAGTTGGCTCTCCATAGTTTTATTTATTTCGCTAGGTTTTATCTCCTTATATTTACATATTTACACACTTTTTAATAGATGATGAAGTTACATTTTATGCAATGGAACTGTCGCGGTATTTTAAGAAGTATTGATGATGTCAATCATTTCATGGATGAGCTTCGACCCATCGCTCTTGCCTTGCAAGAAACCCATCCTCACTCTAATTCTTTTAACATTTTAAGACGTCATCAGGTTTTCAGGAAAGACCGTCTCGCTTCCACTCCTTCAGGTGGCGTTGCAGTGGTTGTGCAGAGTGGAGTCGCTTGCTCTCAAGTTCCACTTCGCACACCTCTGGAGGCTGTTGCAGTGCGTCTCCTCGTGGACCGCCTTGTAACGCTTGTTTCTTTATACTTACCACCAAATGTTTCTTTGAATCTTCAAGAGCTGCAGGGACTTGTAGGACAGCTTCCTCAACCGTTTTTAATTTTGGGTGATTTCAACGCTCATCATCCCATGTGGGGTAGTACCCGTCAAGACTCCCGGGGTGGTGTTATTGAACGTCTTTTATTGTCTTCTGGGCTGTGTCTTCTTAACGGGAAAGAGACAACTTTTTTTAGTGCGGCACACAACTCATTCACATCTATTGATCTTTCTATCGCTTCACCTTCATTACTTCCTTGCTTTTCATGGAAGGTTCTCCGTAACCCTTTTGGAAGTGATCATTATCCTATTGTTTTAAAAAGTACCGTTCCATTGCCTAATCTTTTAAAGCGTGTCCCTAGGTGGAAGTTAGACAAGGCTGACTGGACGCTTTTTAATCTTCACTCCACTTGAGATCCTTCGATTCTTTCTTCTATGTCCCCCGAGAACGCTACACTTTATGTTACTGAGCAGATACTAAGGGCTGCTCAGCGCTCTATTCCACAAACTTCTGGTAATGTGCCAAACAAATGCAAACCTTGGTGGAACAAGGAGTGTGCCACAACCCTGGCAGATCAAGACAGGGCCTGGGAAAGATTTCGTAGATATCCCACTTCACACAACCTTGTGGAGTTCAAGCGCCGAAAAGCCAAGGCCTGTTGGACTAGGAAGCGGGCAAAACGGAAGTCTTGGATGAAGTACTTGTCTTCTCTAACTAGTTTTGTCCCTGCCAAAGAGACCTCGGACAGATATAGGAAAGTAAATGGGGATTATAGGTGCTTTGCCATCCCAACGTTTAATGCTCCTTGTTCGTCATTAAAAGACATAGCTAACATCCTCGGGGAACATTTTTATAATTCATCTAGCTCAGCCAACTACAGTGCTAACTTCGCACAGTTTAAAGCTCGTGCGGAGCAACAAAAGTTAGTCGTAACTGGAGGAACGGCAGCCTCTTATAATCGGCCATTTACGCGATATGAACTTAAGATGGCCCTCAATGTAAAAAAGTTATCTGCTCCTGGGCCCGATGGGCTTCACTATGAAATGCTTCGTAACCTCTCCACGGAATCCCTTGAAAACCTTCTTTCTTTCTTTAATTCTTTATGGGAAAAGGCTTGTTTTCCTCAGGCTTGGAGGCGTGCACATATTATTCCCCTTCTAAAACCTAATAAAGATCCTCCACAGCCATCAAGTTACCGCCCAATCGCACTGACGAGCTGCCTCGGAAAAACGTTTGAAAGGCTGATAAACAGGCGACTGGTGTATGTATTGGAACAACAGAGGGTCTTTGATAACAACCAGTTTGGATTCCGCCGAGGTCGTTCTACTCTCGATCACTTGGTACGGTTGGAAACTGTGATACGTGAGGCATTTGTAAACCGGCAGCACTGTATTGCCATTTTCTATTTGGAGAAGGCATACGATACAGCGTGGAGAAATGGGATTCTTCAAGATCTCTATGCATGTAACATCCGTGGCCGTATGCTGCAATGCATACGGGAATATCTAACAAACAGGACTTTTCAAGTTCGTCTTGGCTCCAACCTATCTGATTCCTACGTGCAAGAAAATGGAGTCCCCCAAGGAGGAGTCTTGAGCGTTACTTTACTTGTGCTAAAAATGAATTCAATTGCACGATTGCTACCTCCTTCTGTTTCATATTCTCTTTACGCTGATGATATACAGATCTCGTATTCCTCTGGTAACCTTTCCAGCTGTGAGCGCCAATTGCAGATAGCCATAAACAAACTTTCCAAGTGGGCTGACGAGAACGGGTTTCGGTTCTCTGCATCCAAAACAGTCTGTGTGCCCTTCTCTTTGCGTCGTGGGCTGTCATTGGACCCATCGCTGGAACTAAATGGAAACCCTGTACCTGTCAGGAAAGAGCACAGATTTCTTGGTGTGATATTTGATAAAAAGCTTAATTTTATTTCACACCTGAAAGCTTTAAAAACTAAATGTCTTCAGTCTATGAATCTTTTGAAAGTTCTATCTCACAAGTCATGGGGTTCTGACAGAAAATGTATTCTACGGTTGTACAACGCCCTTGTAAGATCTCGTCTTGACTATGGTGCGGTAGTGTATGGATCGGCCCGGCCATCTGCCCTCAAGATGTTGGACCCAGTTCACCACCTCGGGTTGAGACTAGCAACTGGTGCTTTCCGGACGTCCCCTGTCTCCAGTTTATATGCAGAAGCTAATGAGCTATCACTGAACAAACGACGTGCATTTCTTAGCCTAACGTATGCTTTTAAGATTCTGGCTGACCCTCAACACCCCACTTACTCTTCCCTTATGAGGTCGAGGTTTTCCCGTCTTTTTAACAACAAACCAAGCATCGTGACACCATTAAGCTCCCGCATTGAAGAACTTTGCACTTCACTGCATCTTTCATTGGAACAGGTCGGCCTCATTCGAAATGTTGACGACCGTATTCCACCCTGGAAGACACTGCCAGTTGCCTGTGACTGGTCGCTCACAAAATTTAACAAACATGGAATTTCCCATGCTGTAATACTGCAAGAGTTTTGTGAAGTACAAATTAGGTATGATGGTTATCTTCATGTTTACACAGATGGCGCCAAGACTTCATATTTTGTTGGCTGCGCTGTGTATTCCGAACACTTCTCTAAAGTTAAGCGGCTTAATTCGTTTGCCAGCATCTTTACTGCAGAACTCTATGCAGTATCAAAGGCAATAGACTACATTCTACATAAGAAAATAAATAGGGCTGTTCTGTTCGTTGATTCTCAGAGTGTGATTGTTGCAGTTTGCTCTGTTAAAGACACTAAAAACATTCTTGTACAACAAATTCAAAGTAAACTCAACACTGCTCTACATGACGGTCAAAGCATAATATTTTGTTGGGTACCTAGTCACGTTGGCATAGAGGGCAACGAGAGGGCCGACAGGCTTGCAGGGTCTGTGAGAAACCTTGTCCAATCGTCTTCCTGTTTACCATATCAGGATATAAAGCTTTAGTAAAGTAATCACTTTTTCTTTGCTGGCAGTTGGAATGGGACAGGGAGTGTGAAAACAAGCTCCATGTTACAAAGATTGTTCTTGTAGCCTGGGAAAGCTCTTCATGCAAGAGTCGTCTTTATGAAACCTTGCTGTGCCGTCTGAGAATTGACCATTCCTTCATCACTCATAAGTACCTGCTTTGGGGAGAAGATCCACCTATTTGTGATCAATGTGGTGATACTCTTACAATCTTGCATATCTTGTGGTGCTGTCCCGCTCTGGAGCCTAAGCATCGTGTTTATTTTCGTGAGTTGTTTCGACAACAGATCCCGTTTCATCCAGCCCTCCTTCTGGGGGAGAATCCCATGGTCCCTTTTAGCAGGGTAATAGACTTTCTTACTAGTATTGGCATTTTTTACCAAATATAGCTTTACCAAGTCCTAGGTTGCACTTTGGTAAAACCCTCACCAAAGTATGCTGATTCTTACTATCGTTTGGCGCAGATGGCCTCGTAGCTCTTGCGCCATTAAACCCCAAAATCAATCAATCCCATTCCCGGCCGTCTGTCTCCGTATGAACCACGCTACACAACTCTCGGTGCAACTGTTTATTTGAAGCTCACGTCCATGCGGGGAATGCTGTCAATCGCCGAGCTGCGGCCGGCGTTAGCTTGCCCCAATGTTGTCGCACCCGGGCTGGTCCGTAGCAGACTTGTACACGTTAAAGTCGGGTACGTAGGGCCGCTGGTAGCGGTCCGCGCCGCCGATGCCAACGCGGCCGGTCGTGCTCCACCATGGCTCGGGTGATCCGTCCGCCAAGGAGAGGCGTCGTCCCCGTGGCCTCTCACCGTCGCCTGCCCCGTCCGCGCTCTGTCCCGACCCTCCTCTCTCCCCAGCGCCACCGTCGCCAACTCGGGCGTCCGCTTTGCAACTTGCCCCAAGGCCGTGTCGTGGCAGTGAGGGGGATTCCGCGCGGCGGGGGAGGGAGGACGGGAGAGGGCCGTGGGGAACGCTGAGCGGTTCCCACACTATCCCCCCCTAAAAACCGAGGCCCGGGGGCCGAGGCCTCGCCAGGCAACACGCTGTTTATAAACAAGCCCGCGTTTGCCCACACTAGGTATGGGCACTGCGCATGCGCAGAAACCGAATTCGCGGGAAGTGAAGCGTCTGCGCATGCGCAGTGCCACCGACCGCGCCACCGCAGCTGCGTGACGTCAGGGCTGCGTACAAACAAGCCCTCTTTGCCCACACCATCGTGGGGGCACTGCGCGTGCGCAGAAACCGAATACGCGCAAAGTGAAGCGTCTGCGCCTGCGCAGTGCCGTCAACAGCGCCACCGCAGCTGCGTGACGTCAGGGCCGCGTGCCGGTCTATACAGCGTTCCGAGACACCAGGCCGGCAGGATTCCAGGCCGATGGCCCGAAGCGACGCTCGCACCACTCGAGTCAGTTCAGCACAAAGGAAAGATCGCAAAGTGCTCTATCTTTTTAAATGCACCTCAAAACACAGAAATATAGCAACATTCGCAACGCTCAGTTAAACAAATCCAACTCCTGCTGTAATCCTGAAAAGGCGCTGTCCCCTCAAGGTCGACCGAAAAATCTGCTCAGCGTCTTCACGCAAAACAGCGCAAAAAGGCAGTCAAATCGAACGAACTCCAAGGCTGTCTTAAAGCCTCGAGCATACGAAACAGATGTGGATACAAGGTTTTCGCGCCACAGAAACAAAATAACAAATGCAGAGCACCACGAGACAGCAGTGTCCGAACGGGGGTCCTCCCACAAACCGACGTGCTCACAACATATATCTTAAGTACCTAACCAACTATTTATGTGAACGACTGTACCCTGAAGGAGTTAACAATCGAGCGGGAATGCGTCCGCGCCTTCCCCCAGCCATGTCCAGACACTGCATAACTGAAAGTCGTCTTGCGAGCGTCGAGACCAACTGGGCTTCCGCAACAAAGCACAGCAACTCGTAATGCCGCTCCAACACGACAAACCGGCGGATCGGAGTGCGCCCAAGCTGTCCCCCAACCAAGCCCGACACTGCGTAACCAGAAAGGTCTTCTCGCGAGCATCAGGACCGATTAGGTTCGATGGGGAAACACCCCAAGCGCCTCGCGACTCTAACCCAGGCCAATGCGACTCTTGCCACAAACAAATGGTTTCCCGAGCGGCTGCCTCCGGTGCGGACGAGCGATACAAACACTAACTCATACCCGCCGTACTTGAGCATACAATCCCCGTGTCTGCAAGTTTCCTCACCTGCTTCCGACACGATCTCTCCCGCCCATGCACGGACCCATTGGCCCACAGCCCAGACTCCAAGTGCTTTAAACCTGCCAAGCTTTTCCCGCAACTGTAGCAAATAAAAACCATTCCCCGGTCGTCACGCCACCAGAATACGTCGCGCTGCCACCAATGTGGGAGAAGCAAGGTCCTGAGAAAAACACAATCTTTTGCACCCACGCAAATAAAACCGACATGTTGTGACATTATATAAAACACATGTCTACAAACGATAAAAAAATTAAGGGGCACACACATCAACAAAACCTGGCGGAGCCAGCAATAGCCATGCGGACAAAGGACGGAAACAAAGAGAGACGGCGTAAGGTTCAACCGTTAAAACAAAGAAAGCGCGCTGGATGCCGAGTGCGATGTCGGGCCCGCCGGGACCGGCACTGGCCCCGAAGGCCACAGCTCACCGAGCAGTACGAGCGGTCCACCCGGAGACGGGCCGAGAAAGGTGCGCCGGCCTGAACATGAGATTCAGGCCCCACGTTGGGCTGCCAGTTATGTGGGGTTCTTTCCCATTCCCGGTCGTCTGTCTCCGTATGAACCACGCTACACAACTCTCGGTGCAACTGTTTGTTTGAAGCTCACGTCCATGCGGGGAATGCTGTCAATCGCCGAGCTGCGGCCGGCGTTAGCTTGCCCCAATGTTGTCGCACCCGGGCTGGTCCGTAGCAGACTTGTACACGTTAAAGTCTGGTCCGTAGGGCCGCTGGTGGCGGTCCGCGCCGCCGATGCCCACGCGGCCGGTCGTGCTCCACCATGGCTCAGGTGATCCGTTCGCCAAGGAGAGGCATCGTCCCCGTGGCCTCTCACCCGATCCGGGACGTCGGCAGCCGGGCCCCAAGAGCGCGGCCGGCAGCGCCGGCGTCAGCGGGGCCGCCTCTCACCCAGGCCTTCCAGAGTCCCCGCACTTTTTCGAATCCCGAATCTCCCCGAAACCTGCCCCGTCTGAGCTCTGTCCCGACCCTCCTCTCTCCCCAGCGCCACCGTCGCCAACTCGGGCGTTCGCTTTGCAACTTGCCCCAAGGCCGTGCCGTGGCAGCGAGGGGGATTCCGCGCGGCGGGGGAGGGGGGACGAGAGAGGGCCGTGGGGAACGCTGAGCGGTTCCCACAACCTGGAAGACTGGGGGGCACTCTGCAACACCAGCAGATCTGCTCACTTTCACGAAGCGGTGGAAGACTGTAACCTGGGAATCGTGAACGATCTCACGAAAGCGACGCAATATGGGATCAGATGTCAGACCGACACCATCACAGACATAACCTTGGCAAACCCAAGCGCAACCCAGAAGGTAGTAGGGAGGAGGACCAACGAGGACGCCTGGGGCAGCGACCACTTTCCGATAGTGATGGAAGCCTCGATGGGCTGCACCAATCTCAGGACTAAAAGAACCAAAAGAACGGTCTTGTGGGACAAATTCAGGGAAAACTTGGATCTCTAGGTACACGACTGTGACCCTGCACAAGTGACGGCACTCCTCACAGCGGCAACCAGGATGGCCACTAAAGAGAGGCAGGTGAAGGAAGGTACCTCTGATCCGGATCCTCACCTGCTCATGCTGTGGGACAAGCGGACCAAAACCGTCGAAAAATACAGGAAACACAAAAAACAGAAGCACAAGATCAACGCACTCACGGAAAACGCCAGAAGATACGCCCTTAAGCTATCTGCGGATAGATGGCATAGCCTCTGTGAAACGTTCGACCGTAGGACGGGCCCGAGAGAGATTCAACTCCCTGATGAGAAAGAAGAAAGGAAACAACTCAGTACCTACCGTAGCCCTGCTATTCTACGAATCTACCGAAGAAATCCCGAACAAGCTGGGCGGCATCTCCTTCCCGCAACCAGAGAAGAAGCCAGGCAGAAGCTCATACTTGCTCTCTCACAGTAGACCTGCAAGCACTCCCCCTTCTTGGAATGGGAGCTCAACATGGCGATCGCGCAGTGCAGGAACAATGGGGCTCCTGGGCAGGACGGAATCATGGTACTCATGCTCCGGAACACTCCTTTCGAAACAAGACAGCTCATTTTCAAGTGGTTTAACATAATATGGGAATCTGGTGTTTTGCCAGAGGACTGGAAACTGTCCCTTGTCCCGCCAATTTCGAAACCTGGAAAACCATCGACCGATCCAGAAAATGTCCGGCCCATCTCTTTAACTTACATCATGAGCAAACTCATGGAGAGGATAGTATTCGCCAGAATCCAATGCAACATTGACAGGATACAGATCTTCCACCCGACGCAGAGTGGTTTTAGGGCCAATGTGAGTATGACAGCCTCCGGATGATCTTCAGGGACGTCGCAAACCTGAGCCCTGCGAAAACTCTGATGAGGGCAATCGTGTCCATGGACATTAAAAATACTTCAACACGGTGCCCCAGGAGTCGTTCATTCGCGAAATGGAAGACCGAGGTCTGGTCGGAAAGCAACTAGACTTCGTGAAGTCCATCCTCTTTGGAAGAAACTACAAGATCCGGGCCGGCTACGGCAAGGGCAGCCAAGAAGGAAGCACCACGTAAAATAGCATTGGAATCCCTCAGGGGGCAGTATTCTCCCCAACGCTCTTCAACATTGTGATGGCACCCTTGCTGTGGAAACTCCGCAAGATTTCACTCTTGAGGGCAACAGCCTATGCCGACGACATTACGATCTGGACGCATAGAAGCACGTGTGCGGCCCAGACCATGGCATTGCAGAGGAGGCTCGACACTATAGTAGAGTATTTGTAAGAAGTCGGCATGTACCCTTCTACAGTCTGTAAGGGTTCTGGGAAAGACGGCTGGTTTCTCAATCGGCCGGGCGACGGTCGTCTTGTCTGGCGGCGTGTATGATGCTCCCTCCCCGGTCGTTTTGTGTAGTTTTGTTTTTCTAACGAAGGACTGCGTGGGCCTGTCCGCCGACGCGGCCCCCCCCCCCCCCCCCCCTTAGAGAGCGTCTTCCTGTGTCTCCCCCATCGGGATGACCCCTCGGGAAAGGATGTTGTTTTTGTTTGGAATCTGGAGGCTTGCGCATTCTACGGGGCTTCTTGAGTTTCAACCTGGGGGTTCCGGAGAGGCGCCGCTGTGTCTGCAACGGGATGCACGAACGAAGTTACGGAGCTGTCGGCTGTAGTCCGTTGGCAAGTTAACGAATGTGTGTCGACGCCCTTTCCAACTATTCGACGGTGGATGACACGTGGCTCCAGCAAAACTTTGAAATGATTGGTTGATCCTCGCACGACAGTGGGGGGTCAAGGCCATTAAAAGCCCGTGACGGGAGGCAGAGAAGCCCTTTCTGGCTTGGACTTGGGACTAATTTGGAGGACGGGGATTTTCCCTTGCTTTGTATATACTGTGTACAATTAATAGCTCGTAACGTCTAAATAAACGGTTTAGACGAAGTCCTCCCGCATCTGTCGCACTCATATGATCTCCCACCGAACAAGGCTGTTAAGAATGGAACCTTTGGCAACCTCTTCCGAGTTTCAACGCTGCGGAAACGAGTCCCGAAACGAGTCCCGACGTGTCAGGACTGCCGGCCACCTGTCGAAGCCTGCCCAAAACGAGTCTCAACGCGTCCGTGACGTCAACGGGACGTGTGTGTGTGTGCGTGTGGGTTCGTGCGCTCCGGAAGGGGAGAGAGGCCTGGCCTAACTGCGGAGAACCATGGCTATGACTCATTTCTGGCTACGACGCGGCGGGCTTTTCTGCTACGCACTTGGCGGCCGCACCTGCTGCCCTGGCGGAGAGTGAGGGAGAAAACGGACCCCTATATAAGGCGGGCGTGAGGCTGCTGAGTTGTTCTCTTTTATTTGACGACTGTATCGCTACCATGTAATTAAACCGTTCGTTACGTTACCAATTCTCCCACCTCCACTGGACCCCTGGGTTCTTCACTTCGGGGAATGGTCGTCGTCACGAGCCAGGAAGCCTCCGGACGTGCGGCTTAAACCCCGCCTCGAACAACTGGTTGGCAGCGGTTGGGATCGGACCATGCGACATCGTGCTACATCTGCGGGTGAGCGTTTGGACTTTGCTTTGAGATTCGCCAGGCTTCAGATTATGGGTAATTAATTTTGAACTGCTGGGAATCCTTAGTGTTTGACTCGTGCGCTAGGTTTTGGTATAACCTCGCGACAAGTTTTAGAACAAAGCCAAAGCTAAAAAGCAGCGATCATGGATCTAATGAGGTTACTGAGAACAGATTTACTCTGTTTATGTGAGAATTGGGTGTCGAGGTGGAGCAAAAGATGAAGAAATCTGAGATCAGTAAAGCGATTTCAGAGAGCGCGGAAGCAGAGGAAATTAAAATTGCGTGGGAACTGCTTCAGAACGCTAAGAGTGAAGCTGCAGCAAGAGAGGAACGAGAGCGAGAACAGGCTGCAGCGAAAGAGGAACGAGAGCAGGAGCAGGCTGCAGCTAGAGAGGAACGAGCACAGACTGCAGCGAAAGAGGAACGAGAACAGGAGCGGGCTGCAGCGACAGAGGAGCGAGCGCTGAAAAGGCTAGAGCTCGAAATTGAACAACAGCGATTAAACGCGCAGAACAGTAGAGTTGGGGCTCCGGTGCGAGCAAGTGAGACCGAGTCGTATCAAATGAAGAAGCTCATGCAGCCGTTTAAAGTTGGGGAAGACGTGGGCCTATTCTTAGTTAACTTTGAGAGGACATGTGAGAAGTTGAGCTTCGCCCCAGAAACGTGGCCGCAACGGCTTTTGACTCTGTTGCCCTGTGAGGCTGCAGAGGTTGTCGCGCGCCTTAGTGCTGGAGACGCGGACGACTACGACAAGGTGAAGTCCAGCCTTTTGAAGCGGTACCGCCTTTCTGCCGAGGCGTTCCGTCAAAGGTTTAGAAACGCATCCAAAAAGAGCAGCGAGGGCTACTCGGAATTCGCGTACGGGCTTAAAACCAACCTGATAGAATGGTTGAAGAGCGAGGAAGTGTACGAAAGCCGAGACAAGGTAGTCGAGTGTGTGTGCCTCGAACAGTTCTTTCGTAGCATTCCGCAGTCAGTCAAGCTCTGGGTGCAGGACAGGGTGGGAGTCGACTCTGTCGAAAGGGCCGCTGAGCTAGCCGAAGAGTACGCAACGCGTAGAAAGCTGAGCGGAGAGGAAAGCGAATCCGGCCGAAGCGATCAGCGCAAGACCTTCCGACAGGGAAATGACTCGCGAGAAAACGGGCCCGAGAAGCCCGAAGCAGGACAAAAGGTCCCAGAAAAGAGCGCAGAACACTCGAACGGAGACGAGGCGCGGAAAAGCCCAACAGGGCAGTTCGAGGCAAGGAAGCCGTTCCTGTGCTACAACTGTCAGGAGCCGGGACACACAGCGGCCAGATGTAAGAAACCGCGGGTTGTGTTCTCTTACGTGAACGGTAGTGACAAGGACCTGAAGCTTCTTCGTCCCTATCTTCACGAGCTCCATGTAAACGGAAAGCCGTGCAGGGTGCTTCGGGACAGTGCAGCGACGATGGACGTTGTCCATCCGTCGTATGTAACGCCATCCGATTTTACGGGAAAGGTAGTTTGGATCAAGCAGCTGCTTGAAAAGCACAGTGTCTGTCTGCCTATGGCGACAGTAAGGATAACTGGCCCGTTCGGAGAGCTAGTGACAGAGGCGGCTGTCTCGCAAACAGTCCCGTTGGAGTATCCTTATTTGTTTTCTAACCGGTCAGATTTCCTGCTGCACGAAAGGGGTCAACAACTGGGAGAAGGGCTAGTTCACTCGTGTACGAGGTCCAAATCGCGTCAGGTCGCCTCTTTGTTGACGAGGGATCCAGAGCCAGAGGCAGCTGACGGGGAGCAAGCGCTCCCAGAGTTGGAGGCAGAAAACCGGGATGAGAGGGACCAGGTTGTAGAACAGCCTGACCTCGTAGCACTAGAAAGCGTACGCCGTCCCAACGAGCCCGCGAAAAAGGCGGAGGAAGACGGGATCATTAAAGGATCTCTCGTAGCTCCGACGTCACGTAATTTGGATCCTCTGCTACGAGTAGACAGAGTGTCTTTGACAGCCGAGCAGAAGAGCGACCCTAGTGTGTCAGGGTTTCGCTGTACAGCTCAGGAGATTGCTAGGACCAATGTGACGGGGCATGAAAAAGGCGGATTGTTTTATCGGCGCTATAAGGACCGCATTTTCACGTCTAGAAATCACGTGAAAATCGATTACTACGACTTCCGCGTAAGAAAAAGGAAAGGCAAATTTAACGGCAATGCCGATGGGTTGAGCAGATTTTTCTGATATCACCAAAACAGTAGGGATGATCTCAGAGGTTTTCGTCATCCACGGGAATGAGGATCAAAGTGGGGGCACTTTGCCCAAAATGACCTCACAAATTGCGAAGGGTTTTGTCTTTTGTATTTTGTTCTTAGTGACCTCGTTGGAAAAATGAGTTTTTTTTTTGGCGACAGGGGGTCTCGATACCCGGAATTGTACCAAATTTTGGTAATCCGTAATCCAGTCTGGCGGGTCTTTGGCGAATTCCGAGCGTTTGACTGCGGTGTGGCGTGGTGCTGTGGGGGACGTTTCCGCTGATGCCTCCGTTGTGTGAGGTTTGGGAGTTTGTTTGGTGCTTGCAGCGTCTTCTCAAGGCCTACTCCAAGCCCACCTCTTCAGGCCAGCGATTGTACCACCGGCCATTCGAGGTTTCCCTGGCCCCGGAGGGGCTGTTAAGAATGGAACCTTCGGCAACCTTTTCCGAGTTTCAACGCTGCGGAAACGAGTCCCGAAACGAGTCCCGACGTGTCAGGACTGCCGGCCACCTGTCGAAGCCTGCCCAAAACGAGTCTCAACGCGTCCGTGACGTCAACGGGACGTGTGTGTGTGTGCGTGTGGGTTCGTGCGCTCCGGAAGGGGAGAGAGGCCTGGCCTAACTGCGGAGAACCATGGCTATGACTCATTTCTGGCTACGACGCGGCGGGCTTTTCTGCTACGCACTTGGCGGCCGCACCTGCTGCCCTGGCGGAGAGTGAGGGAGAAAACGGACCCCTATATAAGGCGGGGCGTGAGGCTGCTGAGTTGTTCTCTTGGATTTGACGACTGTATCGCTACCATGTAATTAAACCGTTCGTTACGTTACCAATTCTCCCACCTCCACTGGACCCCTGGGTTCTTCACTTCGGGGAATGGTCGTCGTCACGAGCCAGGAAGCCTCCGGACGTGCGGCTTAAACCCCGCCTCGAACAAGGCTCATGAAACGATTGTCCCCGCAAGACACCGCTGGGCAGTCATCATCTATTCAACCAAGGGACGAACTTTTACTGGCGCAGCTCGACAGCGATGAGCGAGCCTCAGCGACGGTCGGAAAATCAAGAAAGCGACGGAGGCGGTCCAGCTGAAGTTTCCTGGCTGGCCAGGTGCTTGAACGGAGCGACCTACGGAATCCGTGGACAAGCAGCGCTGCGCGTCAGGCAGCGGTACTGCCGAAGCGGACTGGACGGTGGGTGGCGCATGCGGCACATCGAGGGAGAGAAAACCACCTGGGTCATCGGACAGCGACGCTGAAGGACCGGTGGCTGAAACCAGGGACCTCAAGGGTCAGGAGTTCCGAAGCCGACGCCAAGGACGACTACTGAGGACGCAATATCCGGGCTCTGGGCGTCAGACTGCGGCAACGTTTGCGCCGGGTGAGTGGGATTTCTGGCGTTGGGTCGAGGTTGGCATGGCTGGTAGTTGGCGGGACTTATGGTTTTGACGCGTCAGATGTTAGCCGACATGGAGAACAGGTTAAATGGAGAGAACTCACAGGAAACAGGGGCCCCTGGTCAGGGGCGGGAGGCGCCACAGGGTGCGACAGAAAAAGAATCGGAGGCGGTCGCAATTCGGAGGCTCGAACTAGAATTTAAGTTGCGGAGAGCGCAACTTCAGATTGAGTAGGAAGAGCGGATCGCGTTGCGCAGAGTAGAGCTAGGGCATGAGAATGGTCGACCTTCGTCCTCTGGGTCGGAACCAGACGATCAACGGCACGCAGGCTTAGACCCGGTTGCGCAATGCGCAAAAGAATTGAAAGGGTACAGCCTGCGATGTGACGCGGACGTCCCGCTATGGTTTGATGAGGTGGAAAATTGTTTACCACGTACCAGGTGCCGGATAGGGGTCGAGTACATTTGATTATGCCGGTGCTAACGGAGCGTGTCCGCTACCTGCTGCGCAGTCTAGGGCAAGACGATTGTTTCGATTACGAGTCGGTAAAACGGGCGGTGCTGAGCGAACTCAAACTCACGCCAGCTGAGTACCTAGACAGGTTCGACAGCGCAGCCAAAATAAAAGATGAAACATGGCCTCAGTTTGCCTCGCGTGTCCGAACCTACTTCACGTATTACCTTCAGGTACGAGGTGCGGACACGCAGGAGACAGTAACAGAGCTCATGGTTGCTGATCGGTTTAAGGCGAGCCTGAGTACCGATGGTCTGGAGTATGTCCGCCTTAGCGAGGGAGAGACTTGGTTAAAACCGGTCGAGGTGGCGAGGGTGTTACAGACTTATGAGCAGGCAAAAGAGAAAGGGAGTGCCACGAAACAGGTGTACATTCCAACAGAACAGTCAGGGACGGGGCGCTCGCCAGGGTCCAAAGGTCCCGTGAACTCGGGTCGAGCGGCTGTAAGGTGTCATGTATGTCATGAGCAGGGACACCTTGCCAAGCACTGCTCTCGCGCTCCGGGTAGTGAGGTGCCTCAGGGGCTGGCAAATTTTCCTGAACCGAAAGGGCAGACAGACAGAGCGTTAACCGCTCGAGTTGAGGTGAGGCGGTCAATTTCGGAGGCGGGCCGCTCGCAGCTACAATTGGTTCAGCTGGTGTGCGGCGACGTACACACCGAAGCAATGCTCGACACGGGTACCGAAATGACGGTAGTACGGGAGAGCCTGCTACCTAAAGCTTTGAGGGAACCGTCGGGCACGGTGAAGCTAGTGGGCGCCTTTGGTCACGCCATTCAGGCCAAGCTTGCAACACTTCCAATAAGACTGAACTGTCCAGGGGCGGTAGAAAACCCACCTAAAGCCGACTTAGTGTGCGCGCTCACCGATCAGCTGGCGGAGGGAGTGAACTGTTTGCTTGCCGGAGAAGATTGGGAACTTTTGAAAGCTCGGAGCGGTAAAGTCCAGGTGCAACAGGGAGGTACAGCAGCCTATCCTTGTGAAGTTGAAGAACAGAACGTCGCAAGAGATGAAGACAGCGAAGCACTGACTTGTGGGGTTGGTTAGGTGGGCCTCGGCCCTTCAGCGTTACAATGTAACAGTCCAGCATGGGAAGGGAACCAGTAACGGAAATGCTACGCCGGGCGACGGTCGTCTTGTCTGGCGGCGTGTATGATGCTCGCTCCCCGGTCGTTTTGTGTAGTTTGGTTTTTCTAACGAAGGACCGCGTGGGCCTGTCTGCCGACGCGGCCCCCCCTGGAGAGCGTTTTCCTGTGTCTCCCCCGTCGGGATGACCCCTCGGGAAAGGATGTTGTTTTTGTTTTGAATCTGGAGGCTTCCTCATTCTACGGGGCTTCTTAGGTTTCAACCTGGGGGTTCCGGAGAGGCGCAGCTGTGTCTGCAACGGGCTGCACGGACGAAGTTACGGAGCTGTCGGCTGTAGTCCGTTGGCAAGTTAACGAATATGTGTCGACGTCCTTGCCAACTATTCGACGGTGGATGTCACGTGGCTCCAGCAAAACTTTGAAATGATTGGTTGATCCTCGCATGAGAGTGAGGGGGTCAAGGCCATTAAAAGTCCGTGACTGGGGAGAGAGAAGCCCTTTCTGGCTTGGACTTGGACTAATTTGGAGGACGAGGATTTTCCCTTGCTTTGTATATACTGTGTGCAATAGCTCGTAACCTCTATATAAACGGTTTAGACGAAGTCCTCCCGCATCTGTCGCACTCTTCTGATCACCCACCCAACAAGGCTCATCTAGAGTGCCTCAATGTCCTTCTGTTTAGGGTGATGCCATCGTTTGTAGTAGCCGATGCCGACATGCCGACAGCACGCGCTCACAGGGAAAATACAAAGAAATCGCAGGAAACAAAATGTCGCCGTAGCACAGTCAGCGCCACGAGCGCGTGCAAGGACACGCTCTTTCACGCGCTTCAGAACAAAAAATAAAAATAAGCGTTCGAAACAAAATGGCCAGATGTCATCACCTCAAGCAAAGCGCCGCACATGAAGGCACCCTAGGCTCATCAAACGATTGGCCCCGCAAGACACCGCTGGGCAGTCATCATCTATTCACCCAAGGGACGAACCTTTACTCAGTCTTTGGTAAGGGATACAGCGAGAAAGACCTCAAGCTGAAGTTTGCCGGAGACCCTATTGAGCGAGAAGCTCGCATCAAAGTTTTAGGCCTCAACTTCGGCTACAAAGCCGACATCGTCCAAGAGTTGGTACACACAATCAAAAGGCAATGAAAACAAGGCTCCCGTAGGTTGAGAAGAATCGCGGCGCGCATGAGTGGAGCTGAGGAGAAGGTGGCCAAGAAGTATGGCAACTCTGGTCTCTAAGATCACATACTCTGCAAGGTTCTAGCGCCTCAGGGCGAAGGACAATAAACAAATGCGCCGGCTCATAAACGACGCCAGGAAGACGGTCACGGGACTACCAAGACACGCCAATGAACAAGAGCTCAGGAAATGTGTCTTCCTCCCAGATATCAAAGACCTCCTCAAGCATCAAGAAGAGGCCCACAAGACCCGACTACAGTACACTAAAGAAGGGAGAATCATAGCCAGGTATCTTGGAGTATGCGTCGAAGAGATTTATCCCGTCCCCCTGCCGAGGGCACCGTGGAAATTCATCAGCATCACGGGTGATGGCAAGCCAATCCCGAAGAACATGGGCAAAGCACACTACAAAAAGAGAAGGGAACTCCAAGCCCGGCTGGACTCCAAGGAAGTGGAAGTACTGCCTAGAGGAAACGCGAACGTGGTCGCATACACGGATGCCAGCGTTGCTCCTAGGGGCTGGGCCTCGGCCACCACCTTCCTACAAAGAGACAAGACCTGGACGGAGACACAAGCCTTTCCCCACTGCAGAATAACCCCTGCATGACCGAAGAAAGGGGGTCCTGATTGCTCTGAGGAAAGCGAAGACCCAGATAATGACGGACCAGAACCTCATCGTCTACACCGACTCGCAAGAAACAATGGCCGCACTATGCAAGAACCGGGCAGCAAGCAGCCCCACTATCCACTCCATCTATGATGCTGCCCTTGACCTTTACAGTTCAGTACGGGTACGAGCGAGCATCCGATGGGTGCCGGGGCACGAAGGGATACGAGGCAACGAAGATGTACACAAGACAGCGCTGCTGGCGATGAGTGATTTATTGCAGCCGTTCCAGCAGCAGCACCAGCCTTTGCAAAATGTGATCGACCTTACTCTCGATGAAGAGTGCAAGGTGCAACCCCCTACGACCCGGTTGAAGAGAAGAGGAAGTCCCAAGCTCTTCGAAAGGAAAGCTCTAGAGGAGACATGGATCCCGGAACAGTACCCGATTCCGGAAAACGTCTTTAACCTTTAACAGAAGAGAAATGGTCCTGCTTCGGCGAATCAGAACCGGGGCAGCGGTCATCCTCTGCTGCGATGCTACACCAACCTCAGCAATCTAAAAGAAAAACAAAGAAACGCGACCCTACGTGACGCCGCCCGACCCATGGTGCCCCTGGTGCTGACAAGGCGGGAAACTCCCCAAGCTTGAGCATATGCTATGGGAGTGCAGCGCTCTCCGATACCAGAGAGAAAACAGCATAGCGCAACTGCAGAACGCAGATCAACCTAGAGAACTACGGGACTGGACGCACCCGGCCGGAGACGTCGAGAGGCGGGGTGTTGTTCTTAGAAAGCTGCTGGACTTTGTGTTCGACTGCGGTCTGGGAACCCAACTCTAAAGCCCCCTGCTAGAAGAATAGCAAACCCAAGAATGCTGCCAAGCCCTCAGGACTATTGCAACGGTTGAAGACCTCGTCTTCGATTCACTTCTTGGATTTAATAAGCGTGTTCTCACTCACTGACTCACTCAAATAGCAGATAATTGCTATTATACTGACTAATAGCCATTAGTAGCCCTTTGAAGTCAATTTGATCATAAGTGGATTATAGTAGCCAACAATAGCCATCAGAAGCCATTCCAGTTCCTAAACAGAAATGTGCTTTGGTTGCGCGTGCCTGCGAGTTCACACTTACGTTAGCAAGGACAGAAAGCTCGCGCTGAAGGCGGATCTTCTAGTCTCAGCTTAATGATTAACAAAGTGTAGCCGTTCATTACAAAACATTACATTTTTAAAATGACATCTCACTGTTAAGTTTGTCGAATGGCTTTGATTAAAGAAAGTGTAGCAGACAGCCTGCTATCATCATCGAAGGGACCATCAAGCCAGGTGCACGGGCTCGCGTGGCTGGCAGCTCGGGCGTTCGGCACCGTATGTCCTGGCGGCCGGACATGCTTAGTTTCGGTTCCTCGAAATAAATATATTTGCCACCTGAACCAGGTTACAACATTGGCGACGAAAACCAAGAACCCCTGATGACCAGCGGCAGCTCCAACGACCGAGACATGGGAGATGGCGTGGCTTGTTATCTAGACGACATCATTGTAACCGGGAAGACTTCGGATCATCTTCGGAATTTGGATCGAGTCCTCGAGCGCCTCGAAGAATACGGGTTCACTCTGAAGAAAAGCAAGTGCAGCTTTCTTCAAGAGCAAGTAGAATATCTCGGACAAGTGGTTCACGGTGAAGGGTTCAGTTCGTCCCCTAAGAAGATTTCTGCTATCCTCAGCATGCCTGAGCCCAAAAATGTCAGCCAGCTGAGATCTCTTCTGGGGATGATCCAACACTACAGGAAGTTCCTGCCAAGCTTGGCCGAGATATCCGCACCACTAAACGCCCTTCTACGAAAGGACACTGCCTGAAACTGGACCTCCGATTGTGTGGACGCTTTTGACAGGATCAAACAGCATCTATCAGCAACCGAAGCTCTTGCCCACTTCGACCCTGACAAGACGATCTACCTTGCGGCAGATGCTTCATCAGAGGGAGTTGGAGCAGTGATCTACCATAAAATCAATGGAAGGGAATGTCCCATCGCTCACGCCTCAAAGACACTTACGAAGACGGAGCGGAAGTATGCCCAAATTGAGAAAGAGGCACTGGCAATCATCTTTGGTGTACGTAAGTTCCACCAGTATCTCTGGGGACGCAAGTTTGTCTTGTACACAAATCATCGACCTTTGACCACCATTTTTGGACCAACCAAGAGCATTCCAGTCACTTCAGCTAACAGACTTCAACGTTGGGCGCTAATTTTAAGGAATTACTCCTACACCATCGAGTATGTTCCAACCGAAAAGTTAGGGAACGCTGATGGTCTGTCCCGGTTTGCTGAAGGCCCTGATCAAGCCTTTGACCAAGAGATGTCACAAGGCGTGTTTTCCATTCACTTGCAGTCTGAAGATGTCTTCGCACTCCACAACGAAAGTCTGGCAAAGCTCCCCATCAGGGCAGCTGACATCGCCAAGGAGACAGCCAAGGATAAAACGCTCTCCCAGGTTCGCACACACATCTTGGAAGGATGGCCAACGAAGATCGTTGACCCAAGTATTCAACCGTTCCACAAGCAAAGAGCAGAACTTGCCGAGCTCGACGGTTGCATTCTGTGGAATGCTCAAACGGTAATTCCTAGCAAGTTCAGGCCATATATCCTCGATCTGCTTCATGAGGGTCACATTGGTCAAACGAAGATGAAGATTCTCGCGCGATCTTATGTTTGGTGGCCAAGAATGCGCATCAATATCGGACACTCGACCGTAAGTCCCTCTGCATCGTTGGGAAGATCCAGGAACACCCTTGCATCGCCTTCATGCAGACTTTGCAGAATTGGACCAAAAGCACTACCTATCGTCATTGATGCTTTTAGAAAATGGCCGGAAGTCATACCGATGACATCTACGAAAGCATCAGCGACCATGGATGCCTTTAAAGAAATATTTCAGCACCATGGTCTTCCACAACAGTTGGTAACGGGCAATGGACCTCAGTTCATTAGTTCCGAATTCGAGTCGTTTCTGGTTCAAAACGGCATTGACCACCTTCTCACGCCACCGTATCATCCGAAATCAAATGGTCAAGCCGAGAACTTCGTGAAGACGTTCAAGACCGCTCTTCGTCGCGCAAAGGGAAAGGACAGCCGGAAGAGCCTGCAAGACTTCTTGATGCGATACCGCATTACCCCTCATATATCCACTGGGAAGGCCCCATGCTAACTTTTGAACCAGAGACACTATAGGACGGTGCTTGATTTGGTAAAACCCTCGGCCAAACCGTCCAGGTCTCCACATATCTGCCACTTGAACTCGCGCTCGTTCGCAATTCACCAAAAAGTCTGGATCAAGCACCCTCTGAGAAAACAGCACTGGATTAAGGGTGTGATTCAAGGAAGGGTAGGCAGCGTGATTTTCGAGGTCCTGGATGAGAACTTCAAAGTTCGCCGTGTGCATGCTGACCACCTAAAGAACAGAGTCACATCCGACGTTTCCGAAGGCCTCCTGTTTCCGGTCAGCAGAACTCCCCCGGTGGAACGCACTGCGTCTCCAACGGAATTTTCAACTCCAGCAAGCCCAGGAGGTTCACCCCGTAATTTGGAGCACATTCCAAGGTACCCTCAACGAAGACGCATAACACCGGAGCGCTTCCTGTCTTCGTAATCGGGGAGATGTAGCAGACAGCCTGCTATCATCATCGAAGGGACCATCAAGCCAGGTGCACGGGCTCGCGTGGCTGGCAGCTCGGGCGTTCGGCACCGTATGCCCTGGCGGCCGGAAATGCTTAGTTTCGGCTCCTCGAAATAAATATATTTGCCACCTGAACCAGGTTACAACAGAAAGCATGTCTTCTTTCTTAAGATTTCTGCAACACTTCACAAATTGATGTCCAGAAAGCATTGATTTGCACTTTACTGAGGAGAGTGTTCACCAACGTTCCCCGAAACAATATCTCTTGAAACAATAGCCACTGGTTAAATTGTCTTTTTTTTTTTTGCATCAAAGGATTTACCACTATACAGAGTTTTATGAAATGCTTGCATCGTGCTCGATTCGAGGGCACAAGGTTTTGTGTCCCCTCCACAATCAAAACAATTTTGCCTCGTGCAGAAAAAAATATATCAATTCTTCTACTGCAATAAAGGCATCAACATCAAGAAACAAAATGAGCAAACTTTTTTTGTGATTGTTCACTCGCACTAAACTTCACACCCATGCACATGCGTATGCAACCTTCATAATGAAGATGAGGGGATGATAATTTGTCAAATTCTTGAAAACATCATATATTGTCTCTCTCACTCATAACATTTATTAAACTCGTTCCTGTGCAACACCACCCAAATAAAGACTTGAAACACAGCTGAAAGAAAGGTGATTCCCGTGCTTCGTCGGTCAGTTGAAATCATGACTACGTGCACAGCATCACGTAACGCCTGGGAGAACGCGCCATCCTTGCAGATCTGCCAGTCACGCCAGCCGGGGGAGGCAAGGCTGAGAACATAAGTGAAACTGCCACCTGAAAGGAGTAGAAAAACGAAAGCAGGCTGTAACCAGAGTGGTACTGTACAGGACACAGGACCCTCCCTCCTCGTTGCACCAAATACGTATGTTTCACGGTATGCACACTTTTATCCTTTTGAGCACATAATGAGCCACAGTTCATTAATCACAACCATTTATATAAATCCTAACTGAAATGCTGTATCTGATTGATGTTTGAGGCTAAATTAAAAATGAATATGATGTGATTTATGCTTTGCTTGGGCTATTGGTTCAAATTGACCTAAATCTAAAAAAGTGGAAATAAGATAAGTACGAAGGAAGTGCAGAGCTTGTCCATGTTATATTTGCACCTTCCTCCACCCTTGTCTTGTTTCTATTTTCGTGATCTTTTAATAGATTATGGTATTATGTTTTTAGAGCGCAGCTCTTAGGGGCCCGTTTCCGGCTTGAGCGGCGTCGCCGTGCCGTCGCCGTCGGCGTAACCGCGCGGTGCATGTTGGGACATTCACCGCGCGAGCCCCCCCCCCCCCCCCAGCGGTGCATGTTGGGACATGCACCGCGCGAACCCCCCCCCCCCCCCCCGAGCTGTGCATGTTGGGACATGCACCGCGCGAGCCCCCCCCTCCTCCGAGGTCACGTGACCTCCCCCTTTGAGGTCACGTGACCCCCCGTGGTCACGTGAACCCCCTGAGCTCACGTGAACCCCCCCCCCCCGGAGGAGATTGCAGGATGAGGGGAGGAGGAGAAGGAGGAGGATGAGGAGGGGTATACCCTCCCCTAGTACCCTTCCCTCCTCCTCCTCCTCAAGAGCTGCGCTCCAATTTGGCATTACAGGGAGTTGTAAACGGCTTTCATTTTTTTTCTATTATTTCACAAGTTATTTTCTTTTTGATTCCTGCATTTCTAAATATTATGTCTTGTGAATGTCGTGCCCTGTGTGTTTCTTTCCCTATTGAGAATGCATGTTTTGTTTTGTTTTATTGTGTTTCGAACTTACGTTAATTCTGTGCTAAAAGTATGGTGGAAAATAATGCTTTCTTTATCTCAGTTTCATTACTCACTGCTCCCTCGGAAATGCATGAGCCTCAATATTGCTTTTTCGTACTTCCGACATAAATTAATTTTGATGACTAGAAGCTATGCATTAGCCTCCTTGTATGTCATGTCATCATGAAACACTGCCGACATAAAACCTGCAAAAAGGGAATGGCATAAGCTGTTGACAAACAAGCATACAGACCAGAACTGCTTATTTGGATCCACAGACCAACATGCGCCTGGGCGTACCAACCGGGGGGGCAAGGGGGGCGCTCACCCCCCCCCCCCCCGTTCTCAGAGTGGGGGGCAAGGCATGTGTTTTGCCCCCCTAAAACAGCCGCCACTGGGCAGGGCAAACACTGGCCGGCGGCGCCCAAGAGGTACCAAGGGCACCGCCCCCGGCCCCGGGGGGGGGGGGGAGGTCTGGTTCCCCCCCCCCCCTCTCAAAAACAAGTTGGTACGCCACTGAACATGCGGCTCTGAGGGACACACACATAATAATTTTCTGGAGGTGGCACTGCACGTCTAGAAGCCTTGAAAGACTCCAAGTACTGTTTCCGGATAATTGAGATGCAAAAATATAGAAAATTATTCTGACCAACCTCGTATAGCCTACAGCAAATGCTGCACATACATTTGGCGGTTGAGGAAAATGGAAGGAGTGCAAGATTGTGCTTACAACAAATTATCTCCCGGTGGCCCACATTGAAGTACATTTCAGTCATCAGGTCTTGAAGTTTATGCAAAGTTTCAAAGTCGCTAAATAGCGTTCCCACGGTGCTTATGTATTTCCAAGCTTAGACTAATATGTCACAAGCTTCATGGATGTGTGGCGCAGAAGAAAGACAATGTGACGAGAAAACAAGAGGAGGGCCATGGCGCTAACAAAGACAAGTCGGGTCATAAATGACTTGCTATAAATGATTACAGTGGTGCGAGCATTTACTGCCGTAGCCAAAGATGTTCGAGCAGCCATATGAATACGGTACTAAAGAGTACAGCGACGAACCGATGGTCGTCGCTGTACTCGATAAACGATCAGGGTATCACAGTTGTCTTGAAACGGTCTGGCATATGTTTTTATGAAAATGTAGTATGTTCGGTCATACTGAAACATCTCATACCGTTCTCTGAAACGGTGTGTCGCGTGCAGAATTGGGGAGCCACAACTTCCCATTGAGTGGGGAAACTGGAGCTCTTTGATATGGTAGCAGAGGCGGAAGAGTGATGAGCGGCCTTTCAGATCCCGACGCTGGATGGCCATAAAAGCAAATTGCTGCAGTAACGCCAGCGGGAAGAGATGCTTTCTGCTGTTAGTCCACTCGTTTGCAGCACTGCTGACATTGATGTGGTTCTCCCAGGCATCATAGTCACTCATTTATGAGAAGACGTCGGGTACCGACCTGTAGTGCTCGATAGATATTTAACATGAAGTCGCCTATGCCCTAAAGTGCCCTTTTACGGCACCATAATATGCAGCTGCGTTCAACAGCTTGAGCGCTTTACTCCTCATGTCCTCGTCGCTTCGTCTTCCTTCTGCTCAAGAGATGATTCCACTTCCTACCAGTCCACCATTGGCTGCAGCAACACACTAATGACTCACTGTGGACGGGGGGAACATATGATTCTCTGCCACAACACAACCATGCCCACATACTTGCCTGGAAATCATGTCCAGCATAAAGCGCATTCACTGGTTGAAAAAACAACTCCCTTCCTAAAAAAAAGTTTATGTAAGAATATTAAATATACAAGATGTAACCACAAAGTTAATATTGTCCTGCTCCTGGACTTCGTCTTTAGGGAGGAAACTACTGAAGAAACATCTAGAATGATTTGACTTCAATCCAAGATTGTCAGAAATGAAAGAGTGACAGCGTCGAGATTTTTAGCAACAGCCGAAATAATCAAATACAAATTAGAAAAATAAAAATTTCAAAGGGCGTTCTTGATTACAGAAGATTAAAAACCCTGCCTCCGCACGCCAAACATCAGTGGCAGTTCCACTGCCTCACAAGCGACATGTTAATTCTGGGCCTCACAACACAGAATAACGTTTAAAACAGCCGATAGAGCGCTTAGGCCAGGTCACATAGTTTACAGTTTATATATCCGAGAGAGCACCCAGCCAACGCCGCATAGTTTGCAATAAGGGAATGTTACAGAACACTTACCTGCTTTGAGCTCCGCTTCAATATGTAGTCCTTTTCCTTCCGCATCTTGAGTTCCAAGCGCTTTTTTTCGATATTAGAGTCCCGTGGCAAGATCCTATCAGAATTTTAAACTTTCCCGTTGAGGCTTGTGGACTCGGCACCGGACTTGGGCACACACTTGAATACCTTTTCATGTTTGTTGAATCCAATTAAGGATTTTTTTCCCGTCTTCGGTAAATCATAGTTCAAGCTGCTCCCAGTTTTTATAGGAGACGTCGAAGCTCACATGACGCCAAATGTGGCCAGAAGCGAGGGACGCCAACGAGCGAAACGAAAAGAAACAAGCGCCATGATCCATGGATAGATGGATCGTAATGGCTATACCTTTTGTAACGGGCGGCAGCTTGCGCCACCTAGCCTGACATTTCGTCGTCCTTTTTTTCTAATTCGTATGTTTTTGTTCTAGCACAACCTCCCCCCCCCCTTAAAAGTGTTTTCATTGCTTATTTTTATCTGTATTTTTACCCCTCCCTAGACCTTTTTTACCAATCATCCAATCTCCTCTTAGTTTTCGCAATTCTTTTCTTTTCCATTCGTCCATCCATGTCTGCGAATCCCCAAGGACCCCTCCCAATCCGTAGTCATTCCCCTCCCCCCCACAAGAGGGTGGGACGAAGCCCCGTGCACCTTAAAATTACATGTTCTATAGTTTCCCTTTAATGGCTGCATATGTCGCATAGACTGTCTATTTCCTGGAATTTAGCCCTATATGTTTTCGTTCCTAGCACCCCCGTTCTAGCTTCAAACAGCAATGAGCTCCCCAATGAATTATCATACAACTGTTCCTACTCTATTTCTTGTTTTTGTACAGTGTTAAAGCTGATTTTCCCTGCATTCCCTCTTCCCACAATTTCCTCTCAGTTTCCTTTACTCCCTTTTCTACTGATATGCTCTGATCTGCCCCATCTCGTTGAATGTATTTAGATCTTAGCTTACGGGTTTGGTTTGTCCACTTAGTGTTTAGAATTTTCATATATAGATACTTGTACACTTTCCCTGCTCACCATGTATCCTCGATTTCAGCTAGACCTTGTTCAAATTTTACTTTACTGATCGCTTCTCCACTCTCGAAAGATGCCCAACCGATATCCCCCTGTACTCCCTCAATTGGTGCATTCCCATGCGCCCCCAATGCCAATCTACACACACACCTTTGCTGTATCTCTAAACCTGCCTGAATGTCTGACCTCACACAATTCCGCATTCCCAAATGACAGTCCTGGCACCCTGCCTCCCTGCCATACACCCCTAACGACTTCATATCTATTATAGTTCCATGGTGCCCTGTGTTTCATGATAGCTGAATCTCGTCTCCCCTTCTTTATTACAATATCTTCATGTTCTTTTAGGTACTTTCTTCCCTCACTGAACCATACTCGCAGATATTTGTACTTTTTTATGTGTTAATCATTGTGTCCCGTATCTCCTGGGGTTCCCCCTTCTCGTCATTAAAAACTATTTTACCCGACTTGTCCCTACTGAAGCTTAGGCCTAAACTGTCCCTTTTCTTGCTGCGAATCCTAATCAGTTCCTGTATTGTCTCACAACTTTCTGATAAGAGTACAATGTCGTCTGCAAACATTAACCCTGGCCATACTTGATTTACTTTGTGTCCTTCCTCCATGTAAGTCAGGTCAAAACCTAGGTTGCACTGCCCTAATCTTTTTTCCATCTCACTGAGGTATATGACGAAGAGCAGGGGAGACAATGGGCAACCCTGTATAAGTCCTCCTTTTATTGCTGCTTGTCTTGTAGTTTCTGCTTCCCATGTTAAAGCACCTTTTTATCCGGATTTACCCGTTCTAGAAACTTAAAGGGTAACTGCAAATAAAAAACGTTTTTTTTAAACAGCCTAATTTGGAAAAGCATGTCAAAAAACAATTTTTCCGCGAGAATTTTTTTTTTTACAGCAATATTTATTGCGTGAGACCGATTTTAGTTTGCAGCTATTTCATCCGTTTTAAATCGCGCGCCACAAAGTTGGTGTTCCGTGACGTTTAGCCCCGATTGGCTGCTATACTTCTCATTGGCTAAGAGATTAATTGACAGCTTAGATCTTGGTTGTTAAACCTTTGTTATATGTTGTCATTTCCTTTTGAGCGGCATATTTTTACGTTTAAAGAATAACCCATGTGATGAGAGTTATTATTCTTTATAAAAGGTTTACAAGACGGGTACTTCCATTTGGATTCATACCATACAAGGAGGATAGAAGGGTAGGAGAGGGCATGACGTCAGCCGCGTAGCCTCCAAAAGCCATACTTCCTTGACTCCTCGTCTGTTTTTCATTTTCCTCCATACTCTCCTAACTTCTCAGCCCAACACGTGACCGTAGCTAGCCTTCGTCTAGCCATCGATCTGATAAAACCTACCATACGGAGCGCGCGCAAGCCTGCAAGGAATCCTACAATCAACCATCCATCTCGCACGTGACATGTCACGCGCACCAATCGCCAGAGAGATCTGCGGTCACGTTGGGCACAATTTCGTTTAAACTTTTTATGACTAGGCTTCAACAATATTGGAACGTGCCCCCTCCTAGTACTTATAACCTCCTTGAAACCATAACAAACAAAAGCTTCGCCATTCTTTCATGGCCGCCGAAGACTCTACTCCCGCCTGTCTCGCCTACCTCGACTAGTCGTTTCGCCGAAGTGATCAGTCTTTCGTGCTGACCCAGGTGCTTGAGTGAGACTTCTTGAAGTAGTCTGTGTTTAGCAGCTGTCGCAGGTGTTAGTGATAGGAAGCGACGCGGCGTTTTGGCTTTCATAGCGCGGTTCTTTCGTTTTCCTCTTTGCTTGCTTAGCGTGCTTTATTTATTTATTTTTTTTTTTTTGCTTGCGCGTGCAAATACCGACTTTTTGGAGATGTCAGATCAGTGATCCCGACAGCTAGCCTTCCAGCAGCCATGGTGCCCCGAAAGGAATGCTAATTTGCTGGAGGCAATCGGGCGTTCGCGTAGCGACAAACGTGTCCAGTTACGTTCTCGTCATATCGCTCCGGAGGCCGTTGACTAGACGTCCGCGACTAGACACAGCTGTTACGTAAAAAACCTGGCACGACGTAATAGCTGTCTGCAGAAGTCTTCGGACGTCCGAATTCTGCGTTAGCCGACAGATTTTTGTTCTCGGCTTCCGAACCATCTTACGTAAAGTTGTTTGAATGAATGTGTACTGTTATCGTAAATCTTGGCTTGTGATTGCGGCTTTGTAGATTATGTTATTCGTTTTGCTGGAGAGACGCAGACGTCGCGCATAACAAAATCGATTGCATATTCCGCGTACCTTGCAAGAGCACTTCCCCAGTCACCTTGCGAAAAGCGCGAAACACGGGGTCCGCACCATTCCGACTTCCCAGTCTTTTACTTGCTTCAGAGCAGTTTGCACCTGCTGGCTGCTAGTAGGTATGTCTACTGAAACTGCAACTTGAAACTAGGGGTAGTGCCAGAGAGCAAAGAGACAAAGTTCGGAAAGCTTCCTCGCCCTCCCCAATTTCTGAACTCTCAAGTGATTGTACCGTAATAAATGCACAACGCCTCTTCCCAAAATAAAAAAGCACTATGTTCACTACGTAAAAAATGGTCTCAGTTCATGCATCTGTGGGCAGGTAGGAAATCTTGCCCAAATTTATTCACACTGTACGATGAGCACAACACGTCGCTGTGCAAACGCAGTCCAACAACACGACGCATAGAAACGGTAGATTTAGGACAATTCGGTGTCCATTGATCAATTAAAACAACGTAATTTTGTTGAAAACGCCCGCAGCTTTTTACTCACGGTATGCGTCGGGAATCTTCCACATTTTGAAACGGAACGAAGGAAGATTTACTTTTAAAAACGCTCGCTGCGTCCTCCTGGACCAGTTTAACTGGATCAGCTGACGACGACGGGACTAACCCGTTGAATCTCAACCCCACAACAACCAATTGACGCTCTGTGTTAGTGTGGGTGTCTACTTCCAAGCACCGCACCACACACACCACGAACGTTCCAGTTCTTCGTCGCATCGCCATGTTTCACCAAACAGAACGAGATCGCCGAAGTCGACGCAGCGCTGTCGTGAACGTTGGCGTGTAGTTGCGCACTTGTGGACCCTGTGACTCCCTTCGCTTTCAAAGCACACACGACGATTACGAATGATACTTTCCGTCTTCCGGGAAGATTCCAGGGGCACTTCTCAGGTCACGTCTTCGCTATGTGCTCGCAAACCGCGCAGCTTTTCATGTCCCGTTCAAAGAGGATAGAAGGGTAGGAGAGGGCATGACGTCAGTTGCCTAGCCTCCACAAGCCATGCTCCCTTGACGCCTCGCCTCTTTCTCATGTTTCTCCTTACTCTCCTCACTTATCAGCCCAACGTGACCACATAACGTGACCGTAGCTAGTCTTCGTCTACCCTTGGATCTCATAAAACCTACCGGACAGAGCGCGCGCAAGCCTGCAAGGTATCCTACTACAATCAACCTTCCGTCTCGCACGTGACATGTCACGCGCACCAATCGCCAGAGAGATCTGTGGTCACGTTGGGCACAATATCGTTTAAACTTTTTATGACTAGGCTTCACCAATATTGCAACCTGCACCCTCCTAGTACTTGTAACCTCCTTGGTCCCGTCTGTAGTCCCGTCAAACCACAACAATAACGGCGCCATGTTTAACGTGCGTTGTTGGCGCAGATCTTCGGGAAGTCGGAGAAGCTGTCGTCGTTCACAACAACCGTGTTCAGCATGTCCAATTCAATCGACCAAGAGCAAATCCAAGGATGAGGGGCGGGCCGGGCGCACTTCTCCTCCGCGGGGTCGAAAGAGCGGGAGTTTGAAATGTTCGAAGAGGTTCTGACTCCGACTAAATTACGTTCTGTGGCGTAAATATTGCTAAAAAAAATATTTTTTTTTCGCGGAACATTTGTTTTGTGACATGCTTGTCCCAATTAGGCTGTTAAAAAAAAACACTTTTTTCTTTGCAGTTACCCTTTAGGCATGATTCTCCCTAGCCCATAACCCTTCAGTTGGTCCCCGAGTTTTTCCTGATTCACAGTGTCATTTGCCCCTTCGATGTCCAAAAAATGCTACCCATAATGGCCTTTGACTTGTCATTACTATCTCTACGCACTGAGTGATTACGATTAAGTTATCATCTAGTCGTCTATCTCTCCTGAGACCGTCCTGAAGCTCCCCCAGAGTCTGCTTTCTTTCTGCCCGTTTTTCCATTTTTCTTTTTGCAATTTGCATAGCTATATAGTCTGTATACTAGTGAAGTTATTGTTATTGGTTGGTATGATTTGATACTGTCTTTGTTTCCTTGCCCTTATATAATAATCTCATCCTGCTCAATTTCCAGTCACTGGGTACTCCTCCTCCCATAAGTATATGGTCAATCACCTGCCTTCGTCTTAATTTGCTTGTTTTGCCTATAACTTTTTTTAGTCTCATTGGTATGCCGTCTGGATCTGTCGCAGTTCCAGCCGGAACCTTTCCTTCTGCTTTTTCCTATCCCCTGTGGTCATTTCCTCTTCTACACTATGATCCCCCTCTTGTGTTGTGTAGACGCTACCATTTCCTACGGCCTGATCAGGTTCTAACTCCGAAAATGCGGCTTCGATTGTATGTCTAATGTATTATGTTGCCTCTTCCCCATCTACCTTTTTCCCTTCCTGTGTGGTTAGTGTCTGCTGGTACCCCTCGGTATTGTTTCCCTGTGCACTGATGTGTTCCTAGAACCTTTTTGCCGCATTCCTATCCTTCTGATTTTTCTCTAGCATCCACTGGACCCCTGCCCTCCCAAGTGTGACCTGTATTAATGCTGATGCCTCCTGCTTTCTTTCCTGAAAGTCCTCCCATTTCGATGCTACTTCGGCTGGTATGGCCCCCTTTTTCTTTGCCCATCTGTGTTCTCTAGATGCCGCTTTGCGTATCGATATAGCTGCCTTAAACTCCTAATCCCTCCAGCTTTTGAGCTTGCGTTTTAGTTTTCGTCCTCCTTGTTTTATTTGATATTTCTCTAACACTTTTTTTTAAACACTAAATAAGTCTTCATATGTCCATTCTCTTTCCAGTTGCTTGGATAATATGTTCTCGATTCGCTTAGATACTTCCTGTCATTGTTTATCATTTAAGCTACTTCTACCCTCTTGTTCCTGATTTGGCATTTGTGGTTTTACTGTGCCAAATCTGATCGTGATTCTCTTATGGTCGCTCTCCAGACTTTTCGTGCCTTCGTCATCTATTTCCATACCTCCTAATCTGTTGTATAGCATCCGCGACATTAAATAGTAGTCAATAGTCCAATGCGAGTTCTTTGTTTCCCATGTTATTCTTCCATCACATTTTACCTGAGCGTTAACCAATACAAGGTCAAGAGCTTTGCAAAACTCCTCTAACACCCTCCTTGTTGTATCCGCATGTCCAACAAAATCTTCCCAATGCGCATTCATGTCCACCAAGACAATCATTTCCCTGTTAGTGCGGATTTCTTTAAAGGGTAACTGCAAAGAAAAAAAAAGTGTTTTTTTAAACAGCCTAATTGGGACAAGCATGTCACAAAACAAATCTTCTGCGAAAACAAAATTTTTTTTTAGGAATATTTACGCCACAGGACGTAATTTAGTCGGAGTCACAACCTCTCCACATTTGAAACTCCCGCTCTTTCGACCCGCGCGCAGGAGAACTACGCCCCGCCCCTCACTCTTGGATTCTTTTGGATTGACTTGGCTGCGGAGGACGCAGCGTCTTGACTTCGGGCCTCGGAGCGGGGAGGGGGGGAGGGGGGGGATTGGGAAGGGGGGAAGCACGTGCCGTCGATGTGCGCTGAAAGCTAGAGCCGGTTTGCTTTTGTTGTTTTTGTTTGATCGAGGAAAATGTGGCAGCAACGCATGTTCAACATGGCGCCGGTAGAGTTTTGGTTTGACGGGACGCGATAAGCTCCAGGGTTTGCGAGCACATGTCGCGAAGACGTGACCTGAGAAGTGCCTCTGTGATGTTCCCGGAAAACGGAGAGTATCATTCGTAATCGTCGTGTGCGCTTTGAAAGCGAAGGGAGTCGGTCCACGAGTGTGCCACCACAAGCCAACGTTCACGACAGAGCTGCGTTGACTTCGGCGATCTCGTTCTGCTTGGTGCGATACCTCGATGCGACAAAGAACTGAAACGTTCATGGTATGTGGTGCGGGGCTTGGAAGTAAAAACCCACACTAACCCGGAGCACAAATTGGTTATTGTGGGGTCGACGTTCAACGGATTCAGACCCGTCGTCGGCAGCTGATCCGGTCCAGCTGGTCCGATAGGACGCAGCGAGCTGTGGCAGCGAGCGTTTTTAAAAGTAAATCTTCCTTCGTTTCGTTTCGTTTCAAAATGTGGAAGATTCCCGACGCATACCGTGAGTAAAAAGCTGCGGGGCGTTTTCAACAAAATTACGTCGTTTTAATTGAACAATGGACTTCGTGTTGTTAGACGGCGGTTGCACAGCGAACGTGTTTGCACAACGACGCACACCGCTCGAGTAGATGATTCGGTCCTCCAAACGACCGGTTATACAGAATTTCAGGGAAACGTATGTGACCACCGATATTTTCGTGTAAATCTCGTGCGAGTTTGTAACGCTCATCATGCGGTGTGAATAAATTTGGGCAAGATTTCCTACCTGCCCACAGACGCATGAACTGAGACCATTTGTTACGTAGTGAACATAGTGCTTTTTCTTTATTTTGGGAAGGGGCGTCGGTGCATTTATTATGGTACAACCACTTGAGAGTTCAGAAATTGGGGAGAGCGACCAAGCTTTGCGAACTTTGTCTCTTTCCTCTCTGGCACTGACCCAAGTTGCAGTTTCAGTAGGCATACCTACTAGTAGGTACAAACTGCTCTAAAGCAGGTAAAAGACTGGGAAGTCAGGTCGGTGCGGACTCTGTGTTTCGCAAGATGACTGGGGAAGTTCTTTTGCGAGGTATGCGGAATATGCAAACGATTTTGTTATGCCCGTCGTTTGCGTCTCTCCAGCAAAACGAATAAGATGATCAACAAAGGCGTAATCACAAACCAAGATTTACGATAACAGTACACATTCGATTCAAACAACTTTACGTAAAATAATTCGGAAGCCGAGAAAAAGAAAATCTGTCGTCCAAAGCAGAATTCGGACGTCCGAAGGCTTCTGCGGACAGCTGTTACGTAATAACCTGGCTGTGCCAGGTCTTTTACGTAACAGCTGTGTCTCAGTCGCGGACGTTCGGGGCACCCGGTGCGAATCTCGGAAGGCCTCCGGAGTGAAATGGCGAGAACATACCTGGACTCGTTTGTCGCTACGCGAACGCCCGATTGCCTGCAGCCAAATAGAATTCAGCTTGTGATGTTTCGGGGCGACATGGCTGCGGGAAGACTCGCAGTCGCGATCACTCATCTCGCAGGACTTTACAGAGCAACGGCGCTGCTTACAGGAGCTGACATCTAAAAAAAGTCGGCATTTGCACGCGCAAGCAAAGAAAAAAAAACACGCTAAGAAAGCAAAGAGGAAAACGAAAGAAACAAACCGCGATTTGAAAGCCAAAACCCCGCGTCGCTTCCTATCACTAACACTGGTGACAGCTGCTAAACACACACTACTTCACCTCAGGAAGTCTCACTCAAGCACCTGGGTCAACACGAAACACTGATCACTTCGGCGAAACGGCTAGTCGAGGTAGGCGAGACAGGCGGGAGCAGAGACTTCGGCGGCCATAAAAGAATGGCGAAGCTTTTGCTTGTTTTGGTATGAATCCAAACGGAAGTGCCAGTCTTGTAAACCTTTTGTAAAAAACGATAACTCTCATTACATGGGTTATTCTTTAAACGTAAAAATATGCCGCTCAAAAGGAAATTACAACATATAACAAAGGTTTAAGAGCCAAGATATAAGCTGTCAATCAAACTCTTAGCCAATGAGAAGTATAGCAGCCGATTGGGATTGACGTCACGGAATTCCAACTTTGTGGCGCGCGATTTAAAACGGACGAAATAGCCGCAAACTAAAATCAGTCTCACGCAATAAATATTGCCGTAAAAATTTTCTTTTCGCGGAAGAATTGTTTTTTGACATGCATGTCCCAATTAGGCTGTTTAAAAAAATCTTTTTTTTCTTTGCAGTTACCCTTTAACGCCTCCTGATGTACATGGGAAGTGTTCTGAGTTTTCCTGCCCTGCATCGCTCCTTGTTTTTAAATGCACAAAACCCAGGACTGGGTCAAAACCCCCAATACTTCCTTTGATCTACATGTGATCCCTGCAGCCCTGTCGTTCCCTTTCCCATTCTTGACCTTTCACTAACCCCAATAATTCCCCTCCCTTGCGTTTCCCATTGGCCCGGTTGCATCCCATCCAATGATATCCCAGTATGTATGGTCGTTCTTCCATATCCCTCAGATGTGTTTCTGCTAATCCATACACTGCGACGTTTTCGCTTTCTAATTGCTCCTTGATCTCCTCCCACTTTATTCTGTTCCTGCTCCTCTGCAGGCTTATGAACCCTGTGTTAAGCTGTTTCTTTTTCCTATTCCTGCGAGGCTTCCCCCTAGCCTCCCAAACCCTCCCTCCTGGATCTACATTTTGGCTCTCATTTACACCGGCGTCCTCAGGGGTCCGGGACCTCCCCCCCCCCCCTTCTCCCCTCCCCCCCCCCCCCCCAAGACAAAATGTACGATGTGATGTCCTATCCTATCACCTACCGTGCTACCAGTGGTTCCACTATACACCAACTCATGTTTAAAAACAAAAACGGAGCGCCCCTAGCGGACGCCACCGGCGCCGCGCATGCGCGATGGAGTGTGGGCAAGAAGCTCGCCGTCGCCCATAAACAAACCATAGAAATGCGATGTTGTCAGCGTCGGTGTAAGTCCCCCTGCCCTTTTTCACGTTCAAATGATTGATTCTACGTCTTCCTGACAATGCCTGACTATTTGAGCGGCCTCGGCGAAATTACCGAAACTCGTTACACCGCAAAACTTCGCGTGAATAATGTGACATGCGGCGATTCATTCCGCGTGGACGCCGCAGAATGTAAGCTAAATCCTGATTCGCATGATGAGATTTCGCTCGCAATTTTCAGTTGCGCTCGGGCTGCCAAAGCGTGAACCGTAGCTGAGATGGTCGACGTCGATACAGGTAATCGCAAGCAGAATCGGACCATGTGAATCGGGCATAACAAGTCGGTGATGGCCACTGGTAACAATGATCAACATCTCCTTCTATCTACCGTTTATATCAAGCCTGCTTGCCAACCTTCAAACTTAAGTCTTTTGAGGCCTGCACTTACTTCTTATCGCAAGCGCCGGGCCAACATTTGGTCTACGGGCCGGTGTCGTCTAAAAGGGCAGACAACAAGCAGAAGCGTTTGAAAGAGCAGACGACAGTTCGAGCGATCAGGCGGCCGTTCGAACTTGAAGACGCACCGAACATAGTTCGCAGGTGGTCTGTACAACTTGACGGCTTCCCGGGCTTCATGTTGGAACAAAAAAAAATAAATCTGATGACCACAAGTATTCGTGAATTCAACCCAAAGTGCTTCCCGTCCAAGCAATCGTGGTCCGACGGCGTCTGGATTTCCATTTTCACGGCACATATCCACGCTCTTGGACGAACCGAGCACATGAAAACTGATCTTCAAACCTTTCTCGACTCTTCTGGTACAGCCCCAGTCGCGTGGTTTTGACAAGAAGGCATGTTTTTGTCAGGTTCCTATCAAAACCGCGCAGGAATACAGGTCTTATATGGGGACTTCTGCCCACAGCCCCAGACCGGAAGTGCGCCGGACGCGCCACCACCGCGCTGTGAGGTAACAGAGATGAGTTCGTGTATAGTGGATGCCCCATGTAGAAGGGTCGGAGCGAGTCTCGTAACCAGCCTATTTATTTCCATTACTCCGTACTTAAATCGTCGGCTCCTCCCCCTTATCACCCGGTTGGCTTCCACCACCCGCTTTTCTATCTGCACCCGAAACTGCTGGGATGGTGCATATTTGCACATGCACCGTACCAGAGACCTCCCTCAGCTTACGTAACCCCAACTCTATCTGCCTGCCGAAGTTCTGGCTTCGTCCCTTTAACACATCATTTAGTCCTGCATGTACTACCACTATAATCTCTCTCCATCCCTGTTTTCCCACACCTCCTCCTTCGCTTTGGCCATGGCGACTACGATGCACTTTCCTGACTGGGCCACTACGTTTACTCTCCCATCTCGTTTCACCCTGTCCAGCAGCCCCTCGTTAACCCTTGTTATGTTCGAGTCTCCTACCACCAGCACCCTCTTAACCCCCGACTGCCTGTCTTCACTCCATCCAGCTATCTGTGCTTTCCCTGCCTCAACCTCTGATACCTTCCTCGGACCCTGCTGTACTGCAGCACTATACAGCTGCGTAACCTCCTTTCTTATACTGACCACCACCCTGTCCCCAGTGAACTGTACCCTTGGGTCTGCCGCCCCTACCACCGTCTTCTCTGCCACCTCCTCATTTTCCTTATTAACTGCTGTCAGTTGCTGCACCATATCCTCACACTTCTCCTTATGCTCCTCCAACTCCGCCTTCCACTCTTCCCCCTGTCTAAGCTCCTCTATATGTCGCTCAAGCTTGGCTCGCTGCTCCCGTTCTTGCCTAAGTTCTCCCGCCACGCGGCTCTACCTTACTCTCCCATCCCTGGTCATCTCCTCCCCATCCGCTTCGGCCCTCTTAATCAGATCTCCGACCTGCGCTGCGGCTCGAGCTGACCCCGCTTTTCCCTTTCTACATGTATCTCCCGCTTCAACTCCTCAACCATAGCCGTCCATTCCACTCCTATTCTTCTAAAACCATCTTCGACCTCCTCGAAACACTCCGGCATGTAAAGCTGCTCTCCTCGGCTAGTGCTACACTTTCGAACTCCGTCTCCATCATGGAGCACCAACGCGCACACTCCTCATATTCTGCGTCAGCGCGACCCCCCGACAAATATCTCTCCAAAACTCAAACCAAGAAAGCCTGGGTACGCCTCTGCCCACACAA
This sequence comes from Ixodes persulcatus, assembly GCA_013358835.2. Taxonomy (NCBI): domain Eukaryota; kingdom Metazoa; phylum Arthropoda; class Arachnida; order Ixodida; family Ixodidae; genus Ixodes; species Ixodes persulcatus. Next base: position 643,957 of record JABSTQ010011317.1, on the reverse strand, counting down.
CCAACTAGCCCGTTCAAAGTTTCAAACGTGCTGGTGGCTCCATCGCTCAAATGAGCCAACGTTGCCAGACGGAAAAACGCATTTGTTTAGAAAACGCGTACACGTTAGTTTCAAAACCTGAGCATCAGTATATTTCACTATTTGCTTTTCGTAAAGACATGCGATGAAGAAACTTTAAAGAAGCAACTTCTTTTTGAAGTGTGATAGAATTTTTAAGAGAAAAATAGCAGCCTAATCTCGCTCACATGCGGGGAGCACCTAGAGCTTCATGACTTGAACGGGACTTGACGAAGGGAGTTAGCGGGAGCGTCTATGAAACGTAAAAGCCAGCTTGGGCGTTTTCAAGTCGAACTTGGTGTTGAGGCCGACTTGAGCAAGTCGAAGTTCGGCTTCAGTTCAAGTCACATCTATGAATTCGGGGGTTATACACGTTTGCTCCATAAGCGGCCGTGGCTCCATTGCCGGCTAGCTCCTGGTTAGCTCTGCTGGTAGAGCGCTCCGCAAGTCTTTGAGCGGTTCCAAAATCAAATCCCAGAGCAGGCGGATTTTTCTTTTTTTTCTGTTGCTACCAGTCACTTATGTTTCCTTTCAGCTTAAATTCAGACGTATATCCGCCGCTACGAGGTAGTGGGACCAATGGAGCAACGTCAAAAGTGCAAGTCACTAGGCCTCTTCTGTTCATGATTGGTTCAGCGATGATAGAACATGTACAGAAATATGACGAACACCATAATGGCGCGCTTTTGCCGCTACCTGATTCGTTCCATCAGCTCGTAGCTACATGCTTAAAACAAAAAACCCAACGTTAGGAATTAAAAAAACTAACTATACTGCCTGGTGCGAATCAAACGCAAACAGGACACATTAAAGAAAGACTTCGCTAATATACTAACATTTTCAACCTCTGGGTCGAATGAAATCTTCTGGATTCATTTGACCGGACAAAACCGCTGCTTTCTTCGTAAACTGGTAACTCGCTGTAATACGGTATATCTCCATTCCCCCCCCCCCCCCCCCCCGGGCCCGATCTGTCCGACCTCGCGCATTTTAGCCCCCAGTGAGCTCCTCCACCGCAAGTTATTATCGCACGCTGCGAAAGAGCAAACAACTCGACGCGGGGGTATGCATCTACTGTGCCGCTTACGAAGCGCACTGCCCGATTCCAGTATTAAGACGTCAGGGCTGCAGCCTTTAATGGCAGCTTTCTTCCTGCACGCCATTGCCTCATGACGGCCGGAGAGACTAGCAGTCACGCCATATAACGCCGCTCTATAAAGAAGCGCAGTGGATCGGGAGCAAGGTCTTGAACACACATACTAGTGGAGTTGAATCCACGATGCGACGTGAAAAAGAATAAACAATCATTACAATAAAAAATAAGGAAAAATATGTGGGTCGCGTTCGAAGTGTTGGAGCGTGCTCGAGTCGGTTAGAAGGAACCGCGGGCAAAATCAACGCCAGCGCGGTTTATATAGGAAGGCCGATCATCCATAACTGCGTCGAGATTTATGGCAGTCGTGCAGCGGGGGTCGCCCTGGCGGTTCTCCAGGGACCGCTGTCGTCATACTCTTCGGGCTATGCTCCGATCCGCCTTATGGTAGACAGCAGCAGACGCTACGAGCTACCCTAGCCAATCAAGAGCTGCGAAAGTACCACTTGACTGCTCGCTCCGCACGTCACTGCTGCACCCCGGAAGGCCATGTGACACTCAGATGGCGTTGGATTTGCTTCGATACCTCGTGGCGTCTTTTGCGGTCCATCGTATAAGGTGAAAACGGAGTCTAACTGTTACGCGTTGATTGCGCTTAACGCCTCATCAACGGGGCCGAGGCGCCAACTCGCGGACCTATAGAAGAAGAAAACGCATGCTCGGGTGATGATAGTAATTTGACGCCGGAGTCATCGCTCCGAAAGAGAATGCGCCGTTACTTAAGTCGTTATCAAACGGGGGGAGAAAAACACGGGGCGTTGTTACTGGTGTACGAGGTGTACGAGAGAGAGCGAAATCTGATGAGTTTTATTTTTAACAACGTCCGTGTTATTGGTTGCGCAACCCAGTGAATGTTTTTTTTTTTTTTTTTTTTTGCGGCTACATCCTCGTATGTACGTATTGGGAACACTCTGGTCGTATTGAAAGCTGCAACTTTGAGGCTCAGTTTTATATAGGTCGACCGCTCTAAGCTATAGAACACACAGAAACAATTTTATTTTTTGTTGCAAAACGTCAAATTTTTATTGTAAATTTATTTAAATTCGTTCATATTTTCTGCGTGTGATCAGTTAATTTGTGGCTAACCCGCGCCAAGAAGTTTATAAGGGGGCAGAAGCATTATCCCTATTTCCGGCCTTTAGTCTCCCATCCGGATGTACGCGGCGACACTGTTAGCAAAGACAAGTGATCGTCGGGTCCTTGCTTTTTATTTGTTTGAAATAAATAGCTCACATTGAAATTGCTGGTGTTGTGTAAAGTGTTCATCTAAAACACACTCCTAAAAAAAAAAGTTTGATGAGGTTGTCAGTATTCGTTCGAAGTGAGAATCGAAAACAGTGCCGATGTCGTGTTCGCGGTAACATTGTTGCGTAGTGTGCACGCGAACTAAGGTCACTGAATCCTGGGGAAGTAGCGCTAAGCTCCCCGTATGGTCGCTAAGGAGAACAATATAATTGTAAGAAATCCTTAAAGATAAGCGTGATTGATAAGTTAACTGCACAAAGCGAGGTTGGCGCTTATATTGGCGAAGAACTCTTTCAGTACCAGGACGCTCCATCGTGATCTTGGCGCGACTGGTTTAGAACGACCCTTTTGAAGCTTCAAATATTAGAAAGTACAGAAATGGCTATCGCCACGGTAACAAGACCGATCAGCCAATCACCTTGTGGGGTTTTGGTCGTCTGTATGTTAGTATCTGTATGTGTCCGGTCAGAAGGCGATGGAGACGATGGCGCTACTTTCCCGGGATACACTGCCTAAGCCAAACAAAGAGAAACAATAAATGAGATAAAGTTGTGTTCGCTGCTACCCCCTTCCCCTCCTTTTTTTTCCTTCCGCTTCTTTTAAGAAAATTACACTCAATTTTCCGCGTTATGAGAAAATCGAGTCTAAATTTCTCAGTTAAGACTTTGGTTTGAGTTAGTTGGTTTATGATGATTTAAAATGTTAACTTGCACAAAACAACAAGGACGAGGAACAAAAGCGCACACGACACAGCCAGCGCCTGTCTGTGTCGTGTGTTTTCTTCTTTGTCCTTGTAGTTTTGCACTTTTAACATTCTAAACGTCTCTACCGGCGAGCACGAATTGGTTGCTCGTATACCCTCGTTGCACCTGCACACTTAATAAAACATTGTGACGAAAAAATTTTTTTTAAAGATACATGTATAATAAAGAAACAAAATTACCACGAAAAACAATTTTTCGAAGCCATATTTACGTTGCTAGACGAAATTTAGGTGCAGAATGTGGAGGAAGCGGACCGCTAAGATCCGCCCCGTGCTTACAAGGTGCTTACGTCTCATTGGCTGGAGAGAGGATTGACGTGTGAAAGGTTATGGTTATTAACCGACTACGTGTGAAAGGAAAGGTTATTAACCGACTATTTTTTTATGTTTGAGAAACAAATAATCTAGATAGAGTCATTGTTGTTTTCAAAAATATCCCGAGATTGCCTTTCTGCTTTGGCTACAAATGATAACTAACATGGCTGCCGGCGTTTGCGGCGTACTCAACTAGTATAGCTCCTTGAGCTCCTTTATTTTTTTGAGTGCGAGTTGTTTCGTGTTCACCGAGGTTTCTACAAGGTGATACAAGGAGACGCCAGGCTCCTTAAATCGACCGGAAAATTCGGTTTCTTAACCTATCGCGCTACGACTTTGTGCAGCGTTGCCCACAGATGGTGCTTTTTTTTTTTTTTTGTAAAATTTGCAAAGAGCGAATTTGCCTGAGGAAAAAGTAGAGAAAGAAAAAGGCTTAGCTCCAATGGAAACGCAGCGACGCCACCGGTCTGCAAACAACACGGCGCCGTTTCGCACGGGAGACAAGAGATGGCGCAAGCGGTCGCGACGCCAACTGCCGCCAACGAACGAGCAGACGACGCCGAGAGCCGGCGTCTTTTCTTTAGCAGACGATCGTTTCGACTCAAAAGCGGCGCGCGTTCTGCAGGCGGCGACAGTCGCAGAAACAAAAACAACAACTGATATGAAAGAAAGCTCGCGCCGCTTTTGATTTGAAAAGATCGTCTGCTAAAGAAAAGACGCCGGCTCTCGGCGCCGTATGCTCGTTCGTTGGCGGCGTTCGTTGCGCCATCTCTTGTCTCCCGTGCGAAACGGCGCCGTGTTGTTTGAAGACCGGTGGTGTCGCTGCGTTTCCATAGGAGCTAAGCCTTTTTCTTTCTTTACTTTTTCCTCGGGTAAGTTCGCTCTTTGCAAATTTTACAAAACAAATGCACCATCTGTGGGCAACGCTGCACAAAATTGTAGCGCGATAGGTTAAGAAACCGAATTTTCCGGTCGATTTAAAGAGCTTGGCGTCTCCTTGTATCACCCTGTAGAGGAAGGTCTCCTCAACAGACCTATTTTGCAGCAAACAACTGTCGAAAATGTGCGAATTCGGAAGCACTGTGCGGGCGCTTGGGTTGGTATTGCGGGGCTGGCCTAAAGGCCGGTTCAGACACTTGCGTTTGAGTGCGTTTGACTGCGTTGCGGCGAGAACCGAAAGCGAGTCACCGGCACATCTGTGCTTCGTATGAAGCGTGGAATCCAATTCAAGGAATCTTCTTGGCACGCGATATAAGCAGCAGGGATGTCCTGGTGTCTCGCTGCCGCAACGCAGTCAAACGCAGTCAAACGAAACTGTGTGAACCGGGCTTAAGGCTTGCGTCCCACGCCTTCAGAAACGCTGCCCGGTTGGGTGATTGGGTTCGTACCGGAACTGGCCTAAGCCTAGCGTTCCATGTTAAGTATGTTGCTCGATCTGGCTTAATTTGTTCCTTTGCGTGTGTTGGTGCTAAATAAAGATGTCGGTTCCCGTAAAAGCGGCACCGCTGCTTTGTGAATTGTGCAACCTTTGTGATTGCAACCATGGCTTAATACCGAAAAGATACCTACCTACACAGGTAAGAATTTACGAGCCATTTGGCTCTAAGCAATCGGGCGCTCGGCTCGCATCACGTTTTCCTATGTTCCCGTCATTTCGATTTGAAAGACAAATAGCTCTCAAATTTTGTCGTGCACTTTGCCTACGAAAGCGAAATATTTTTAGGTCACGTTTTAATTTTGCGTCTTGACGCTCACCCACCTTGCTCGAGGATGCTATGTGAAAAATATATCAAGAACAGTAAAGCTGGAAGGACTGCATATTTATTTTCTTGATTTTGTTAGCCCTCTCGGTCGCTTCTTACCGCACGTCGATAAACGCTGACAGACGCTTGCATTGGACCGTGGCTCGTGCACGATGGAACGCTAGAATGCCGCTTTCATGGTCGCGTCTTCTGGGCGTTCCGGAAGTTTTTAGACGGCGGATGAATAGCAGACGGACGGTGGCGAAAACGGATGCCGACGCGCAGCTTTCGTGTCCGCGTCTCACGGGCGTTGCAGGCGACGGTAGACGGTGGTGAAATAGCAGGCGATGCCGGAAACTGCCGCGCGTCTGCTCGTAGGACTAGCAGGCGGTACAAGACGCCATACAAGACGCACCTGATGTCGCGAACGGGAGACGCTAGGCTTGTTAGTGTGTTCAGCCGAGCAGCCAAATCAATCCACTAGACAGAAGCGGGGCCACTTAACTGTGGGCGGGGCTTAGAGCGTCCCGTGACCTCCACCTCAATTGCGTCTAACAACGTAAATATTGCGCGAGTTTTCTTTTTTTTTTTCGCAGAAAATTAACTAAAAAAGATACGTGTCTAAGCCCTTTTAAAAAGATTTTTTTTATTCTTTTTTTATTTCAGTGTTCTTTTAAGGGTGCCTGTCTAACTAGTGTATGACAAGTCAGCTGCAAGTGACCCACATACGGCTTCTAGTTTGAAAAAAAAAAATTACAAAGAAACCGATCTTTTTTATACAGACGGAAGTCAACTATTTTTCACGGATGTCACGGTTATGTCTGCCTCACGTGTGATAACGCCAAGCGTTGCTTGTGTTCATGTTAACGATGGAATCGAAGCCCACCGCCTGAATAGACACGTAATCAAACGAAGCGCGTGTTTGCCGAGTTAACATTCAAACCATATGTTCATCAGAAAGGGCATGCTGCGCAGGAACCAGGTAAAGGAAAGAAAGAAAGGTGCTGAAAAGGCCCAGAGGTGGGACTACGGAATGGGTACTGTGAGAAAGGCAAAGTTACAAGATGTTCAGCGGTTCTTTTTTTTTTTTTTCAGCACATATTAATTTCAGCAAGTTCGCTCAACAATCATTCGCACCATGCATCCTTATTGATTTCGTAGTGTGTCTAAGCTCTGGGGCTTTGTCAACTTTTTACATACACGGTTGTGCAGGTTCTGGTATATTTGTATCTTATGTCCCCTCACCGGACATAAGATACAAGTAGCCAACATACATACAGATCCCAAACGTATTATTTGTAAATGGATATTAATTTTTTTTTTTTTTTGCCAGTTTGAAGTTCAGATATTGTACGAACCGAACCCGAGAAACCGTCTTTAAATACGATAATCTTCACCAAGGGGTAAAAAATATACGTTCTCTCGATCATCCTGATAAAGCCGGGGATCAAAGAATGCCTCGTTCATGCATTATGTTTGCGTTATGATTTTTGTGCTCGGTAACGAAATTATTTGGATGGTTTGGGTGCGGCACACTCAATGTATGTACATACTCTTCGAGTTTGTAGGAATCACCAGGATAATTTTACACGTATTCAGGACCCGTGACGCCGCCGGATGAATCACGTGGGGAGCTACGCTTTGTCATTCGGAAGCAAGCTTCGCACGACAATAGTCGGTTACCAGCGCAGGATCCTTTGACTCATACTTAGCCCAGCTGTTTTCCCTTTCCTCCGCCTCATCACAGTGACGCCGCGCAAAGGCGTCACTGCGCTCCTTGTCAAATATCGCTAATTGTGATTAACTGTCACTAAGTATGCTTTAATACTTTTTTTTTAAATGTTAATGTACTGTCTTTTGTAGACTATGTGCGCTTTATCTTAATTTGGTCTGCGTGTAACGGCTTTTCGTTACATTCGAGAGCAACGCGTTTTGCACAAAATTCAGGCCATAAACTTATTCTACGTTAAAATCACCTGTTCACGATGAGCAAAGCAACGCAACGCAGCGCATCTGTCCTTCATGATTCCCCGTATATACAGCGTCGATGGCCAATTTTGTCACTGGTTCACGGCGGGCGCCATTGGACTTTCGCAGCCGCAGCACACACAGGAGCAGCAGTGGCAAGAGCGACGGCAAGCAGCGCGTGCAGAAGAGCGGCTTGCCGGCCAGTCTCCTAATGAAGCCGGGTCCTTGCCGAGCGTCCCTGGTCGCGCCCGCTCTCTCGAGCGCCCCCGTGTTTGCCGAGGAGGAGGAATGCGCACCTGGTTGCCCGGCCGGCAGAAGACAGACATCATAGCTGGATTTGAGCAAACAGCTCCGGAGCGTGCACGACGTCGGCAGCTCGTTGAGCACACACACACACGCGGAGGAACGCGTCGTGGCCGGAAGGAATGCCGGCCTCGCGGTTTGTATACACTGCGCCGACCCGGCCCCTGGAACAGCGATGGCGTTCGCCTTAACGGCCTCTTCGGCGATTCGAAATCCTTCCCTGAACTTTCTTTTTTCTTTTTTTACTCGGATGAGTCAGTCGAAACTGTCCTATTTACAATTTTCAACAAGGTGTATTTCTGTTTTATTATGCACTTTCATAGTTATAGCGCGCGAGTCTTTTTCTTGATTGTAGGAAGCTGGAAATTTGCCATTAAAAACTTCGGATGTGTTTTTGTTTTCTTCTAGGATTGTCAGTTTAGTCTATACTCCGTTTCACCTTACGTCTGGCGGCATCAGATTCTACGGGCCATCGGAGCTAATCCAAGGCCGTGTGAGTTTCCCGTGACCTTCTAGAGGAAGCGCCGTGACGCGCGGAAAGCGTAGTCACGTGCTGCTTTCCTAGAGCTGGAGAGGCTGGAATGGTTAGTAGTGTCCGCCGCGGTCGGACGTAAGGTTAAACGGGGTATAGTAATCTGGTTACCACTTGTGATGTCCTTTTTTGTCTAGATCAGGGGTGGCCAGGCTGACCCGGCCTAAGAGCCGCGGACAAAACCACGAAACTACCAAGAGCCGCGAGGGGGGGGGGGGGGGGGGGAGGGGGGGGGGCGAACTTTTGTTTAGAGCAATAAATGAAACTCGAAATACTTTCAATCTATCCTAGTCAAAAGCAGTCCAACTGTTCGGAAGTAGCAGTAGCACAAGACTACCAAACCGCAAACTGTCTTTCGATTGAATTAAAACGCGTTCCATTTCTCTTTTTATGGACGTGCTCCTTTGACCGGGAAGGTTGCAGGGGGGGGGGGGGGGGGGGGGTGTAGGGAAGGGAGCCGCGAGTCGCACTTTAACACATGAAGAGCCGCATGCGGCTCGCGAGCCGCAGCTTGGCCACCCCTGGTCTAGACTTTTCGATTCTTAATCAAGCAGGAATAACCATACGCCGTTTGCGGCACGCGCATTTCGGATGTGTACAGGTGCCATTATCTAACCCTCGTGTATCTTGGCGCGTACAAAGCACCGTTCAAAGTCATCCTTGTAATTTTCAAGGCTCATGACTGAACGGTGCGTAACATCAGGACTGAATGTATGCTCACATAACAAGAATCTATGTTTGCCTTGTCACGACGCCCTACACTTCTGCTTCAAAAGAATGTGAATATAAGTCATCACCTGTAAGCCTGTAAAGCGAGCTCCTACTCCAGCTATTCGGCCATAAACTGCTAACACTTCGACAGCGCCGTTATGACTAATGCGGAGAGCAAGTCGTCTGCTTCTTGCGTAGGGGCTGCGGTGACGTCAGAACGACTCCAAGCTATGAATGGCTTTGATTGAAAAGATAATGGGTAGACCTCAATGCCTTGAGGCCCACCCCCTATTTTTTTCAATCAGCCAATAAGAGGTCGGCGTTCTGACATCATGGAACCCCCTTGTGCTAGAAGCAAACAAAGTTGCGCTCCGCATAGGAGAACGTAAGCCAAACACAGCCATGAGAGCTTTGCGGTGGCTACGGCACAGTTACAACCAAAAAGCTCTCGTCGCTGCCTTTGAGCTCATGGACTGATTGATTACATTTAAAAGGTTGCCATTGCAAAAGAGGCAGGCTTCTTTGAAACTGCCTGATTAATCACTTATCCCTCCCATCGTTTCGTGGCTACATTTTGAATTCGAGGCTATCGTTGTTCATTTTGTGATTGTTAGTCTGGGCCGGTTTGCTAGAACAGTGTCTTTGCTGAGACTGGGCGAAAGAAAGCACTGCAAAGGCTGGAGCACCCGAGAGTCTTGAGACATGGTTTGAGTCCCGCTCAGCTCGTGCGCTGGCTTTGGCAGTTCTTTCGTTCCCCCAGTCTCAGCTGAGACCAGGGCCGACTTGCTAAAAACAACGTCTCAGCTGAGACCAGGGGAAAGAAAGCACTGTCAAAACCGGCTCACGAGCTGAGCCGGACTCAAGTCGCGTCTCAAGATGTTCGCGCGCCCCAGCCTTTGCAGTGCTTTCTTTCACCCAGTCTCAGCTGAGACGCTGTCCTAGCAAGCCGGCCTGCAGGATGTAGGATAGGCAGGTAGGAAAACAACCATTGAAACCTGCCGCAGATGGTGCGGCGACATACGGCGCCTGGGTGCCAAAATTGCGTTACCGAACTCAAGTGCCTCATCAAGCAACATGCAACCAGGTAGCCAAACAGACAAAGACGACGGAAACGGTGGTGGGACGTGGATGTCAAGGCTGCAATATTGGCCAAACAGATTACCAACAGGGAACATCGAGTGTCGCTCCGAGCAGGATGTGAGAGTGAAGTTGTTTCAAGGTGGACCTTATACCAAAACCACAAGTGCTATGCCAAACAGCTAATCCAAGAAAAGATAAGAACAGCGGATCTGGGGACCGTCCGAGAAATTAGGTCCAGCGGAAGAGACGCGCCTCGGAGGTTTTTGAAGTATCGAGCATCGCTCGAGGGAAACAACCAGGAAGTGACTATAATAAACAAGAACACGCGCAAGCCGCCAGAGGACCTTGGCTAACATCTAACCGCGTTCCTGACGGGGATCTTTGCCCCTGAAGAGTTGACCACACCACGACAGCACCGGCCTTCTCCGAAACACCCGGACTCCAACCAGGAGGGGGCATCGGCCGGGGGACGGTTGTTCATGCGCTGGCTCACCTGTGGGGGTCTACCTCCAAGGGACTGGACGGGATCCAGGCTAGCGTCCTCAAGTCCTTGGGAAAGGATGCGTTGATGCAGATCGAGGACATCTTCAGAGCGATCCTCCGGGTCAAAGAGCCTGTGCCCCAAGACTGGCGGCTCAGCCGCGTCGTGCAAGGTGGAGGTGCCGGGTACCCCGCACCTCCATTATAAAGAGAAACAGTAGCGTCGCAAGCGTCGAAGTAGGCGAAACCTACTTCGACGTGTGACGTAACCTGTTTCCATACGAAACCCAGCTCTCTCTTCACGCGCGCCATTTAGCCTCTGGCCTTGCACAATGCCACTAAAACCCAAGCGCCCGCCTCAAGATCAGAGTCCTGACTATTAGGGGCAGAAACGACGGCGCACAGAGGCAGCACGTGAACGGGGCGGGCTCGCATGTGCGCAGCACGTCGTGTCGCTGTGGTGGCAGTGAAACGTCAGCAGCCTGCCCAGCAGCCATTAGGACACCGGCGAGCCCAAGATGTGGCGACTCAACGTCGGAAGTGGCAACGCCGTCAAGAACAACAAAAACAGCGACATCAACCGGAACACCCTTAGGCTAGGTGGCGCAAGCTGCCGCCTGTTACAAAGAGTATGGCCATTAACATCCATCCATCCATCCACTGCAGTGCCGTTACAGTGCCTCGAAGACGTCTCCGACTGGTATATTGAGCGCCCTATTCCGCCCATGCATTGAAAGTAGTACCGAAGTGGCAACAGATGAAGTCACAAAAGCTCGAGTAGCATATGCTGTCGTATCGTATGTGCGATCGTGGCGGTTGGTCGTAGAAATAATGGCGAAAAGCATGAGCGAACGTGAGTGTCGCGGTCGTTGCGGCATCCCAAACCTCTGGCTTCTGTAGCTTCCGTGAACTTTAAAACTGGAGAGCGACCTGCAGCAGAACAGGCGTCTGCCACATTCACAACTGCTGCTGTGACACCGCTAGGATTCCAGTCGGCGACAGCATAACACATCTCTGACGTCATCAGGTGGAAATCTAGGGACCACATTTTTGGGCGCGGTATACACACCGGTTGGAGACGCGTTCCATGTCACTATGGTGCCACCAACGATCGCCACACTGGGTTTGCGTGCGGTGAAATTGCGTAATCTCTGCTGTAACGATTTTAAAGTTGAAAGACTCGTGAAACGTTAGAAGTATTTAAAAAAAAAAAAAATCTTTCAGCCGTTCCGCTCTGGCGAAGAAGGAAGAGCAGCGGATCTGTAGTTTCTGTTCTCGGCGGTGGCTTTCCAGGCGAGCGATCTGCTCTTCCTTCGCAAGGGAATCTGAAACGCTCGACGCATTGCAACTTTAGGCGATGGCGGCCTCCCGGCGGTTTGCCGGAAACCATTCGCGCTGCTGCGCGAATGGTTTCCGGCAAACACACCACTCTGGACAGCTACTGCCATCTATGAGCGACGGCGGCAACCAGATTGTTGTGTCAGCCATGGGTGTCGACATTTGTTTGGTACCGGACACGATCCTGGGGAAACTAGCCCTTAACAGCTCCGCTGCAATGAAAATTTATTTCGCTTCAAAACAGTTTTTCGCCAACGATACAGCTCACCACATTTAAACGATAAACCTACCACATTTAAACGCGCTTGGCACAATGACCACACATACAGCCACTTTTAAAGTTTGTGGGCTCGAGCTTGCCTCAATAAACGTTTACTTATTTACAGTTCGAAATGAATATTTTTTCATTCGTGAGAATATTTCCAGACATGTACACGTTACCCCCAAAAAGTAACTGAATACCGTTACTTGTTACTCACTCAAAAAGTAACTAAATACGCTACTCGTTACCGATCCTCAAAAGGAACGCGTGAGTTACCTCAAAATTAACGAGTTACTTTTCACGTTACTTTGACGACCGAATACATAACAGTTTTTGTTTCATGGTTTATCGTTTTCTTTTCAGTAGTCGTTGCACTTAAGGTAGCTGCCTCTCAAAGTTTTCATCAGTTATGTTTCCCCGCTTCCTTAAAAATACATCTCCGCCGACGCTGAAAAGTCTTTCTACTGACGCGCTCGAAGGAACGGCAGTGTTGTGCTTCGGGAAGACCTGGTAAATTTTCGGGAACTGCGCCTTCATTGCGGTCAGCGGGTAATGGGTTCTGTGCCTTCCCCTGTTCGCAACCTCCCGGTTTACATTCGGTTCGTACCCTGTTCTAGAAGGTTCAACCAACGACCCTTATAGTGTTCGCTGGGTGAGGGACACTCCCAGCTGTAGAGTTCAGTACAGCAACGCTTATCGCTGGACGTGCCAGTCGAGCTGTTCGACTGACGTGTTCAGCGATATATGACTGTCATACTGTTTAGTTGTTTTTCGGGTTGCCCACCTACCGTTCTCATAATAGACACCTACTCAGGTTCGAATAAAAACAAAACCGTTTAAGCGGTGATGCACACGTTACCCTTCAAAAGTAACTACATACCGTTAATGATTTCTAGGTCTTAAAAGTAACTGAATACATTACTCGTTCCTTTTCTAATAAAGTAACTAAATACGTTACTCGTGACCAAAATTAGTAACCAGGTAGATGTAACTCGTTACTTGTAACGCGTTACGTACATGTCGGATATATTTCTAATGTATTTTGCACGCCGGAAGTAAGCACGCTAGAAAGTATAACTTTAGGCCCCGGTCACACGGCTAATACATCATACAAAAAAAAACGTCTGCAGACACTATGTTTCTTCCTCCTATCATGGCCAAATTGGTCGTACAAAACCTGTCTCCGGACACGTAGGAAGCGAGCATGCTTCGAACGTATGTGTCAGGCGCAGTGTTGGCGGTAATGCGTTACAAGTAACGGCGTTACCGGTAACGCGTTACGTTTTGTTTCGGTAACGTGTAACGTACTTGTTACTTTTTCCAATCAGTAACGGGCAACTTATTTGCGTTACATACATCTAGTAACGAGGAACGGAGTTACGTAACTCGTTACTTTTAGAGCGCAGCTCTTAGGCGCCCGTTTCCGGCTTGAGCGGCGTCGGCGTCGTCGTTGCCATCGGCGTCGCCGTCGGCGTAACCACGCGGTGCATTATGGGACGTTTCCCATAATGCACCGGGCGGGAGGGAGGAGGAGGGGAAGGGGAGGGGGAAAAGGAGGAAGGAGGAGGTGGAGAGTGAGGAAGGAGGGAAGGGAAAAGGAGGAGGGGAGGAGGAGGAGGAGGAAGGAAGGGAGGAGGCGAGGAGCACGGGAGGAGTAGATGAGGAGGGAGGAGAGCTGGCACGTATAAGGAGGAGGAGCATACGGTCCCCTCCATACCCTCCCCTCCTCCTCCTCAAGAGCTGCGCTCTAATTCGGCATTACAGGGAGTAGTAAACGTCTTTCATTTTTTTCTTCCAAAAACTATAAAAAAGCTAGACCAATTTTTATGTTTTTGATTTAGGTGCCAAGTCATGTGAACTTTTGAGTTTTTTTGCGTTCTTCTTTGCGTTTTTGTAAGCATTTAGGTGAAACCGTAAGAACGATAAAGTAACGAAGTGCAGTGTCTGCATGGACATAATATTTCTTAAAATACGGCGCGTATGCATGCCTGTAACGTCAAAACAGTAAACCGTGTTAATTCATAATTTAAAAAGTAACGCAAAAGTAACGTGCTTCAATTTTTATCGGTAACGGTACCGCGTTACTTTCATTTTGAAGTAACGTAGGACGGCAACGCGTCACTTTTACTTGCAAGTAACGAGTAACGTATTTCGTTACTTTTTTTCGATAACGCTGTGGTCAGGCGTTTCCGCAGATAATTTTGTCGTCGTGTCTGCGGAGACACTCCGTGTCTTTCGTACGAGGTATGAGGGCTGTGTGACTGCGGCTGTAATGTTTCAGGAACTCGCTGACGAAACTGACGAAGGGCGGTCACCGATATGTCAACTAAATTGAAGTTTGTTAGAATGGAAGTTTACTGGGATTCTCACGGGCCAAGCCCGGTAGCTTAGGGACGTAGAGAGAAAAGGCATTTCTGCCTGACTGACGCCTCAACCCGCCGTAGTTCGCAGCAAGTACGCACAGTAGTGAGAAAAAGAAATCATTCACACAGAGCGAAAAAATAGTTGGCACATTCGGGCGTTCTAAATATACAAACCTCTAAAAAATTAAAAGAAATGTTAAAATATGTTTAAAATAACTCACCGTCACATCTCTGCATCTTTAACAAAACTATTAAGAGCCATATTTGTAAACTTTTGTACGTAGGCTACTGTCCCCCAAGACGACATGTCCGGGAACACGCGATACACCGAAACGAATCAGTGGGAGCGCCAAAAGGCAGATTTTTTTCTTATCTCGGCGACCAAAAACAGCCACTGGTCTCGACGGCGGAACCAGACCATTTTAAAGCCCCCGCAGAAACGTATCGGCAAGGCGGGAGCCGGGCATATATGCGCGCCAAATGTTATTTCGTGCGAATCTGAACCTAATTTCGAAAACGCCCATCGGAGCGAGACCCTCCCGATTTAGACGCGGAACAAGCTATACTCCATTTTCCCCTTACGACGGACCTCGGAAAACGCTACGAAACCATCGGAGCCAATCCGATGCCGTGTGAGTGTCACGTTACCTCCGGGACCGGCGAAGCAACGTGGGGGGGGAGTACGAGTCACGTGATTCATTCACAGAGGAACTGGCTTGGCTACTGTCCATCTTGAGGTGAACCGGAGCATAGCACCTACTCGCTCACGTTGTCGCGGAATAATAGAAACTTATGAGTACACTGGGTCTCACCGTCGTGCTGTACCGCCTGACTAAACAACATCCTTATCTAGATCAACGCGATCTGCTATCCACCTGTCTACCCGCGAAAACACCATTCAACTCCAGGGTATTTGTGGGTACTCTCCAAAGATGGCGTCGTTTTTTCTTTTTCCCGGTTGCAGACATTATTCCATCAAGAAGCTAGGAGGACGGATGGCGAAGAGCGCTTTACTGGTGCGATCATCGTACGTTCTGCTCTGGTCACGTATTCCCACATCGTACTATTACTGCTGAATAACGTGTTCCCAATCAAAGCGTATTGTTATTAGTGAATGTGAGGTTGCCGCTAGTTTTTCTGCTCTGCATACTAAGTAGCTAAAGGTCAACTACCCAACTTGCCGTTAAGTATAAAATGTGACGAAGTCGCTGGCAGGGGTTTCCCTTGGAATTGAAATCAGGGGGGGGGGGGAGGGGGGGGGGGGGTCAAAATTTTAGGCGGGAGGGGAGGCATTGTGAATAGAGGAGTCGTTGCGAATTAAGGGCTGCCAAAGACAAGAGGGGGTGTACACCATCCCCCCCCCCCCCCCCCCCGCTTAGGGGGTGTGCAGGGAAATCACTGGTCGCTGGTGAAGTTTGACTTAGGACTTGATCTTTTAGATGTCAAAAGGAAAGGCGCATTCGAGAAATTTGTCGCTTCATTCCCGCGTGCAAGCAAGCGCGAATGGGCATTCAACCATGGGGCTGTGTGCGTTTGTGCGTTTTCGGGTTATATTCCGCGTAAAATCTTCGTCACCTTGTTTCATTCATTGCTCGTTTGCACAGTGGGTGGTCCGTTCAAAACAAAATCGTATAGATATGAAAACCTCGCTGATGGAAAGGGCATTAATTGTATTCATTCCTGCATTTATATATATATATATATATATTCTGTTAATTTAACGTGCCCAAGATAAACAACAAAATGTGTTGAAAACTCAGAAGAAAATAAAAAAATAAGGACCGTTCGTCCACGACCTCAAGACAGAATTTAATAAATATATATATTATCTCTGATGGCCTGAAATGGACGAGCTTTAGCGTCCTTTTCAAACGTCCACGTACGCACATGAAAAAAAAAGGAAAAAAAAGCGATGCATTGTGTAGTCTGAGCAGCAGATTATGTCGAAGACTAATACACAGATATGACGCCATTTCACGCATCGCTCGTTTAAACTCATGAGTTGCTCAAAACTGGGGCATCTCTCTCAACATCGCCGGAGGAGGACCTCGGGAGGGGCCCTATCGATAAGGATTCGAGACCATCCATGGGTGAAAATTCCGTTCCGTCGCATCCGCCATCGACGGAACCGGCTCAAGTGAAGCGAGTCGATGCTGACAAGGCGTTGGCTTCATCCGACAACAGCGAGTTTCCGATTACAGATTCGGACTGACCCTCCAGACGACGGGTTTGAAGCAGGCGACTCCCGTTTACGAGGCACTCACGAACAGTGTATTCAAAATAAAAATAAAAAACCTCCCGCACCCCCTCCCCCCCCCCCCTCTCAGTGCCATCCCACTCGATCGCAATCTAAATTTCTGACGTGCTAATATTGTAAAACGTAAGGAGGAAACCTAGATTGGTTATACGGGGTTAAGGCAAGACCCGTTCGATCATTTTTAATCAATTAGAGTAGAACTAATATTTAAATTTTTTTGTGTTTGTCGGTTATTGCACAATGTGTGCATCCTTATCCTGTCTTACACTAAGAAGTCTTTATGGGGATGAGTACAAACGTGTTGCACGCAAAACAATATGCGAGTATACTTTTAATTGCAAAGGAATACGCGGCAGTCAATGGCGTTTCAGAGCGCATACGGGGAGCCAATCCGCTCTCCTTTGTTTTGTATGCCTTATCTTGCAGGTTTAAAATAAGCTCGTGTGTAACCTATGTACAAACTCACAGTCAAATATTCTGTATGGAAGTTTGAAAAGCGGCGTTAGTCTGTGACCCCTTCCCACGATCATAAAGGTACATTTAGCAATGGGACGGTCAGTGTCGAACCAACTCGCGATCCTCCGTGCCTGGCGGCTTGCGGCCTGAATATCCATCAAGGCGGAAGATCCAACAAGTCGAAGAATCCAATTGGTCACGTGACAGGCGAGACGGAATATCCATCGAGACGAAATGTCCAATTGAGACGGAATCTCCAACGAGACGAAAGATCCAACCCGGCCTGAATGTCCACCGGGACTGAATATCCAACGAGACGGAATGCCCAACCAGGTCTGAATGTCCACTGAGGCTGGGTACCCAATATGTCATGTTTATTTCACTCCTGTAATTTATGTAGCATTCTGCTCCCAAATAAATAGAGATAAGCCAGGACCTTTTTTTCATTGAACATTTTTGTACCCCATGTAAAAGGGCTTGCTGGAATGCTTCAAATCATATTTAAAGGGGCGATGCAACAATTTTTGTATTTTGCGCAAATACCGCTTAGAACAGATCCCTGACGTTAATGACCTATGAAACACGCGTTCGTTTTTCACCCCACGCAATAGAAGACCCAGTAAAAAATTAAAGAAAAACAAGCAGCGTTCACCCTCTCAACTCGCAGCCAAAACAAGTGGCCACGTGATCTGGAGCCGATTACATGCCGCCAATGTTGATCATAGCCACGCGCTGGGGTTGGCAAAGCACAGGACACGCGCTGAGTTTCAGACATTGTTATGGCTCGGCTATTGTCGTAGTTGCAGCGATTGGACACGGGCCACTACCCGAATGCTTCTCGAGCTAGTAATTATCACGAGCCCAAATCGAGTGCCCACGCAATGCTCGGGTCCAATCTCTGAACAGCATTCAAATATCGTCATATGGGTGTACTGCGATCCCCACTTAACGTCATCAAACGTCATCAAATTTTGCAAAGGAGAGATTGAATTAAAATGATCGCTTTTGTCTCTGAAATTACGCCGCAACAAAGGAGTTTTTTGGCCAGTGGCGTTGCGTGCGAGTAACCTTGAGTCCCGCTAGTTCCAGTAAGCTCGTGTAAAGTGAAAAACATTCCAATTGAAAATCGTTGCACTGCCCCTTTAACAACGTAAAAATCACATAAGATACGTGATCTCCGTGCTAAAACAGAATGGGGAAAGAGTTTTCTTTGTTTTTTTTCGTTAGTCGACAAAGAAATGGAATGGTCTGCCTATTGAAACTGTTTGTGCCGCAAATGCGGAAAGCTTTTTTTTTTAATGTTTCTTCGCTTTTTTTTATAATGATACAGATGCCGCAGGCTCAAAATGCATAAATAATAAAGATTAAAAATAACAAAAGTAACCGAAGTCAACACCGAAGCTTAGCAGTGAAATGCACCCCAGAAAGTATTTTAATAAGAAAAAAAAAACCGGCTGCAGACAGAAACTAAAAGGATGCGAGAAACAAAGAGTCTTCAACGCAGCGAAGCATCGTGAACTTCCTAAACAGTGTTCAACACAGAGTCTAGAAAACAAAAGCGACTGATCGCTCCGAAACCAAAAAGTAGGCGTACAACAAAGAGGTCTTCCAAACTTAATCTTCTACACATACATGTCCCATGTCACCCCCTTTCCGGTTTTGTACCAAAGTTATTTTGCATTCTAGTGGCCTGAAATCAGTTGCCAGGTTAGAAAGGTTCACCCTTGTTCTTGGTTTGATATAACAATGGTACAACACTTCCTTAGTGGGTTCAAACCCTAGACGTAGGTCACAAAAGAAAGACAGGCAAAGTGCATAATTTCGGGCAAGATAATGCGTTTGACTAAAATTTGCATAGGACTTTTTCATTGAAAATAGAAAACATTGCTAACGAAAAATATTTAGAAACCGGTGTTTTTTTGTTTTGAACGATTTTTATTACCGTCACCGGCGGATGTTTATCGGTGCTTGTCGGTGAAATCTACAGGACCTTTCCGGTGAAAACACCAGCGCTTGCTCGAAAAAATGTAATAAAGCGGGGGTTTTCGGTTTTAACCGATTTTGTATTTTTGACACCGGCGGATGTATATCGGTGTTTTTCGGTTTAAACCGGGAAGTGTACAGCCTAGGCCGTATACTCCATCCACCCCAAACTTGAGACTGCGGTGGAAGCTATGTCCTACGCCTCTCTTTCGCCCCATCATCACGCTCCTGCTCATACCCACGCAGAGAGCCTGGTCAGGTGACAATAGAGAGGCGGCTGATTGGTCCGGCGGGTACGTAGCTCCCACTGCAGTCTCAGCCGCCGTCTCATCCAAGCACCCAGCCAAGGTGCCTCGGCAAAGGCTGAAAAGGGTTCATAGAGGAGACACCGGGGAACAACGACACCGGAATTCCTCCAACCCCAAAAAGCAGACCCTGGCGGCAGAAAGCTGTGTACCCCCCGAGGGGTGCAGCACGTACGATTGCCCCTCGTGGGGAATCCCCGTCGCAAAAGCCCGGCGTCCTTATCCCTACGTTTTGAAAACCCCACGTTCAATTACCCCGTCCCGTATTCTCCAAGTGCCAAAAGCCCCGTCCTCACTGCCCCCGTTCCACCTTCTTCGCGCTTCAACCAGCGTTGTTCTATGTGTTTACCTAATCAGTTGAGGGTCTACAAAGGATATTTTAAGTGAAAGAAACAACAAAATAAGGTTATCATGAACCGCGGAAAAACTTAGAATGACGTACGCCAATCGCATAAATCTGCATAACCAGCGATGCACCCTGTTGTCATAGAAGTATACTCAGACGTAGAATTATAGACTTTATCTACCTAGATGGATACAAATATTTTGAGCACGACGGAAGAATGGAATTGTGTTTGGTGCTGTATGTGTAGTAAGTACGGCGCCATGAGCTGCGGGTTAACTGTTTTGACAGAAACGTCGGAACTGTGAATCCGCGTGTGCTGCAGAGTCAACGAAAGCTTTGGTTTAATGCTTATCCATAAAAACTCTAACTTTAAATGTTTTGCCAGTCACTGATATTTTCTGTCTGTTCTCACTCGCTGCAGAATCCGGGATCCTGGGTTCAATCCCCACCCCTGCCCGTTTCGATCTGGATGAGCACCGTACCTGCGTGCTGTCGTGTATCACTAGTGCGTGGTGCACGTTAAAGACCCCAAGCTAGCGGTTGTACCGCACTGGCTAAATTCTCATCTACAGCTGAGCAATTTAGCCCACTAAGGCAGACTAACTTCCGGGTGTATGAACATGCACACAACAATTTTGCTTACTTGTAACATAACAAGACGTGGATGTGTATAGCGTACGCCTCAAGAACGGGAAGCTTTATCCAGTTATTCGTTACTTGAGTCCCGGGTACGGCATAATTGTCACACAAGCTCGCGTGCACACTTGCTGTCTCTTAGTTAAAAGCAAAATGCTCCGCCCTCGCGCTGAGGACCAGGGCTACCTGACACGGGGGATTCGCGTCATGAGCGTCCGAAACTGGGGCTTCTGAAAGCGGGGAAAAACGTCCGGGGCGTCCCGAGACGCGCGTAAGCCGGCGAAGGCCACACGCATCCCTCTCCAAAACGAACAATGGCCAGCGATTCCTTCAAATAGGATGGTCCACATATGAATGAACAAGTTAAATAGAAGCACAATCATTTATAAGCCGTTAGGCAATTTCAAAATTGTGTCGATCTTAACAGCCGAGTTTAAGCAACCTGAAACCGCCAGAGTAACCAGCATTCTTTTAAAGAAATTTGAAGATCTACCAGCTCGATATACGCAAACAATAAGAAACGCAATTCTCAAATCAAGTATCTACTTGGTTACGTTGCGGGCGAGACGAATATTCATAAAAAAATAATGTCCAACTGAGACGGAATGTCCAACGAGTCTGAATATCCAACGAGACGAAAGATCCAACCAGGCAGGAATGTCCACCGTGACTAAACGTCCATTGAGACGGAATATACAATTGAGACTGAATGTCCAACGAGTCTGAATGTCCAACGAGACGAAAGATCCAACCAGGCCTGAATGTCCAACGTGTCTGAATATCCAACGAGCCTGAATATCCACTAGTGGATCTTTCGTCTCGCTGGATCTTTTGACTCGTTGAATATTCAGGCTCTGAATTTGTTAGAGGTACCTTCATGCTGGCCGTGTGGCCGCGGGGACCGGAGTATTGAAAGGATGTCTGATGTTTCCGCTTCAACTGGCCTATTTGATCAGTGTAGGGCTGTCACAAGCTTGGGGTCTTCAACGTGCACCACGCAGTAGTGATTGCGCGAATTAAAGTCCATGGTACAGCAGCCGTTCTACTTGAAACCAGTTGGAGTGCGATTTTAACTCATTGCTTTCGAGTTCGTAGCACGTGCCTTCGCTTTACATACTGCTAAGCTGCAATGCTGCGCTGTTGCAGGTCTCGACAAGTACTAACTCGCGCCGTGGTCTAACAGGTTAAAAAAAAAACAAAAAAACTTTAGGCTTTAACCTTGCTGCGCAGCAAAGTATGTCTAGGGCTATCCGAGTTTGTCGGAAGGGTTAGGAGGGTAACGCTGCGTTCTGTTATAATTTTTTGTTTCCAATTCATCTGATAGGGACGGGAATGTTTCTACACTCTAGTGAAGACGTCAATATATTCGGACCCCAGCGATAGCAATGTCCCCAACGAAGGCACTCGGGTATCTTTTACGTCCTACCAAAACTTTAGTTACACCGTGTCTAGTCAGCAGTCGTCCTTCCCCTAAATTATATGTGCACGGAAGAAGAGTAGCCGCCACGCATTCACTGAGAAACTGACGATCAACATACTGCCTTGTTCCTCTCTTCCCCTCAACCCTCCTTCCCTATTCTCTCCCCTTAACCCCTTAGCTCTTTCAATTTCTTTCTTTTTTTTTACTCTTTTTAACTTCTAACTGCTCTTTCTAATTTTCATTGCACGCGCGACCAGGGTCGCACGTGCTTCCACCATTTGTCGTCATTAAAGAAGTCGTGAAACGAAATCGGGTTGGAATGTTCCTGACTCTGCAGAGGCGTACTTGTCATTGACAGGCCCAAGTATACTCGCACAGACCGCAACTGATTCAGAAGCCTTTGTCGCGGTGAAATCGCGAGGATAAAAGGGGACTATTTCTTTCAGTCTTGCCTTCGCAAACCATATCATCCTAGGTATATATATGGCTATGTGTGACCCTTACGTATTGTAGTAATGAATCTACAAGTTCCTTGCGGTGTTGTTGTTGGGAATGGGGACCAGATATGTTGTGGGTTTGTGACTAGATGGTATGTGAGCTAGACTGAGTTGTCTTGTGAGAGTGTGTTTCCTGCGCTCCGAAACGATCATAGATGCAAATTGCCGGCACAGCGCACGAAGAGCAGAGCGGCCGCTGGGTCCATGATCATCAGGGGGTGTTGGCTTGTGGAATCGCGCTTGCCATACGGGTGTGACGGCCGTCTGGGTCTGCAGCCTGCTGAGACACATTCTATCTCACCTCGAACACTCAGGTAGTAGTGGACTGGGATCAAGATACAGTAGATCCATCAGACGGCGCTTCCTAGCTCTCCTGCCCTACTCCTTGCGTTCGAGGGCACTGGTGGATTGCTTGTGTTGGTGACCCAAGGGGGCCGACATAGCCTTCTGAGGGTTCATGAGCATTTACCAAATCCTTCGCTACTCGCTCAGCCTCCTCGCTACCCGGTATCCGCGACTCTAACTAACTATAGGTGGCGCCACTCATTTTCCAAAATGGCGGTTATAGTGAGGGTCGGAGATGCGTGCCGCCGTTGAGCCTGTCTAGTGTGCTGGTTTCATTGAGCGACACAAATTATTTCTGGTAATACGAGGAAGCTAGGGTGTTATGAGCGCAGGTCACCTCTCTACCCTGAAAACAAGAACGGTGTTTAGCGTAATATTTACGCAAGGATGCGCGTTTTAATTCTGGAGTGAAACCGAAACTAACCTCTATTTTGGATTCAATTTCTCGATATAGGTCTTAATTTCGGATTCTTTCATAACTCAAGATGTGTCTCGCACTCACATCGTAATTATTTAGTTCGAGAAGTTGTTCGCGGAAACTTTATTTTGTGCCATACATGTTCGATTCAGGCTGATATTTGTAGTTGTTGTAGTTGTTGAAAAAATCAGTGCTGATATTTGTGCGTTCTCGCTGCATTTTCTCGCTCGGATAATTGTCATGGGAAATAATGAACTGCTGGCTTTTTAATGGGTTTTTGGGTATTAAGATGATTAATTGGTATAACATTATCACA
This sequence comes from Ixodes persulcatus, assembly GCA_013358835.2. Classification (NCBI taxonomy): domain Eukaryota; kingdom Metazoa; phylum Arthropoda; class Arachnida; order Ixodida; family Ixodidae; genus Ixodes; species Ixodes persulcatus. The sequence goes on along the minus strand of JABSTQ010011317.1, from coordinate 620,666 downwards.
AGAATAAGAGAATAATTTCAATTTTTACAATTTGTCCACAAAACGTATAAATTAATAAACGCTGTTCTCACTGCAACAACCCAAAGACGAAATCCGAATCAGACAACTCAAGTGTGCGTGTATTTTTTATAGCAACGGGTGACGGATAGGACTTTATATTACATCCAGTGTTTGACTGTTTCTCTCTTTATAACGATGTCAGAGTTTTTGATATGATAAAAAGAAAACAAAATTATACCTTTCTGGTAAGACTATTGAGGTTAAATGGCGTATTTTCGTGATTTAGGCGTTAATTGGGGGCATACATTGCCGCGAATTGTATTAATAATTATAATATTAAAATTCAGATATTTTAATACGCAATTTTTTAAGCTCCATTATAATTTGTTGCTTATGATCTAATTTCAAACGCGCGAACAAATATGACAATCAAAAGTGTTCCAATTATCATCACTGGTGATAATTGCAGCATTTTTAATTACCCAGTAATAAAATAAAAATAGTCTAAAATCAATAAAAACATTCTAGCTAATGCGAGAAATCGATGTAAAATTACATTATTGTGGGTAAAGTATATTTTGCTATCAAAGTCGAGACTTTTGACAATCGGAAAAACGTCCAACGTCGCTGCCAATATCTTTCCAGACCAAATGCCCAAATGTAAAAAAAAAACAAAAATGTTTTTTTTAATTACCAATTTTTTTATAACCTTTAGTTAATTTCATTTTTACGCTCCGTCGTTTTGTTCGAAGGAACGCCAATACCCACTTGCACGTCTGCTCACTGCAGCACCTTTCGTTGGCGTTGGAAGCCGGTGAAACAGTAGTGAGTTTTAGTATTGCGTATACGAACGAACGCAAGCGCTGTGTGTTTGCGTTAGCTTTGCGTGTTCCACACTGCGCGTGCGCGGAGCCCAAAATTACGGTTTGGATGGCGCATGGCGATGAGGCACACGCACAACGTGGGGCACGCAACTCTAACGCAAACGAACACCGCTCGCGTTTGCTTCTATGCGCAATACTAAAACTCTCCAGTAAGGTACAATCCCATACCCGCTGCAACACTACGTTGGGACAGTGAAGAGTGTTGTTTACGTTCGGAAATGACATTTCCCGAGCCATGATCGCGAGTAGTTCCGCCGTGCCCGCTGAGCACGAGAAACGGGGGACCCTCACTACAGCGCTTCCCGTTTCTGCCGCGGGAGGGCAAGCGTCGAGCTGGAGACGCGAATACCTGCGTGACCAGATTTCCTTGATCATTGGGCTTCCCCTCCCATTGAGAGTATTTCTTGGCAAGTTTCCTTGATGCGCCTTCGATTGGTGCATTTTTTCCGTTTAATTTCATGCATTACTCCCACGGCCTCCTTTAAGTTCGTAAAGAGATGCAGGTTCTTACCGTCAAGATCTTGCGTTGTTTGTATTACACGCTTTAGTGCTTTTGAAGCGACTAAAACAATTTTACAGTATCTGTGCTGCCATCTCTCGGCAGCACCGAACTAAGCTCTGAACGAGCCTGGGCCGTCCAAAACAGCTAAGGAGCGAGCGGCGAGGGTGTGCGGACGAGCTACTCTCGTCCTAAACGGTCTGGGGACGGCTCTCCAAAACCGTTAAGGGCTTAAAATCAGTGTTGTACGGAATGTCGTTCCAAGGAACGGCGTTCCTGGAACGCGTTTCTTTTAAAGAGAAAAAGAACGGCGTTCCTTTTCATTTAATTTTTGTCCAGTGTTTTTTTTTTATTTTAAAGAGGGAAATTCTTAAAATATAAAAACAATATTTTTACGAAAAGCAGGATCTCGTTAACTTTTTGGTTACTTAACTTAAGGTTTATTTCGTGTAGTCCTCGCTTAGTAACAGTGCCCGAGAATACGGTACAAAAAGCAAAATGTTTAGTCGAATGAAAAGACATAGAAAGAAAGAAGTTTCAAACTCAGCTACTTTCTTTGCTTCTACGAATCCTTATACGCCCAGAAATCTAAGGCCGACTACAGCCATCACTGAACTTCCACAAAGAGACATACAGTTACAACAAAAAGAACAGGTTACCAGACATCGAACACACCCTTGTATCCCGAACATTGGTCACTTAAAAGATACACAAAAAAATAACCTGTATTCCTTGTCCTTTTGTCCCCCACCTTTAAACTGAACAACGAATCCAACCTTCACGAAGAAGGACTTGTAGTTTTCAAGACTGACCTTCTAAAAGCCCGACCATCTTCTTCACTTGCTCGTCTTGCGGACAGAAACATCGCGAAGCAACTGCAGTTAAGTTCGAACAAAAATTCGTATGTTCCCATTTGATGGGATAGATAAAAAAAATAAGAAAACCTTTCTCGATCAAACTAAATATGGTAATCAGCAAAATACAAATGTAACGTATATGTAACGATACGTTCCATTTTTTAACTGTAACGAGAACGAGTTCCTTTTTCACAGATGGAATTTGTAACGGGAACGCGTTCCAAACATCAGAAGGAAAGAGGAACGATCTTTCGTTCATTTTTCTTAGGAACGTGAACAACACTGGTTGAAATTAACTGAGCTACGAGCCGTCGGAACCGATCCAGGGCTGAGAACGTATAACGTGTCTCTTGGTCATAAGGCCCGTTCACACTCTTGCAACTGAGTACGACCGAGAGAGACTAGACTTTTTAAAACCTCTTAAAATGTCTTAGGAAGAGAGAACACACTGGCACGCTGGCGCCATCTATGTGGTGACCCTGGAAGTGCATTTCACAAGAGCGAAGGTTTTGCGGGATTTCCAAGGTCAAATGTGCGTAATACCTATGAGACAGGCTCGTTTATAACGTTGACGAAAGTTTTTCGAGCCAAGAAAGAAAGGATAATGCTCGAGATAAATAGAAAATATGCCGGACCGCCAAGTTTACACTGCTACCCAATAGATGGCGCCAGCGCATCCTCTCGTAGTAAGAGGTTTCAAGGAACCCAGTTTCAAGAGGTCGCAAGAGTGTGAACGGGCCAACGGAACCAATAAGACCCAAACGGGAAAAATCTCCCGTGGATGCTTTGAGAAGGCTCAAAAGAAAGACGTCCAAATAAGAATGGGTCGATTTGAGAGGGTTAAATGCGAATAGCGCGTTTTGAGATAGGACGGTTTAGCTATGAGCATCACCACTTGAAGGCGTCACCGTTCCGGTTATTATCTATAAATGAAATCGGCGGATGTTTTTCGCTCCTTATTCACTTTTAAAATATCGGTGTAGTTCGGTGACCTGCTTCCAACAGACGCTAAAAATGGTGAATATCGGTGAAGAAAGCTCATAAAAAAACTAAGAATTATATTCTAAAAGGTGAGTTTCCTCGACAAAAACAGTCCTAGCTGGATCGAAAATTTCAAGAAATCGGTGTCTTTTGGTTTGAACCGATTTTGCATCTTTTGACAAGAGACGGATGTTTATAGGTGTTTTTTTATACCGATTTTGTATTTTTGCCGCCGACGGATGTTTATCGGTGTTTTTCGGTTTAAACCGGAATGTCTGCGGCCTAGCAATAGTGCATATTGAATCAATAAACTAAGAGCCTAAATTTTATTACGGTATTTATTTCATTCTAAATCATAACCTATAAAAGAAGTCTGCGTAGTATATAATGAGGACAAGTTGTCTCGTTTTTGTGACCGAGTGCTTGAGTCACGTCACAAATATTAGCTCAAAAGGTCAACGGTACAACCACAAGGATTGCATCAGAGCCAGTGCCGTCATAAAAAATAACAATGCTTGCCAAAAAAAAAATAATAATCTCGAGACAGTTGTTTTCAATTTTTTATACGCCGAAGAAAACACGTGTTATTATCACATCGTACTTCGCGGTCGCCAGATTGCTGTGACAACTCGTACGAGGAGGTGTAACAAGGCGACAGGTACTCCATCTTTCCTGGCATTTTGTGGATAGCGCCTATTTCGTTCTCTCTGCCTCTCTTTCTCTCTCTCCTTCTCTCGTTTTCTCGCTCGGCTACTCAAGCTTGTTTTCTTTTCAAAATTATTTTTGGGGCGATAATTTTAGCGGTAAAGGAAACTTTTTGGATCTCGCCCTTTAAAAAAAGAGAAACAAAAACAATCGAAATCAACAGTAAAAATGTTTCATTTTATTGTTTTTTTTTTTTCAACTTTTGATCGTTTATTTAAAAAAGAAAATACTATCGGCGCCTCTAGAAATGAGCGCGGAAATAGGTCTTAATGTACGGGTATATATAGGGCGATAAGTATTTACGCGAAACAGTAGGAAGCCCTGGCTTCTGGATGTACGCAATGCGCGTGGGTATTTTCCCATCTATCTTGTTGTTGTTGTTGTTGTTGTTGTTGTTGTTGTTGTTGTTGTTGTTGTTGTTGTTGTTTTTGTTTTGCGTTGCGTAGAGAGAGATTTTTCTACCGAGTATTAGCGATGCCGTATTGAGAACACGGTTGGATGATATGTACGCGAAAGGAATATCCTAAGGTTTGTGAATGTAATATAAAAATAAACAACCACTGCTATAACCAATATTTTTTGTTGTTGTTGTTTTGGCACGCAGGATTGCATGTCTTTACATATAGGGCATCGCTTAATATGTAATTTAAAGGGAATCTGTGATCTCTTAATAGACACCTGGAAACATGTTCCTTTAAAGGGGCGGTGCAACTATTTTTGAAGTTTAGCCAAATAACTGGGGGAGTTGGTCTCAGTTATTTCTAGATCCAAGAACAGAAAACCATTTCCAATTCCATGCGCTAGTTTTTATTTAAACAAATGGCAAAATTTAGTGTTTCTCACAATTGTTTATTACTCGTTTAGCTGTTTTTAATTTTTGAATTGGCAACACTGCTTATTACGAACCTGCTTAAAGGGCCCATGAAACGAATTTCGGACTGCAATGAATCAATTTATATTGGTATTTTACTAATAGCACATCGTTCAGTGGGCCAAAAGAAAAAAGGTAGGAAGCCAAAAGCCTGACTTTCGGTACGAAAATTGAAAAAGCCACAGCGGACTATTTTGTACCTCCTTCCCTTCGTAAACTCGCTGCCTTTTCTCTGTGATACATCCGCGGACCCCGCAGCGCGTCATCGGGACCCCGCAGCGCGTCACCGGGCCCAAACGAACGTCACACGACACCGGAGCTCACTTAATCCGTTCACCCCTAAGCTGACCTTGTGGCGGAAGCTACGCGCTTGCCGGACCAATCAGCCGCTCCCCTTTTATCACCTCACCCCATTCTCTGCGTGTGGGTATGCGCGAGAGAGCGTGATCACGTGGCAAAAGTGTGGCTGGCCCAAGGAGCACATAGCTTCCACGGCACTGTCAGCTTCGGGGTGAACGGGGTGGGGAAAGCAACCTTTGTCTGAATTTTGAGCGACTGCTAATCTTCTAGGGGGAGAATGGATGTGTCCGGATTAGAGAAACGAGAGTCCGAGCAAGAGGTGACTCCCCCTTTTCGTCTTCTTGAACTGTTTGGTACAATGCGCGATTTGTGAGTTGAGGAGGAAAGCTAAACAGGAAAAAGTTGGAAAAGCGTTTCATGACTCCTTTAACACGGATCCCCGTAAATAATGAATAATTGCAATCTTGCCTCAATTCCTAAACCTTCTCAACCGTTTCAATTATGGAAACTATTCGTATACAATTATCGCAATTTACATATCCCAGGTAATTTCATAGGGGCGCTTAATACATAAGCCCTCACCAGATGCTGAATTATGATTTCGTTGTGTAAGTGTCTCCCTTAAGTTTGTCTCCCCCCCACCTTTCATTCTTTTTCTTCTTTTTTAAAAAAAAAATTAGAAACTGGCGATTTAAGGTTAATAAAATGAAATAAACGATTAAACCTAAAATATACAAGGTTCAGACAAAAATCACTTCACCAAATTATGGTCGGTGCCTCTTGATAATCATATATCGAGCTGCGCGCTCGCATTGAGCAATAGAGTGTACAAGCATTTTTAAAGCATAGGAGCACTTCTGGAAATTATTGTCCAACATGTCACCACCTCTAAGTAAGTCATTTTGGCATTCTAGAAAGCAGGTCGTTTATTGTGCTGGCTGCAATAGGCACTAGTGAGAATCTGCTCTCTAAAAGAACGTAAATGTAACCTTTTGTAACTCCAACGAGGCGTGGAGTCGGCTAGTTGTTTTTGCGTAGCCTAAGTCAAGAAACAGCGCGAAGAAATAAAGAACTAGAAAAAGGAGCCCACGAACACAGCGCTGACTTGCAAACGAAAGTTTTTTTGTTTGTTTTTTTCTCTTGCACGAAGCAGCAAGTAGACAAGAAACGGGAATTTTAGGAACAAAAAACAATCCATCCGATAAAACACCCCCAGCATGCTGACACAGGCTTACATGTACTTGCCGCACCTCTCGATAAAATTCACCTCGTCATCCGCCAACGCAACCGACGGACCGCTAACACGCAATTGCAATACATTGCAACAGATGTGTGTTTTCAGTTTTTTTTAATGGATTTGCGCAGTAGAAAAATATAACAAAAGGAATTGATAAGGCTAGGCTTTTTGTTATTGCCAGTTATGAAGCGGGTACGTGTGTTAGCTCCCCTTCAGCAGCTTTGGCGGGTGACGAGGTGAATTTTTCTTTAGTCCTTCAATTTTTCGCCCTCTTTTTTTTTTTTTTTTTCACTCGAACTTCTGCGACTCAGAGCGTACGGCTAGAACAGATATGCAAAAAGCCAAATAAAAACCGCACAAAATTCAAAACTCACAAAAAAAAAAATTCACACCTTCGAAGAAAAAATACGCGCGGCTATTTTTTGGAGATAAACTGTATTATTGATTTTAATAAAATATTTTTGGGGGGATATTCACTTAGTAAAGACCTTCGCTTTGATTTTAGCTACAGCGTGTAAACAATAATCGCATGTTCCAAATATCGTGCAATGAATGTGGGGTGTTTTTTTTATTTTTATTTATTGTTTGCCAACGTGTTCAATGCTATAGAGTTGCTAGCAATTTATGACCTTATGGAGCGGTATATTCTGCGAGACTAGCATAACTAACACAAACCAGAACTATCTTGTTTTCACAAATTCAGTTTGGCGACAGTAGAGCATTCAACTGATTTAAATGTTTCATCAATGTCACGTTACGTTCTACCCTGACAACCTTAATGATATCTCTTGGAATATATATTTCCAATTTCTCGATGTATGGTAACGATAAATGCCACTCGCTAACCGGTCTACCTGGTTAGAGCGCCTGACTGATTTCGCCTATCGGGTTGAATCCATACGACAGCTTCGGTTATATTGCCCCGACTAAATTTACAACAGGCAGAACGATGATAAAAGGACGGGAGGAGGTATGCGAATACAAGGGCGCCAGGCCGCTTTGAAGAAGTACCGACAACATTTCGGATTCAAACTTTGGTGTGTCTTTCTGAGTTTTAATTAAGGACGACTGATGTTAGAGGCTAGTCTTCACACATGCCGGAACACTGTCCGTGCGCAGTACTGCATGGAATATCCACCTCTCAAAAACCGGTTATATCAGGAGTTAAAAAAAAAAAAAACTAAACAAGTTCTTGAAAAAAAAAAAAAGAGCGACTCTGAGAGGTGAATTTTATGGTATTTTTATCCCGTAAATCTAAATATCACGTTCGTTTTCCCCTAAGATGTAACTAAACGCGAGAAAACACGACAAACCTCCGACCAGCCGTGACGTCATACTAGGATATTCGGTCCGCCAAGCGAGTGTCACTCGAGTGGGCAGCGCTTGCAATTGCAAGCTTGCCTAGAAGATTCCCCCGCACTGACACCAGTCGTTGCGTCTTTTTCTGACCTTTTTGGATATAGCAAGAGCGCGCGTGTAAAGCTTTGCTGGGCGCTGAAAGGTGTGTGAGAGCGGAGATTCCCCCAAAAAAAAAACTCTGGATATTATGTCACGCTCCGGGAAGGTGAGGGTTCGGCGGCATTTTGAAAATAATTTTCTGCAACCTCAGTGCACGAAATTAAAGAAGAAAAAATAATAATCTTGATATTCGTGAACTTGGAGGCCAAATGAAGACGATTTAAGTGTCCTTCCTCAAATCCAAATCCGCTTCAGTTTTCCTTTAAGGGCCGCGACCCTGAAAACACTTTCGTTGTGGATACTTTCTTTTAACGTTCAAAAAAAGCACTGGTAGTGGCTGAAACAAAGACACAATGTTGTTGTCGTTGTTTCTTTTTTTGTGTTTTTATTACTTGTTGGGTGAGAAGGAGAATGTCTACAGTACGACTGACAAAAGCCCCGTATTCCTGAAACGTTTACTGCGTGGCGAATCAAAATTAAAAAAAAAGTATGGTACGTTACAACAGTTAAATGCAATAAGAAAATTACATATCGGAATATCATACAGGTGTCTTATAATTTCTTGTGGAACCTCGCTTTCGTTAATATAAGTGCTTTTATGAAGTAAGATTAACATAAATTCTGGCCATCCCCGCCCCTCCCCTTTCCACTCTTGCACCCTTTCATATAAAAAATAAATCAAAGTTTCGTACGGATACTCCCTTTGCAGCCGAGACAACCAGGAGGCGGAGAAGCAAAGGAAAAGTGCACGGCGCTGGACGACGACAGATCTGCGTGCATACTGGTGACATCTCTCGCGCAGGCCTGGAACACTGTCAATCTTCGTATATAGTTCATTTTTTGTATTTTTTTATTATTTGCTCGAAATAATGATGATTTTTAGTTATTAGTTGACAGGACAGGTACTGATTGGCAATGATGGTGTTGTTTGCTGTTGCTTATTCCAGTGCTCTTTCCTTCTTCTTTTTTTTTATTGAAACTTCATTTGAGAGTCAGCGCTTGTCTTGCGTACACCCTTGTACTTGCTTTTGTTTTATTTCTTTTTTTTCTTTTTTTGCGTTGTGTTGATTTTACTAAGTATGAAACAACTAGCCAGCATCGCTATTTTCACTGACAGACACGCAGGGCGGGATTCTTCTTTTATTCCTCTTGTTGAGAATTCATTTGTTCTTGTGGATTGTATTCACGGTTTCTCGGTGTAAAATAAGAATGCAGTTACCCAAAGTCACGCGAGAGTTACGTTGATTGGTTTAAGAAAGTAACGGTCAATTTAATGTATCTGTTTATAGCTGCAGGGTAGCAAACGTTCTCAGCAAGGAGTAAACTTTTGACAAACTACAACAAAACGCTATTTTCTTTTTATTTTTTATATTTTCTCGATTACGGTCAGAAAACTGGTTAGAAATCGCGCTGAAGACGTGATTTGTGCGCAAGCCCCCGTCGCTGCGCCGTTTTTCTGCAGTTCTCCGAAGTCGTGCGCCGAAGCTGAACCACCAAAAAGACAGGTACGTCCCTAAGTAAAAGATCGAGGTTTGGTTTTTCCTTTTATTGTTTTCCTCCTTACGGCCTGTGTTTTAATTTGTGTCCTGGCGATAAAATTATGCCAGGAATGCTACAACGCTTGGTTCATAAACACAAAAAGCATGTCGTCTGACTAGTCTGAAAGCGCAATCTGGTGTTTTATTAAAGCGCTAGCTTCATAGGGCCAACTACAGCCACTAAATAAGCTACGCTTCAGAGCAAACACTTCAGCAACCTTGGTGCTTAATATCGTGGTCGCCAGTTATCTGAAGCTTTACCTGAAATCGCAGGAAACGTTATTTCGTCCTCTAGAAATGTTAGAACAGTTCGCGACAGAGCAAAACGATATCACCTGAGCTTCCTGCCACCCTGTCTTATGCTGAGGAAGTCGCGCTTTTTAATTGTGACGATCGACAGTTGCGTCTGTTCTGCTCTAAGCACAATGATGGCGGGGCCCACTAGCAGATCTGGGAACGGAGTGCCGATACTCTAAACGTAGCTCACTTATGTCACATTCGTCTGGGGCGCACCGCACCGCACCGCGCTGCACCGACGGACGCGTCACGTTCGCCTGGTCGTGTCGGTGCGGCTGCACTACGTTCGCCTGGGACTTCATGCGGCGCGCGGCACCGGTGCGTTGCTGCACCAGCTGCACCGTCGGAAGGAGACCATGCAGGTCCTCGCACTGCGACCTTGAGTTAACGCTCTCCGCTTCCTTCGGCACCTCCTCTCTCTCTCTCGCCTCGTCGTCGGTCTTCCTTCCTCGTCTCGCGAAACATGGCGGCCCGCAGCTCAAAAGAACGTGATGTCGGCGCTGCTATCTCCTTTCCCTCAAGCCCTCTGCTCTGGCTACGATTCCAGCAGTGACAACGGGCGTCGGTTTTTCCCTTTTCGGGAAGTGTGTGTGTGTGCCTGCGGTGTTGCGTTGCGTCGGCCGCCGAGCAACCAGTCCACCACGCCGGGCACGTGAAGTTTTCGTCGTTCGTCGGATTCAAGACGTCGGTGAGTCTTCGGACTTCGTTTGAACTTTTCCCTGGACTTTGGGTCCCGCAGTGGGGACTTTCCTTTTTCGGAACTTTCGTCTTCTTTGCAACGGCGAACTTGTTTCCAGGCTGCAGTTTGTGTCGCGAGCGGTGAGTTGTTTCGCGTTGTGTCGGGAATTGAGTGCTGTCTTGTTTTCCTTTTTTTTTTTTTTTTTGCGGCCCCGCTGCCCGAAGGTTCGTGAGTGTGTTGTTGGAGTAACGCATGTTCGCATTTCGTTCTGATGGTTTTGTCGTGTTGTCGCCGTGCACGGCTTTTTATCGCCTATTTTTTTTTTTCCTTTTTCTTTTAACCCCTGTGTGCCCTCGCCTCTGCTGATTTTCACACCGGACGTGTACCTATCGCTTGTCACCAGTGCGACAATAAAATCGCAGGCGACAATAAAATCGCATATGTGTAAACGCTCTTTCATAGTCCATGTGTCTTTGTTTTTACGTTGGCGGGCGAATTTTCGGTGTAACAAGTACATACTTGAACCATCCACTTGAAATGCAATGTGTTACTTTCATTCCTCGCTAGATGGCGCGAGCCGCCGCCCCACTCTTGCGGATATTTTTTACCGTCCACCCGTTGATGTTTTGCCCTTGCAGTGACCGCACCGAGCGCGTCACACGGCGGGATGCTTCGCGTTCGCCTGGTAGTGCGTCATGTGGTGCACCTACACAGTGGCGTGGCCTTGGGTGCGGCATTTTCTCGGTGCCGTGCGCGCCCCAGACGAATGTGACATTAGTGGCTCTAGGGCCAACCAACCCCAGGAGCCGCGTAAGCACGAAATGCGTAGGGCGGTGTGGGGCCCGTGGCGGGGTTAAATCGGCGCATGAGGTCAACCAGCTTGCTGTTGTGAACTGACTGGTGTTGAAATCGGCCTCATGGCTTCAATGTGAAACAAGCCTCAAGAAGGAACCGTGCCGGTGATGAATCGTGCATACGGCTCCGTCTGATTGCGGGACCTTAACCTTGGTCGGCTCGGCGGACGATGCCCGTGGCTGCATTCCGGCGCGCGGGACCGTAACCTTGGTCGGCTCCGCCTGCCTGAGGCACCTTAAAGGCTCTGTTATACTCCGACGTAGAGCGTAGCAGACGCGGCGTAGCGCAGCGCACACAGATGCTGATTGGTCTCAGATATCGAGTTCCTGCTCGCCGGCCAATGGAAGGCTCGCGTTCTGAGCAACGCCGCGTTCACTGCGCACGACGCCAGAGTATAACAGAGCCTTAACTGTGGTCGGATAAGTGGACGACGCACGTGCCCGTGGCTGCATTCCGAGGCCCCTGCTTTCCTCGAAAAGGAAACAACACTCGATCCTGACCTCGAGTGCCGTGTGTTGTGTACGCGTCTAAACTTCCATAACGTCACATCACGCGAGGGAATGCCGAGCCGTCTGACCAATGGCTGTGCGGTCCCCTAATCCCAGTATTCGTTATACGAGGGGCGTTCATAAAGTTCGTATTATTGTGCTGAAGGAATGAAACTCGGGTAGGGGTTTAGTCTTTCTCTACGTATTCACCTCCCATAGTCACACACTTTTGCCAGCGATGGACTAGCTGTCAGAAGCCATTGTTATAGTGTTCAAGAATGTTCCACTTCAGCAATATATGTTCAAGAATCGTTCCACTTCAGCAATCACCTCGTGGTCGTCCTTGAAATGCTTTCTACGCAGTGGAGTCTTCATGCGACGGAAGAGGAAGAGGTCACTAGGTGCGAGGTCGGGTAAATATAGGGGATGACGCAAAAGTTCATAACCTAAAAAGGCCGCGTGTGACAACGTCGCCTGAGCCGAGTGAGACTGAGCATTGTCATGAAGCAGACCCGGAGGCATGCGGTTTAGAGAAGCTCGTTTTAGCGAACGCCGTTTTAGCCGACCCCAGTTTATCGAATCCCTTTATAGAGAATCCAGTTTAGAGAAAATGGCGATGAGCCTCCTTTTAGCGAATTCGGCCGCCGCGAAGCGGCGTGTATGGGTAAATCAGGTGAGTTAACATTTTTGTAATGAGCCGCCGCAGACTGCCGCCGCGAAGCGGAGGGAGCGCAGTGGGGGGCCTCGGTTAACACGCGCACCAGTGATGTACGCGAGGAGTATGAAAGCCTTTCTTTTAAAACGCGTCCCCTTTTCGATAAACGGCGTTTCTCTAAACTGAGGCTAGGCTTTCTCTAAACCGTGCTTCGATAAAACATGTCCATTCTCTAAGACGTGCTTCGATGAAATGGCATTCGATCAACCGTAGTAAACCCAAGCAGACCGACGCTTTTCGTGAGCTTCCCTCTGCGCTTTGCCTTGAAAGCTTCTCGCAACTTTGTCAGGAGCTCACGATGATAGTTTCCTGTGATCGTTTGACCTTTGTGAGCATAATCTGTTAAGAGAACACCCCGGCAGTCCAAAACACGCTCAGTGTGACCTTTCCCGAAAACGGCACAGTCTTGGCCTTTTTTGGCGCTGGTGAGTTCACATGCTGCCACTGTTTGCTTTGTGATTTTGTCTCTGGATCATAGTGGTAAACCCAACACTCGTCTATAGTTATGAGGTGGTCGAAAACGTTATTAGGGTCGCCCTCGCACAGCTGCAACATTTCCGCGGTCGCTTCCTTCCGGATGTCGTTTTGCGTAGGGGTCAGGGACCCAGCGCGTAGGGGTCAGGGACCCAGCGCGCGGAAACCTTCGTATGCAGGTTGTTGTGAAGAATGTTGTGCACTGATCCCCAACTCACGCTAACCTGCTGCGCTATCTCCTCGATAGTTACCCGCCGGTCAGCGAGAACGAGGGCCTCCACTTGCGCTGCAATTTGTGGTTCATGAATGAGCGACGGTCGGCCACTCCGTTCTTCGTCGTGCAGGCTTGTTTGACCACACTGGAAGTGTCTGCGCCATTTAACCACGGTGTCATAAACGGCGTTGTTCCCGAACACCGACACCAGCTCGAATGAATCTCCTTGGCATTGCTTCCTTTCAAATGGAGAAAACAAATCACGGCACGTGCTACGACTTTGCCGACGGGCGGTGCCATTTTTGTTTCAACACCCTAGTGGCGTTCCGCGGTACTATAGCATGCAATGTTTATATTGTGCCGAAACTAGAGAGGACGCGCGCTCGTGTTGGTACCTGTTTCGTTCTCCTTTTTTCAATTTTTGGTGCCGATAATACGAACTTTATGAACGCCCCTCGTATAATGGTCCGTCCGCCGCACTTTCAATGTATTCTCTGATTTTGAACCAACCTTACATCATGTAAATAAACAGTGTACTTTTCGAGAGAGATCGCGGCTCCTCGTCGTTCCCGCTGAGCTCTAGCCCGGTACCTGGCTCGAGTCGCCCCTCCACGGACACCGCTCGGTCTCCACAGCGGCCAGTCCGTAAAAGCTAAACGATCTTAAAAAAAAAAAAAAAAAAACGGCAACCGGAGCCAGGTATCGAACCCCGGGCACCAGCGTGGAAGCCGAGTGCGCTGCAGACCGAAATACGGGCACAGCACGCAGGAATGGGAGGAGCTGTAGTAGGTGGTGTGAGAGAGCGCGCGAGGCGGAGAGGGGTCGAACGAGCAAGAAAGAGGGAACCAGAAACAAGTCGTTTATGGCGAATTCGGGTGGTCAGTCGTCGGCAACTTATTTTGCCGGAAAGCCGGCAATAGTGTTCGCGTGGTCAGTTTCCGGCCGGCGCGCACCGTTCGGGTGGTGGTTCTCCGGCAAGCACCGGCAACTTTCCGGCGCTTTTTCCGCCCGAGCCTGCCCGAGCTCCAAACGGCCGGGCGAGTGGGCGCCAGACTGTATCCGGTGTCGTCACTTCCGAAATGGGGGAGAAGGTCAATGAGAAAAAATGAACGAAAGAGCGAAACTGATCTGAAGTCACTTCAGCAGCCACTACTCGAGTCAATCCAAGGGGTTGACTCGCCGCCGTCACATGGGTGACGGCGGCGACAGCCTCTCGCTAGCGGTGTCGAGCGGGCAAGAGGTGAAGTAAACTGCCACCGTCTGGCGTTTCGTGTTCGGGTGGCGAGGGTCACGTGGTGTGCCGCCGGCGCGTTTCTGGTTGCCGGTTCCGCCGGCTCGGTTTCGCCGGCGATTGACCACCCGAATTCGCCATTAGAAAGAGCGAGCAGAACGAGGAGGAGTGGAAAGGAGAGAAATGCGCGCTTCCTCTCTCTTGGTTACCCAGAACATTCGGCAAGAAGGCTTTGTATCCGCGTGGTGCTGGAGGGAAGCGCGCGCTGCGTCACGAAGTGACAGTGCTCTCACGTAATCTGAGCACCATCCAACCTATAAAGCTACCGCATTGAAATGTGTTTGGCAGTATATCCAAACAGGCAGCCAATTTTTTTTTTTATATACATCTTGAGAATACAATTTCAACAGAGAAATGATCTTCTTTTACGTGCGTTCAGAAATGTGCCTGAAGGCCCATTCACAGACTTACGCTTGCTCAAGACCGAATTCTTGTGATCTCTTACGACGAGAGTGCACGTTGGCACAATAGCGACAATTATAAGCTTGCCCTATAACTGCATTTCAATAGAGCGAAGGTTTTGCTATATTTAACGAGGTCAAATGTGCGTACTATATACAGGGTGTTTCAGAGAACTCAGGCCAAATCGCTCCTGCAAAAACTACTCATCGCAACAAAAAAGGCTTGTGTCGTTTTGATCCTGGGCCAGGGGCCCATTTAAGAAAATTATTAAAGTCTGGGATAATTAAGTTGTTAATTATTTTTGCGTAATTAACTTTTTTAATATTGTGCTTAAGGGCATGGTTTCAATTAGAAAATTGCTCAGCATCGTCGAAAAACACTAAAGCAACGACATTGCAGAACGATAGAAGGCACGCGAAGCATTTTACGGCTTTCTGAAAAACCGCACAAATTCGACGGGTTTTTAAGTTTTGGTTTGCTATCGGAGCGCATCTCGGCCCCGGCGGCACCGCGCCCCGTGGAGAGATAGTGCATCCAACCTCTGCTGCACTGTCATCGCGCGACGCAGCAGAGGCTGGTTGCACTATCTCTCCACGGGGCGCGGTGCCACCGGGGCCGAGATGCGCTCCGATAGCAAACCAAAACTTAAAAACCCGTCGAATTTGTGCGGTTTTTCAGAAAGCCGTAAAATGCTTCGCGTGCCTTCTATCGTTCTGCAATGTGTTGCTTTAGTGTTTTTCGACGATGCTGAGCAATTTTCTAATTGAAACCATGCCCTTAAGCACAATATTAAAAAAGTTAATTACGCAAAAATAATTAACAACTTAATTATCCCAGACTTTAATAATTTTCTTAAATGGGCCCCTGGCCCAGGATCAAAACGACACAAGCCTTTTTTCGTTGAGATGAGTAGTTTTCGCAGGAGCGACTTGGCCTGAGTTCTCTGAAACACCCTGTATAAAAAGAAATGGTCGCTTATGACATTGCCAAAGGTTTTTCAAGCCAAAAAAAAAAAAAAGGCCGATGAGTGGGAAAAAAAGTCAATACACGGAAATGCCAAGTGTTCTACGCCGACCCAATCGATGGCGCCAGTGTGTCCTTTTGTCGTAACTAACACAGTCGGTCGTAAGCTGTCGCTAGCGTGTGACTTTAGAAATTTTATTTTCAGTCTGCTCCTTAATAACAATTACCAACTTTATGTTAATAATTATGTATAGAAAAACGTTTTATGGTGATGATTCGACGTACTAAAAATCCCGCATTCTCCATGTGCAAGGAGACATAGTTTTCTTTTTATTTGATATTAGATTTGTAAAGCTCGTTATATTATCATACTTTCTTTATTTCAGTGTGTATTGGCGCGTGGCAATATTTAGAACATGGCCCCGGACATGAGAGGGAAATTAAGCAATTATGCAAACTGAACGGTTTGTGTTTGATGTTGATTATCTTTGAAATCCCTATGTATTTTTCTCCTTTAAAACTAAGTTTTATATTCAGGGCGATACCCTATACCGAGTACCCCTGCCCTCGTGTACCATTGTCAACCGAGCGCCACTTCCTTGAACACATTTGGAACTTGTTATTCCCTGCGTCACGG
Source organism: Ixodes persulcatus (assembly GCA_013358835.2). Lineage (NCBI taxonomy): Eukaryota > Metazoa > Arthropoda > Arachnida > Ixodida > Ixodidae > Ixodes > Ixodes persulcatus. The sequence continues at coordinate 604,321 of JABSTQ010011317.1, read as the reverse complement.
GTCTTGTATTTTACTTAGCTAGAGTACGTAGACTCTCTGTCTCTCAAAACAAAAAAGGCTATATTCTTACACCTCTTGTCCCATATACGACAATCCAAAACTTCAGTTCGACGTACAGCGCGCTGACATCAAAAAGACGGCCCCAACTTTTACGAGGTGCTTGAGAACGGTGAGATATACTTCATTAAACAGCTAAAGTACGTATTAAATACTACAGAAAAAAAAGCACTGAGGTTTTGCAGTAATACCGAGAAATCCCCGATTACTTTTTTTCTAGTCAATAACGCGTACATTAGCTATTTCAATAAGTTGTACCACTCGGCTATCAAGCCGCATGTGAAAGTTGGGAACGACGGTTTGACGTCAGCGCTGTACGTCGAACTGAAGTTTTGGGGTGTCGTATATGGAACAAGGGGTGTAAGAATATACCCTTTTTTTCTGAGAGCGTCTGCCATAATGACAAAAATAATTAGTATTATATTCAATTTATGTGCTAGCTTTTACTGGGCTGTCTCATTTTAATCTACCTAAATAATTAGGTGTACGCGACTGTTAGATACTTTTCTTATTGCGGCTTCTTGATACACTTTGTAACATCATGTTGTTTCTCATTCTGCTATCATGTTCTACATTCCGAGGTCCTTCACTGCATTACCACTTATCAAGTAAAAAGCGTCTGGCAATAAACTTTGCGGTTTAGCAATATTGACTGTCTATCGAGCAAGAAATATTCGAAGATTTCGATGCTCTAAGCACATCAGGTGAAAAATGTTTCAGCACAAAAATGCCTGTTTTGCTTGTTTGTTTACCTCTTAATTGTGATAAGAAAACTCCCGATCGTGTAAACGGTTTTGCTTTTTTCCGTTCAATTTCTTGCGGGCTTTCAACGAGAGATGGTGTTACATGTTCACACAAAATAAAAAGCCTTCATGCCCTCATGGTTGTGTCAAGGCTTCCTAGCGTAGTTTTGTTGCTGAGGGTTTCGTCCAGCTTATGTCAAATTCGTGAACCATGTAATTAAGCTCTTTAAAGAAAATATTGAAGCATTATTTTCACGCCTAACTGTCGTTTTCTGTTTGACAGATGACATTCGGAATACAGTTACTTCGGGTCATTTGTCAGATTGCCTTTGAATACGTATAGAGGCGCCGAAGGAAGATAATATTGTCTTCATAATGGGGAGTGTAATTTCATTTATTTATATTATTAACAAACTAGGCATAGGGACTGGAAAAATGTGAACCAGAAAAGAAAAATTATAAAGTAAATTTTGTGTGAGACAGTCTTATCGAAACCATACGCATGTCAGGCGCACGGACACGGAAAAACTGTTAACCTCCATACGTTATTCTGCTCACATTAGACTCCTAACGCTAATGATATAGACAAGACTGTCTGTATTAAAATAATGGCTTATTTTTTGGCGGACGTTCATAATAGACTTGCTGACCTTCGATGTGGCCTGCACAAGCTCAGTGGTTTCAATTCACGGCGCGACTTTTAATTGAGACACTCATAAATCGCCCAAGAGGTTTCAGACGAAAAACGAGAAATGAAGCTCTCATGTATCCCTGAGACGTCGACTATTAAGCAGTGCTCACGATCATGCTCTTTCTCTCTCTCTTTCTATTTATATTACGCTACAAGATTTATTATATGTCATCCAGTCATCGTCTCCTTTCCTCTCCTTGTAGGTCTAGAATAAACATTCAAAAGTCAGGGCCATCTAGTGATAGTCTCAAAACCTCTAAAATTGTTGCGCTAATGGCGACTGTAATCTTCTTGGAAAGGATAGGCATCAGCCAGACTCTTTAACTACACACATTCCCTAAAACGGCCGTTCCATAGTGCAACCGTCACACTAATGCGGTTTCAAAAAAAAAAAAAAAAAACGTTTTTTTTATTATAATGGCGACGATTGGATAACAAGTGAAACACCCTGACCTTTGCGCATGAAATCAAAATCAACGTACATATACCAACCTGTTAGAATCAATTGCCCGCCTTCTCCTCTATACTTTCAAAAACCTTCGCTTTTCTTGTAGAGAACTAATGCCGTCATTAGAACTCCAGCTGTAGTTCTGAACAGGATAGGTAGTCTGACTATTAAAAAGGGTAATTTATACATTTGATACATTTTCTGTATTGCATGGTCATTTTTTCTTATTATATCTCTGCTCTTCCGTGTTTTCTTGCCCTGTCCCCTTCTCTTTCTTCCTTTATCTTTCTTTCCTTCTCTCTCTTTTTCTCTCTCATTGTGGAATAGCGGGTATCGTGTTTCAGCGACAAGTTTCCCCGAATAAACCCCTTATTATCTCCATTTTACATCGTCACCTCTGCGATCCCTCTCGACACCCTTAAGCCCGATTCAGGTGGTGCGATTTTACCTGTGATTTCGCAGTTGCGACGTCTCTCGTGCGTCAAAAATAGCGTGCTGGAGCGCTCAACGTCGAAACTACGAAATTCCAGTTAAAATTGCATTAGCTCAACAACAACCAAAAAAAAAAATTCCACAATCATTACAAAATCGTTTAGGTTTACGACACGATTTCCGTTTTAGTCTCTCCTCGATAATTTGTGTCAGTCCCTCCTTCGTGCAGACAGAGAGCGACCGCTATAGTTCGTTTCCCCTTAAAGGGACCATGAAACAATTCTGAAATCGAATTTCATCCACCGATCGTCGTAAAAGGTGTGAAAAGAAACACAAAAGCACAAAAATAGGGAGAAAAAAAAATTCTTCGCTATAGAACTTTTAAAAGAAAACTGGACTCTTTTGCGCCTTCTTTCCTTCGAAAGCTCTCTGCCTTTTCACTGCGATGCATCCGCGGAAACGCAGCACGTCAGCCGAATCCACGTCGCCTATTGGGTAAGAGCCTACCACACCAGCAACGCGATCGTAAACAATAGATAGCCGGCGAGTGTTTCCTAAAAGTTTTGTTAAATAATATTCAGATCCACATTTTGTAGCATAATTAAAGATGTGACGAAAATTGCCAAATTTGATAATGCTGAGAGCCAAGCGCCATCTATCGTGTGGTAAACGAAGCAACTACTGCACCTGCGCAGTAGGGCCGACCGGGCTGACAGCGTCGCTCAGTTACTACTTCGCGACGACCAAAGGACGTTTATTTTTCTACGTGTTCTTCTCGCGCGTCCCGACTTCAAGCAACAAGAAAAAAGTACTTGAGACAGACCACGACGAACAAGAACGCTGGATCCACAAACACCCGAGAAAAGTCACAACGGCGACGAATCCACCGGCTTCGACCAAGCGAGCTTGGCGGATAGGCCTAGCGGCCTAGCAGGCACCCCGACTCGGAACAGCGTTGCTTCAACGGTACTTCGCCAAGACCGTCTGCCCACGACCGGCTGGCGTGCTGAATGGAATATGCACGCCCGGCGTGACCCTTGTGGACACTTCCCGTATTATAGTTTGATCGCTGACCTAAATTTTAGATTATAAGGTGAGGTCAATCTCTTCTCCTTGTTTTCCGAGGCAGTGTTGATGAACACTGTCGTCGAAAAGGGACTCTCGTCGATTCTATCTTCTTGTTTTGTGTGATATAGAGCTCAAATAAACGCCGTATGGATTACCTTCGTAACACGGTATGTACACTTTGTTATTAGTATGCCATTTTCTATTCTGACACGACTGCACGTCACTGTCGAGCTATAAAAGTTCGTGGGAGCTACGTGCAATGCCGGTCCAACCTTCCTTTGCCGAGTGTCACGTCAGTATCGAGTTGCAATCGTAAAAGATCGGTCCCGAAGCGCTTACCAACAGCGCGAATACAGCACTTCCATCAAACGCGCGCGTCCGCTCCGAGTGTGAACAGTTACGTGGCTCTTGCTGAGACTGTCGTAGTTCAAACGTATCTTTTTTTTTTTTTTTAACGTCGGCTCACTCCTGCATCTCCGAGGCCGCGAAAAACGCCGCGGCAATTTGTTTTCATCTACGTCGCTTTGCAAATGACTGACACGGGCCGCCTTTTACCAACAATGACAGTTGGGCTGGAGTCTTCACCGGAAGACTCGCCGCACTTCCCAACAGGCATACCGGCGTATGGGACTAGTCCCATGCGCATGCTGTCGCTGTAGCGCAACATATATCATTGAATTTCGCTCAGCTGCGATGTGTCCATGCCTATCGCGGCGATGAGAGGGGCCGATTCCGAAAATACGTCGGTGACATCAGCGCCATCAGCGTAGTAAAACCTACCGGCACACCGCCAACTCGCCGCCGCTAACGCTCCCATCTCCTACTGCCGAGAGAGCTTCCGGTTCCGGAAACAGGGTACGTCACGACCGTCAAAATTACGCC